>OX456526.1:91846876-92387163 GCA_949748255.1 Eustalomyia histrio
GAACCCAGGCGGCCATTTGCTTGAATAATATGATTTTTGATCAAAAACGGGGTGAAGGTTAGTAAAGGGCTACGAGAATCGATTTTCTTTCCTTCTAACAAACAACTAAGTTCACACGAAAAATTTATTTGTTGAGATAATGCGAACAAACTCGAGCCGAATTTTTAAAGTTTCATAGTGTACGCCTGTGCGTCTATTTTTACTAGCACTATTTATAAATCGAAACATGTACGCAATTACATTAGTTGCTCTTGCAAGGCATGAAAAACGAGTAAGATTATCCTCCTTTTCAGACGATCTAGCAACATAAAATTGTGCTCCTTTTGATTCTACCAAAAAGATTTTTCCCGTTTGAGCCACTCAGTACCATTAAAAGAAGACTTTCTTTTAATTCCGTAAGGACCATCCCCTGGTTGCTAGATCAGTGGGATTATGGTTAGAAGCTACATGAAACCAATTTTTATTTCCTACTTTTTCTAATACAGTGGCAACTTTATTGGCAACAAGTGTTTTTCAATTACGCGGTGGTTTCTTAACCATGCTATATACATTGTATATGCTTGCAATTTAAATTGAGGCATAACACAATTCTAAACGGGGCAATGACGGTTTTTTATTTGGTGCACCTTTTTTTAGCCACCAAGATTTGAAGCAATTTGGTCTCCAATATTAATTTTTATATGTAATGTTGCTGCATAAGCTATATCCGACGAGTCACAAGCCTTGAAATTCAATATTACAATCAGGAGAATATTGGACCCAACAAGGAATTTTAATTCTGTCAACGTCGTTAGGTTTTGAGATAAAGGCCTGCCACTTATGCAGAGTCCCACTTAATCTTATCAAACCACATATGCTGCATAAGAATTTTTGTTGTCATAATCACTGGTGCAAGCCACCCTGCTGGATCAAACAACCGTGCGATTATTGAAAGTACTTACTTCTTGCTAAATGATTATTTATGCTGAATTTTCTCCGTGATAAAATAGAAATGGTCCGCTGCCGCATTTCAACGAAGACCTTGCATTTTAGCTGTACTTTTGTCATCGAGACATAAAAAAGAGGAATTCAGTAGATGATCTCATGGCGAATTTTTCAAAATATGTTTAGAATTTGATGTCCATTTTCGCAGTTCAAACCCCGATATTTTCAAAATATTAATCAGCTGATCACGAGCAACTAATGCATCCGCAACCGAATGGGCTCCGACAAGGGCATCATCAACGTACATTGTATAATGTTTAAAAAAAAAAATAAAAAAGGTTCCTACCCGGATTTTGCCGGCGCCATTACGCGCCACTGGCTTAATAATATAAATTCTTAGCAAATGAATGCAAGAAAGCAAGTGAATGCTTTCTAAAAATAATAAAAATGCCGATTTGGAGGCAAGATCAAAAGTGATGCTTTATTTAAAAAAAAAGCCTTCCTTATAAATAAAAGTAACGGTAGTTTTCCAAAATAACTATTAAAATAAAATTGAGATACTTAAATTGAAGTAAGCAAGAGAAATCTAATATACTAATTGGAATAAGGAAGAGTACAATTTTGAGTATTCTATAATTTAAGAAATTTATGAATAAAAAAATACATAATAATAGTAAACATATGTACATACGCATGTATATGCATTACAAACAACTTGACATAATATTAATAGTGAGTAAAGTTGAACTGTACTTTATAAATGAAGAATATGCAATTAAAATATACAGTGCGTTACAATATAAAAATACACTACAATATAAAAATGAACTACAACCTTGTCCTTAAGAAAAAATTTTACATTTTTTTTATATATTAAATTTTGGTTAAAAATATATTTATATAAAAGTATATTTTAATTTTTAGGCACATAAGATAAAAGGAGAGAATATGTTTAAAATGCTATTTTTTATCACATCTTAATATACATATATATATATTTACAAATTCAATACAATAATTTTTTTTATTTAAAAAATATAATTAATTTCTTTTCAAAATATAATTAAATCTTTCAGTTTATGTCCTACATCTAATATAGAATTTACTCCCCTATCTTCTACTATTTTATAGGGACCATGGTATGATGGTTCATTCTTCCTCCTATTAAAATTTTTTACTAACACCATATCTCCGGTTTTTTAATTTAACGGGTTTATCTTATTAGGTTGATCAACTTGTTTTTTTACTATTTTTTAATAGTTCTCTTGTTTTTTTTTATGAAGACTGTAATCTTGCTTTTAACTCTTGCATAATTATCTGTATTATATACAAGTTTATAGTGTAAAATTTCATCATTCGGTAAATTTGATAATTTTCCAAATACTAATTCGTAAGGCGTATAATTGGTATCAATATGTGGCGTTGTATTGTTCGCGAAACAAAAATAAGGGATCCAGTATTCCCATTCGTCGTTTTGCAGAAGTTTAATAAAAATTCCTTAAGAACTCTGTGATTTCTTTCTATGGAACGCAAAGCTTCATGGTGATAGGGTGTGCTGAAATTTTGTTTTATTTTTAGTACGTTACAAACTTCTGCCATTAACTCGTTTGCGAATTCTGTACCTTTGCCCGATTTAAGGACTTTGAAATGTCCATACACTAGAATTAAATTCTCAACAAGGGCTTTTGCCACTGTTCCTTTGATTCAATAGGGCGTGCTATGATATATTTCGTTAAGTCACAATGCATGGTTAATATGTATGTAAATCCATTCGAAAATCTTAGGGGACCTACTGTGTCTATAGACAAAACCTCAAAGCTTGTACCAGGCGTATCTGTAATAGTTAGTTTTCCCTCGTGTGTCTTGTTATTTTATTTAATTTGCACTCTTGGCAATCCTTATGTAATTTTTTACCATTTTACCTATATTTTTCCAAATATATCTTTAAGTTTCAAAATAGTTCTTCTGAATCCTAAACGTCCTCCTAAATTTGAATCGTGATATTCTCTTATTAGTAAATTTTGCATATTTTTATCTAATATTCTTTTTTGTTCGTTGTATATTAAAATTTTTAAATCCTCTTGATTTTTTTTTTCAAATTATTGAGCAATTCCATATGAAAGCGATCACCTTTTGGACGACCCCTCTCCGATTTTAAAATATATAGTCTCAATCGATTGCCCAGCAAAAAATAATGTACCTACATATATTTTTTTTTTATAGTGACTGGTTTAGTGGTGGTGTACACCACAGTCATGTGACAAAAATTGAAGAATTCTTCATAAGGGACCTCATTGAAAGTTGTTTAAAAAAAACTACTAAAGCGATCGCAACGAGTGATAGCTCGTTGGAAAGGTATTGAATCAGGCTTTAATTGAAAAATAAAATTTTCCTAATTTTTCTCAGAAATTTACCTTTTTTCCCATGAAAATTAAATTTTCCCATGAAAATTAAATTTTCCGATTTTCCACAGAAGCTCCTAAATTTTCCGGCTAATTTTATTTTTTTTTTCTGGATTCCTCATAATTTTTTCTTTAAGAATCAGCAATAAAAAAATGGGCCCCGACTCCTTGTTTGGACAGGAGAAAAGCATTTAAGAGACCACCTTGTTCTCATTGTTTTTATATTTTTTATAATTGAATTATTTTTAATTATTTAACATTATTTTATTTTATTATTAAAAATACATTTTAAAAATTATTTTACAGTTAAAAATACATTTATGAAGAAAAAAATCAATATTTTTAAGAGCCCCAAGTTGAGTGTGTAGTGAATATGGTCTGCCTGCCTTCACAAGATCGGCCATAAATCCATGGATAATAGCAGCAGTGGCATGTGATGGCACACCAAACCCGACTGAGGCTACAGGTCCTAAAATGTTTTGTAAATTTTTTAAATTACCAGGTAATAAATATTTCGCCTAAAATGACACGTGCAGAAACAAGTCATAAAACACGGATTTTCCATAAATATGGCGAAATATTTATTACCCGGTAATTTAAAAAATTTACAAAACATTTTATGACCTGTGGTCGGCTTATTGGCAGTAACCAATTAAGTCCCTCTTTAAAAAACATTTTATGACCAGTAGTTCACGCAAATTTTCCTATTAAAGAAAAGCAAATATCGCTTATTTTTTTTACCTATTTTTTACCAAAAAATAAATATAAATACTTCACACACTCTGAGTCAAATTTCAGTTGAATACTAAACGTGAAAGTGTTAAAGTGGTTTTTTTTTGTAAAGTAAAGAGTGAAGCTGTAAAGACAATTTAAAGTAAAATGAATAAATTTTGCTGCAATCCGTTTAACAAGAGTGGACATCGTTCGAAAAAGATAAAAGTATTAAAATTAACTGGTGTTTCGAAGCGATACATGAATGAATTAAATATACAATACGGTGAAGAAGCACAATTCATTTGCCCCAAGTGTAAAATCGATTTGTCTCAACAAGCAAATGCATTGAAACAAATGCAACCACAATCCGAGAGTGAAATGACAATTGAACAAAATGTTTCATCTGATAGTGAGGCAGATATTCCGATGGTCAATATGTCTTTGAGTCCTTTGAATGAGGCTATTACCACTTTAGGTGAAACGCCTATTAGAAAAAGAAAGTTGCGAAGTGAAAAATACAGGAAAGATAAAAAAGGCAAGGTTATGAGTGCAATCGCGACAATATTTGATGAAGGCTCTGATAACGAATGCAGTCAAGCAGATGACGTTGATGACGGCAAACAAATGATTGAGCAGTTGAAAAGAAAATTCAATTTAGCGACCACTTTTCCGGAGAAATATCTCATTTTATCTGTGCTGCCTCAATCATGGTCTATACGCAAGATTTCTGAACAGTTTGAAACATCTTTTTACATCGCGAGAAGAAGCAAAGAATTAGTTCGACAGAAGGGCATATTGGCGACTCCCACCAATAAATTTGGCTCAAGGACCCTCAGCGAAGCAACGGTGAAATTGATTCAAGATTTTTACTGCAATGATGACAACAGCCGCGCCTGCCCAGGTACACGTGACTATGTTATCACACGTGAAGATGGAGAAAAAGTACACAAGCAGCGCAGATTATTATTATGTAATCTATCCGAAGCATACCATCAGTTCAAGGAGAAATACCCAGCAGAAAAAGTGGGATTTTCTAAGTTTGCCATCCTACGACCAAAAGAATGCGTGCTGGCATTAGACAGGCACGGAACGCATTCAGTCTGCGTTTGCATGTTTCATCAAAACATCAAATTAATGTTCTTTCCATGCAAGAAATTGAAAGTATTTCACGGTGAAATTGAAACATATAGGGACCTCCTGTCGAAGTCGTTGTGCGCATACCCCACGGGAAATTGTCATCTGTCCAAATGCGACAATTGTCCGAAGATTGACGAGCTAGAGCAATATTTGGCGGAAAAGTTTGAACAGCTGTTAATTCAGGAGGTGCATTTCAAACAGTGGATAATTAGCATCGGCAGATGTTCCCTTGAGACCGTGGTAAAGCAGATTCCGGAATTCATCGAGGAATTCGGATTCAAGTTGAATGAACTGAAGGCGCACCATTTCATATCCGAGATGCAATCGAAATTTCTAAAGGAAAGTAAGGAGAAATTAGCCCAAAATGAATTCATTGTGATAAGCGACTTTGCCGAGAATTACACTTTTCTCGTTCAGGATGAAATTCAGGCTTATCACTGGGCAAACGACCAGTGCACGGTGCATCCTTTTTGCATTTATTTCAAAAACGAAGATAACGAACTACAGACCGTAAGCCTTGTTGTTGTCGCGGAGAGTTTAGCTCATAATTATGTGTCCGTTTATTTATTTCAAATGAAACTGTTTGAATTCTTAAGATCAAAATTCGATGCAATCGACAAAGTAACGTTTTTCTCAGACGGCGCGGCGCGGCTTCTCAGTACAAGAATAAAAAAAATTTTTACAATATTTGCATAATTGAAGAAGAACAAAACTGCAAGGTCGAGTGGCACTTTTTTGCGACGTCTCACGGTAAGGGCCCATGCGATGCGTTAGGGGGAACCCTAAAACGCATGGCGACTAAGGCAAGTTTGCAAAGGCCATATACTGACCAGATCTTAAATGTACAACATTTGTTTTCGTGGATTCAAAGCAAGGAAATTGCCATTAACACAGTTTTATGCACTCAAAAAGAACACGATGCCATGGAGCGACGACTTCAAAACAGATATAATAATGTCAAAACTATAACTGGAACGCAAAAGTTTCATTGCTTCATACCAAATTTTTCTGATATGTCAATTAATGTAAAGCGGTACTCTTCGTCTGCCGACGTGCTAAATTTAAAGTTACTTTAATTTTATAATGATGCCAAGACAATTGAAATTTTTAATAAATATTGTAATTAAATATAAGCAGCAAAATAAGAAAGATTTTTTCTTCATAAATGTATTTTTAACTGTAAAATAATTTTTAAAATGTATTTTTAATAATAAAATAAAATAATGTTGAATAATTAAAAATAATTCAATTATAAAAAATATAAATACAATGAGAACAAGGTGGTCTCTTAAATGCTCTTCTCCTGTCCAAACAAGGAGTCGGGGCCCATTTTTTTATTGCTGATTCTTAAAGCAAAAATTATGAGGAATCCAAAAAAATAAAATTAGCCGGAAAATTTAGGAGCTTCTGTGGAAAATCGGAAAATTTAATTTTCATGGGAAAATTTAATTTTCATGGGAAAAAAGGTAAATTTCTGAGAAAAATTAGGAAAATTTTATTTTTCAATTGAAGCCTGATTCAATACCTTTCCAACGAGCTATCACTCGTTGCGATCGCTTTAGTAGTTTTTTTTTAAAACTACTGAAGAATTCTTCAATTTTGTCACATGACAGTGGTGTACACCACCACTGTCACATGACAGTGGTGTACACCACCACTAAACCAGTCACTATAAAAAAAAAAAAAAATATGTAGGTACATTATTTTTTGCTGGGCAATCGATTGAGACTATTTATTTTAAAATCGGAGAGGGGTCGTCCAAAAATTTGCCAATTTTGATCGTTTTCATATGGAATTGCTCTATTAAAGATATTTCTAAACTGTTCATTTGTCATTACATAGGGTCCGCCAAATAACTTTTTTTTTGAAAATGCTATAAAAAAACTAAATATTTTCTCAAATTTCTTTTTTTATTTGAAAGTACAATCCTTGCAGTTAATAATGGAAATAATTTCATTCAAAGGGCTGCCTCGGCTGGCCATGCAGTAGCCTACACGATCGGTCCAATTTTTAAGCACATTATCGATTGTGTGCAGCTGTATTTCACCAATGGCTTCACGAATATTGTCCTTTAAAGCGTCAATTAACTCTGGCTTGTCGGCATAACACTTATCTTTGGCGGTACCCCACAAATAATAGTGCAACGGTGTCAAATCGCAGCTACGAGGTGGCCAAACGACATCAGCTCTGCGGCTGATAATGCGATCATCAAAAACAGGGCGCAAAACATCGAGTGTAGCTGCGGCTGTGTGGCACGGAGCGCCGTCCTGTTGAAACCAAATGATGCCAATATCCTCCTCTTCAATTTTTGTGAACAAAAATTCGTTCAAAATGGCCCGATAACGATCGCCATTGACTCTAACGACCAGCCGAGGCAGCCATTTGAATGAAATTATTTTCCATTATTAACCGGAAGGATTGTACTTTCAAATAAAAAAAGAAATTTGAGAAAATATTCAGTAGTTTTTTTATAGCATTTTCAAAAAAAAAAGTTATTTGGGGGACCCTATATTAAATATTTCATCATTCCCTTTTAATGCGAGTTCCTTTACACCTAGGGATAGCATTTTGAATGATAGTTTCTCTAAAGACATCTGTGTGTCCATTAGATTATCACAACATTTTATTACTATCACTGTCATTTTCCTCAATCAAAGGTTCCTTTAACCTGTTGTCAAATTTAAGTTTCTTTATTTCCCTAATGTCTGATATTGACTTACTTTCCCATATAAAGGGTTTATCGGTTTTTTTATTCTCTTTACATTTGTTATCACAATTAATATCTAATTTCTTCTTCATATTTCTTGTCAGTGCAAGAATTCCTTTGGAGTTTTGGTCCATTTCGGTGGGTATCATCGCTTTAAGTGTGCCAGTATTAATCCTTGATAAAGCATCTGCATTGCTATGCATTTTGCCTTTTTTATATGCTATTTCAAAATCGTAATCGCATAGATCTAATCGAATGCGTGTCATTTTAGATGAAGGGTTTCTATGTGAAAACAATGACACTAAAGGTCTGTCAGTTATAACGTAAAATTTTCTACCAAAAAGGTATGTACGAAAAAATTTATAGCCCAATGTATGGCTAGGAGTTCCTTTTCAATAACAGATTTGTTTAGATCATGTTTCGATAATGTTTTGCTCGCGTAGGATATTGGTAAGTCTGAACCTATTTCGCCTTGTGACAATACTGCTCCAAGTGCGAAATTATGTAGATGCATCATTAGTTAATATAAATGGTATAAAACGCCTGTAATAATTGCAAAAGGCTATAAAACGTCTGACATCCTCAGGATTCTTGGGAACAGGATAGTTCTTTATAATAACGTGTTTGCTGGGATCAGTTTGTATTCCCTTATTGGTTAGCCAATGACCTAAATATACTACTTCGGTCTTTAAAATGTAACATTTGCTAGGGTTTAATTTCAAATTATATTGTTCTAATTTCTCAAAAACTTTTGATAAGTTTTCGTTATGATGCCGTAAACTGCAACCAAATACGATAATATCATCGACATATAAAAATGCCTCTGCACCCAAACCACTTAGTGCTATAGTTAGCATTCTCTGAAAGCTTTTTAAAGATATTTTTAGTCCAAACGGTAACCGAGTGAATTGGAAATGTCCATTACTTGTTGAAAATGCTGTCAACGTTCTTGATTTCTCATCCAAATTAATTTGATGGAAGGAGCTTGACATATCCAATGTAGAAAAATATTTTGCCCTTCCTAGTTTATCAAGAACATCCTCTATTCTTGTAAATGGAAAGCTATCGTTAACGATCTTCTCAGTCATGGGTTGCAAGTCTGAAATTATAGACGTACTTAATAAAAATTTCTCTCTCTTCTGTTCTTAAAATGTCATATAATAATTCAGTTTGTACTAAAAAGTTTTCTAACGCCTCATATGATCCTTTAAAATCTGTAGTTTTTTTCCTACAACCGAAAAATTGAATTGCGCCATACTTGGAAAATTATCAATTTGTTTCCATTCTTCCTCAGATTTATCAATTAAATTTAAATTTTCTTCAAAGTCTTAACTATCTTTAGTTTCTTAATTCTGGATTGTCTGGTATATTCTTCCATATAAATTCCTAAAATCTTCAATAACGGGATCTTCTATATTTTCTTTTAAATCTACATAAAAATCAAAATCTTTCTTTATCGTTTCTAATCTTGTTAATTTCTCGATTCTATACTGTCTTGAATAAATTCTATTTTTACTCCTTATTATATTTTCTTCTAGTTTTTTCAATTCCTTATAATATTCTGTTATTGAATTCATCTAGGTTGTTTTTTTTTTTATTATTTATTTATAATTTTTCAAAAAAACAACAAAAATCCTACATGAACTTGCAAAGTATATTAGTAAATTCAATTTAAAAAAAATTTCATTTTGTACAATTTTTTTTTATGTATTATATAAAAATATTATTTTTAAATTATGGTTTTTTTATTTTTATGAGCAGTCATTTCTTTCTCCAGTGCCGCAGATTTCTTTCTCCAGTGCCGCAGATTTTATTTGCGTCCGGTGGTGGATCAGAGTTGACAATTTCTCTTGGTCTTGCTTTTTGTCTTCTAATTTTTACTATTTTTCCACCCCTTTTTCGTTTTAACTTAGTTTTGGGTATTTTTGTCCATTTTTCCTCTAATCTTTTTAGCTGGCGTCTCTTGTACTCCTCTATTGTTATTGCCTTCGAACAACACTCTTTCTGCATTGATACTGGTGCTGCCTCTTCCTTGGGTACGGGACAATTTTTCCGTATCTCCTGGCAGGATCGCCATATAATGTTTAAAAAAAAATAAAATTAAAAAAAATAAAATATATTCCTACCCGGATTTCGCCGGCGCCATTACGCGCCACTGGCTTAATAATATAAATTCTTAGCAAATGAATGCTAGTGCAAGAAAGCAAGTGAATGCTTTCTAAAAAGAATAAAAATGCCGATTTGGAGCCAAGATCAAAAGTGATGCTTTATTTTGAATAGTGCATTCCTTATAAATAAAAGTAACGGTAGTTTTCAAAAATAACTATTAAAATAAAATTGAGAAACTTAGAGTAATTAAAATGAGAGACTTATTCTAAATTATGTTACCATTAAGTAATGTAAACTAAATTGGAATAAGCAAGAGTGATCTAATATACTAATTGGAATAAGGAAGAGTACAATTTTGAGTATTCTATAATTTAAGAAATTTATGAATAAAAAAATACATAATAATAGTAAACATATGTACATACGCATGTATATGCATTATAAACAACTTGACATAATATTAATAGTGTGTAAAGTTGAACTGTACTTTATGAATGAAGAATATGCAATTAAAATATACAGTACGTTACAATATAAAAATACACTACAATATAAAAATACACTACATTTGATTCCCGAAGAATTCTGGCACCAAATGGAAAACGTCGCTCTTCATCCAAATATGGTGCACAATTGACACCAAATGTGACCGTTTTTAGTTGAAAATCTTTTAATTTATCATTTGCAGAGCTTCGGAAAACAATTTTTTGAAAAGGGACATGTTCCGGGTTGACCAAAATTTGCCTGTACATTTTTGAAATGTCAGCATTGAAAACAAATTCAAAAAAATCGCCATTTTAAAATAAGGGAAACTAAATTGCTTTGTAGAATTGGGACTACATGCAATATTTCGTTAAGACTTTTCCCATTGGACGACGCACTTGAAGCATTAAAAACTACTCTTAACTTTTTAGTAGTTCTATCTGGTTTAAAAACTCCATGATGAGGTAAATAGTAACCAGGACCACTTGATGATTCTTTAATTTCATCCATATGTCCTAAAGCTAAATATTCCTTTATCACCTCATCGTACATATATTGTATTGTGGCCTACGCATCAAACATTTTTCATCTCATAAAAACTTACTAACTGCAATATGCCTACTTGAACCAAGTGACGGACAATTATTTCTGAAGGGCAGATTTACAACACATCTCCCATTAGTATTCCTCACCGTTGTAGAACGATAGATCTTCTCATAAATTTTATCCTTCCTACTCCCAAAACTTTGACATCTGATCGTCAATTGATACTTTTGTCACATATAACAATTTAACTGATGAAGAAGGAGCATTACTGGATGTTGGACCAGTCACAATCCAGCCGAAAATGGTTTATTGGGCAACAAGTGCTTCAAAAACATCATGTTGTACCCCTTTAAGAAGAATCGCTGGATATAATTCTCCACCCAACAAAAGATCGACTTGACCGCTAAAATTCCGGATAAGCGTAGTTGATTTTTGGTAACTCAGCGCCCACTTTAGGGCTAAAAGAATGCGTAGGAACACTGCCAGTAATTTTAGAAACGACCAGAGCTCCCATATGAAGAACATAATTTGAATTAAAAAGTGAAACAATATTAAAAGTTGCAATTTTTTTGAAATGCAAATTCTTCGCCTAGACCTGTGACTGCGGCTTTAAGAGGAGCAGTGGTCAATTTTAATAATTTTGAAATTCTTTCAAAGATAAGACTCATCCGAACAAGGATCTATCAACATTGGTATTCTCTGTTGCTAACATTACTTCCTTTGGTACCCTAGTATGGTACGATTGAGCTGCATTATACACACTTGGACTATTTGTGGATTTGATTTATTTTATTTGATAAAGTTGCCCGACTAATAGATTGGGAACCACTGTTAAATTGATCTTACCATCTATTTTTCTATGTAAAAACTATGCATTAAGGTATGATGTTTCCTTTTACATTTAGAACAACCGTTTTGACTTGAGCAATCACCGTACATATGGCGAATAGTAAGGCAATTAAAACAATAACGATATATTTTCAGAACAGAAATACGATTTTTGTAGTCCATATTTAAAAACTTATAACATGAACTAATTGCATGAGCACGTTTGCAAATTTGGCAAAATAATGTATCAACTTTTATGTGTTGGGGGGGTTTAACTTTTTTTATTTAATATTTGTGTGAGAATTCTCCTGAGAAACGGATTGGGAACTGCTGGACCACTTACTGTTCTTAGAAATACCATTAATACTCTCTAAAGTGTGATATCGACTAGTTAAAAAGTTGTCCAATTCTTCCCATCTTTTTTTTGTGTAAAGTTTGTGGTGCCAAACGTGTTGACATACAATTATTAATGTCCCTTTGCAACCTTTTTATTTCTTGAGCAGTATCCTCTTGGCATGGGGTCATATAAAAAAGAAAAGTTAACTGCCTAGTCACAAGTACCCTTTCATTTTCAAAATTTCCTGATGTTATAGCTATGTGTTGATTTATTTCTCTAGCTTCACCGACAGTTTTTTGAAATAAATATGACAATTTTTAACCTAAGCCGTGGGTTGTTTATTATAATAGCAGTAAGTAAATCCCAAAAAGTGGGCCACGATAAATAATCACTATTAAAAAATACCAGTGTCTACTTGAGGTAGGGACAACAAATTTCCTTGGTTGGGGACCACTGCATTGGAAATCTCTTCAGAGAAATGTTTTTTTTCTGCTTTTGAAAATATATTAATGCAATGGATGTATGCCTTTCGGACCTGTGGGTGTTTTGCCTGAACCGTATCTAAATCTTTCTTTTTCTCTATAGTTACCAAAGAACACTCCTCATGAATTTTCTTATACTTTCCCCAAACTTCATTTAATTCTGTTTTTCAATTTTAAAGGCATCTAAAGTATACATCGAAAAATCTTCTTCTAGAAGCAGCGACTCTGGTCCAATAACTTCCTCAGCTGCGCTAAAATATTTTTCCAAAACCGAAATATTTATTTCAGAAAAATTTGGTATAAGAAAAAAAGAAGGCAAAAGCAGTTCTTTCTATCACAAAATTCCCGGTTTGAGATCCGTTTAGCAATTTAACGGCTCCAAAATTGTAAAAAGAAAGCTTAACAACAAATATAATTGGTAGCGGCATAACTAAAATGGCCTCAAAATATCTGAGACACACTTTTCTTAACAAAATATTTTGGGCAAACTTTTCCAGTACGTTAAATAATGTAAATTTACGCACTTGTTTTACTCTACACTGTACATTTGTCTTACTTAATGTGTCTTCCTTCTTTATGTGCTGACACACCAGATATTTCCACTAGATTTGCGCGGGAGAAGGACCAAATGTTGAGGTGTAGGATGATATCCTGGTTCTTGCAAGCGGTAGAAGTATCCCAGCGTGGGCCACCAACACATGGAACACAATCACTTTTTTTGTATATTTACAAATAAATTTTATTTATACTTTTTTTTTTTTAATTTAGTTTTCATTTTCAAAAATAGTTCACAGGTCTTAACTTTCTTCAATTTTAATTTACAATAGATTTATTTTATTATTTACAGTTTTCTTTTTAATTTACAGGATTCAGGATTTAATTGTGTTTCCTTGAAATATTTTTCTTCGGAAATTTTTGAAAATAATAAACAAAAAATTAGTTTTTGTTTTGGGGTTTTTATTATTATTTTCAATTTTTCAGCACGTACGTACCGTTCTTATCGGGATGACAAGAGTAAGTGAGTTAAAAGAGTAAACAAAGAAAGGTAATAGGCAACTGACAAAAACATGGAAACAGCCCACTGAACAGTAATTGTAGGCTGTTTACATATGCGCATAAACATGCCGCCCCCCTTGCAAAACTGCAACAAGGGAGGCTAAGGACTGTGCGAACTAAAAATAAGGGCTGAAAACAAATTTCAGAAGGAGTTATTAATAAAAGGTTAACAAAAAATTTTAACAATTCACTTTCTTTGTTTAATTAAATATAAAGAAAAAATAACAATATTTTAATAAAAAAGAAATATAAAAATATATATAGGTATATAAAATATAAAAAATTAATAAAATAAAAATAACGACGAAAGCAGTTGGAGTTGCTGTCGTTGGAGGCGTTACCAGATTTGCTGTGCCTTTTCCTATTGAGACGTCTTCCTGTTGACGTTTGAGCCCTGGGATTGCCGTCTCGTTGGGTGACGGTGGAGGTAGAATCTCGGCGAGTGCTAGCCGTTTTGTGGGGGTGGAGAAGGGTGTGGTGCTCGGATAAGCACTCAACGCACCGCTCCCTGGTGGTGCACTTGTCCTTATGTGGGAGTGGGCCAAACAATTAAAACAGTAACGGTACCGCCGTACCGATTCCCACCGCTCCCCCACCGACATCTTGCGAAACTTCAGGCATTTTCGCAATGCATGCTTAGCGGGCGCCGAGTTCTCTGGCTCTTGACTGGGGAACGGTGCACCTCCAAACGACGGGACATTTTAACCTAAGGGATTAAAATAAAAGAAAAACACGAATTAGTGGGTTTCTGTATTGGGCAAAAGAAGAAGCTTCACTATAGGTTGGGTAAAAATGCCAGAAGCTGTTCTTATATTGGCTATGCGGGTCTTAGAGTCAGGTCCTACATAGGTTTTCATAATGCGACCAAGTCGCCATTCATTTGGGGGTAAATTATCCTGACGGATAGCAACAAGATCACCTATCGCAAAATCTCTTTGTGGATATTTCCACTTAACACGCTTATGGAGTTCTTTGAGATATTCTTCCTTCCACCTTTGGGCAAATTGGTGGTGACGAACTTTGAGCTTTTGCCACCTATGGGATATACTCAATGAGAGATCAGAATGATCGGGTTCAGGGGATGCCAGGAGAGGCGCTCCAATCAAGTTATGTCTGGGAATTGAAGGGCTTAAATCAGTGGTGTTTTCGCTAATGGCAGTGAGGGGTCTCGAGTTGAGACAAGCCTCGATTCGGGTTAGCATCGTCGAAAATTCCTGAAAGGTAAATCTCAGCAATCCAGACATTTTGCGTAAATGTGTTTTCACACTCTTTACATCGGCTTCCAACAAGCCACCCATATGAGGAGCCCCACTGTTTTCATTCGATCTCGAGTAAATTCGCTCCACCGACAAAAGCTGTTCCATTATCCGAATACAAATGTGACGGGTGGCTGACGAAAGAAAAAATGTGGAAATTCAGCGAGAAACGTGTCCGTCGATAAATCACCTGTTGCCTCCAAATGAATAGCTTTTGTGGCAAAGCACACAAAAACAAGGACATATACCAACGTATGATTTGATGTCAAATGGACCAGCGAAATCCAAACCGCTATTAGTAAACGGTCGCGATAGAGACGACCGTTCAGGAGATAAAGCAGCCATCATCTTCTGAGCGGCTTTCTTTCTATAAATGGTACATTCTTTACAGTTATGAATTACCGTACGAATCAGATTCTTCAATTTCGGAACCCAAAACTCACTTCCCTTTAGCCGGAGCATTAAGGAATATCCCCCATGAGCTGAGCACTTGTGAACATGTTCCACAAACAAACGGGTAAAACGGTCCGAATAAGGCAGAATCTTCGGGAAACGCTCATCATATGTTAGGCCTGCTGATCGTGCTAAACGACAATTTTTGCGAACAAAGCCATTCGAATCAATTTAGGGTTAATAAAGTGCTTTTTTACTTAAGGGGGTACCCTTTGATAATTGCGCATATTCAAGTATAAAATTTCGCTGACACACAAGAATCAAGCGATCACGGGTAAATTTCATTTCCGATTGGGATAAATCTAAAGTGTTATACAAACATTTCCGGCTTTTTAAATATTGCAAACACCTTAACCAATACGAAATAATTTGCATTACACGGGGTAAATCTGAAGTATGTCAAACGGTTTTTCAATCTGAACTGAAAAAGACTGGATTTCCAAATGTTGATGATCAATAACAGAATGCTGGGGCCTATTCTCTTTTGGTTGTCTTAGCCATGTAGGACCGTGCCACCATAAAGGATTGTTGATCAATTCTCGAGCAAGGATTCCACGACTTGCCAAATCGGCGGGGTTGTTTTTGGAATCGACATGAAACCAATTTTCATTCCCACCTTTCATTACAATCAAAGGTTGGCCAATGGCACGGAGGTTTTTTGAGCCAAGAAAAGCTATGGTAGAATCAGTCCACAGATAAACCTTCCTCTTGTCTAGATTTAATTGACTACACAACGATTCTACCATGTTTACAATTAAGGCCGTTCCACATAGTTCCAAACGGGGTAAAGTTTCGGATTTACAGGTGCTACCTTTGTTTTTGACGCGAGTATGTGCGCCGTGATCTCATTCAAAGAGATATTCCGAACATAGAGTGCAGCACCATATGCCTTTTCAGAGACATCGGGAAACGCATGAAGTTCAATTTCATGGTTGGGATGAAAATTAACCCATTTTGGAATGGTAATTTTATCAATATTCGGGTAATCATCTAAAAATGCGCGCCATTTAATAAGGGTTAAGGGGCTTAAACTTTCGTCCCAATCTGTCTTGTCTTTCCAAATTTGTTGCATTATAATTTTTGCCACAATAATTTTTGGAGAGAGCCAATTTGATAGATTAGCTATTTCCGACTAGACAGGACGCTTAGTCACAATATCTCTCCCTGGCTCCGGAACTAGTTTAAAATAAAAACCACTTTTATAAGCGTTCCATCGCAGCCCTAGAGTTTAAGTCGTGCTGACATCTGAAAATTTTAAGAAGTCTGCATCAAGCAGATTCTTACGGGGTAAATCTTCTAAGAGCCTAATGTATTTTGAAAATAATTTCAGGCACGCCACTGTACGCAGCACAGACTGATTGAATAAAAATGGCGACTAGATTTTTTCTATCTCATTTTGCAAATCACTGCAATGTCAAAATAACCATACGGTTCGAGAATTCTTGTTTGACATATTTATTTATATTAATCATATAATTACAAATTATATCTTAATACCTTAACCGAGCACTAGCAACAAAGGCTATCAGCTCGTTGTAGCGAGCTTTAGCCGAGAACAACGCCAGCATGACAGCACGGCCAACAATCTGGTAAGCCTCTTAAAAGCATTTAATGTAAAACCGGTAGAGTGGTGACAACAAAAAATGGCGCTCAACGGGGGGCGCGAAGCAAATATTGGTGTTAAAATATTTTAATTTTTAGCTTTTTAGCTAGATTCAGTTGTTTCCGTGAGGGTAAGTCCCGTCTGACTAAGGCCAAGAGACCTCGGCGGGAAATCTAGATAAAAAGAATAATTCAGTTTTAACTTTTAACGTAGTTTTTGATAGTAATTCAGAAAAGCAACCTCACCTATATTTTGCGTAAGTCCCGTGTGGCCCAGTTTCAAAGCTTCATTCGTGTTGCGACATTTTAATGCAGGTGTGGTTACTTTGATGATAACTTTTTCAGTTCAATATTTTTATTTTAGTTTTTATAGACAACAATCAGTTTTCAGATTAAACACCCATGTTGTGGGATTTTAAACCAGCTTCAGCTGGAATAGTAGAGCTAGTCCTGATAGTATAGGGGCAATAGAACCCCAAGAATCAGCTGCAGCTCTGTTATTTTCAGTGGGTTTTTTATCTGATTCTGGTTCCTTCTTTTCTCTTTTTTAATTCACCAGAATGACCAGGAACACCTGAAACTTTTATAATTGTTAGTCGAAAACCTTTTTACACCCTGTTACACATAGAGAAAACCTAAAATACCGGATCATGTCTTGCGTCAGATGCAAGATATTTTTACTTCACGAACCTAAGCTAACTGAAAACACTATCACTTTTGATTTCATGATATTTATTTCTTTTGAGACATTTTCATAGAAGTTTTTTTGCGGAGTTGTTTTTTTTTTTTTGTTTATTTTATTATTATTTTTTATATACCCATCATAAATAAAATCTCTTTTAGCTTTTTGGTTATAGCTTTATATATTTATATTTTGTTTTTTATTTTTTGGTTGGCATACAAAACTTAAATTTAAAACGTTTGGGTTTTGCTTTTTTTTCAAACGTGAGTATAAGCATATATATATTTTACATAGTTTGCTTGCGGAACATATATGGCTTAATGGTAACATATATAAGTTTTTTTTTATATGCATTTTTATTTAAAAATTGAATTTTTTCAGTTATTTCATTTCAGTTTTGAGTTTTTTTTTAACCTTTTACGTTATATACCTTTTTTTATTATTATTTTTTAAATTTGGGAAAACCCCCTAAGTTATCGTATCTAAAGAATTTTTATTCAGGCTGGGAATGGTTCTGACTTGCTCTGAAAGATTAAAACGTTTAGCGGAAGGTACCGATATAAATTATTCGAACATGTTTAATCAATCAGTAACCACCACCACTTTAACGACTGGTGCGATTCAGTCGATTGCGACTGGCTCGTCGCAGTTGTCAGCGGTTAGTTTACCACGATGGCTTCGCTATCGGCAGCTATGGTAACTACACCACAAGAGTTTCAGTGTCACCTGCAGTACAAGAATTCATGGCAATGGCACATGATCGTTCGCTCGGGGCAAACAATTTGGATCTGTCAATCTCGATCGCTTTGCCAGAGTATAGCAGCCTTACTGGTCGAAATGCACGAGCTGAAGGGCAACAGCAGCAGGTGCCTCAGCAAGACAGCATGAATGTACGGAATGCAGCGACCGTGCGTGAAATGATAGAGATAGCCAGTAGAGAAAGCAGAAAATCTGAGAGTTTGGTTCAGGCAATACAGGCGTTAAGGGAGGCGATGAGTCGCGCTAATTCCCTTGACGACCCAACGACTCCCTGTTCTGCTATCCAGCCAAGAGCTCCACCACCGTCAGCAGCTTCACCAGTTTGGAGAGCTCCCACTACAGTAGGTGTTCCACCACTGGCAAACATTGGGCCAATGAATACGTCAATTCCAGGCCAACAATGGCAACCACAGCAATACAGCGATATGCTGCACCAACAATTTTTAGAACAGCAACAGTTTTCTGGTCAACCGCATCAGAGTTATTTAAGTCAGCAACCACCTAATGTTAGACCACCCGCATCACAGCCGTAATTGGCTTATACACAATCACAGCCGCAATTGGCTTATGCTCAACCACAACCGGCTTATACGCAACCACAGCCGCAACAAGCTTATACACAACCACAACATCATGGCTTTTTACCACCGTATGGTTTCACGCAGCCGCAGTTTTGGCTACCACCGTCAAACCACAATATGGACGCGCCAGTTTTCCGCTTGAATACATTAAAGCGAGATTATAACTGCACGGATGACGATATCCTGCATAATTTCCATCACCTGTTGGCAGGCCAAGCCGGGGACTGGTATTGGAGTCACCGGCGGTTAGTACAAATAGAAAAGTGGAGCGACCTACACGCAGCATCTTTAACTCGTTATCGAAAAATGGAGAGCGAGTTCCAAAAGCAGAAAAAGATCATGGATCGTCGCCAACTGCCTCACGAAACATTTGAGGAATTTTATAATGCCGTAGTTAAGTTGCGTAAAAGTCTGAACTCCCCATATTCCGAGCAGGATTTGGTCGAAATAATGAGGAGTAATTTAAAGCCAGCGCTAGCTCAATTGATTTTCCCAATAAAAACGGGGAGCTTGGCTAAATTTTGTGAAGAGGTTAAGCGAGCTGAAATTTTGTTGCAAAGTCAACGACAGGCCTATCAACAAAGAGCTAATATGCCACAACGAGTAGTCCATGAACTGGCGTACGAAGATGAAATGCCAATATCTGAGTGGGAGGTAGATGCGATAAACGCAAATAGAAAATACACCTGCTGGAACTGCAGACAAGTCGGTCACAGTTTTATCGATTGTGAGGTGGTTTCTCGAAAGATTTTTTGCTATCCACCATGTAACATTTTATTTGGTCCCAACGTTAAATAGAGAATTGTATTTAGGCGCAGATTTTGTAAGAATTTTTAGTTTATTGCGTATTGAGAGCCTAACCACCAACGGCGTTATTCTTTGTGAGGAAACCGATCAAGGCAGCGCTGACGTTAAAGTGTATTTGCTTTCTCCGAGTGAAAAATTTCAGCTAGAGGAGATAGTGGCCAAGTTTCCGTGTTATACCACGAGGGGTCTGGGAAAAACGCATCTTGAGATTCACACCATCGATACCCGAGACGCAACTCCAGTGAAGGACAGCATTATCCGGTCTCCCCGGCTGTGCAGAAGTTGATGTATGCTGAGCTAGATAGTATGCTTGACCTAGGTGTTATTGAGCCCAGCCAGAGTCCTTGGAGCCATCCAGTCGCTCTAGTCCGAAAGGGCGAAAAGAACCGGTTGTGTTTGGATGCTCGCAAGCTCAATGCACTCACGGTCAAGGACGCATATCCGCTCCCGCATATCGAAGGTCTGCTCAGTCGCTTGGGAGATACGTTTTTTATTTCTAGTGTTGATCTTAAAGACGCTTTTTGGCAAATACCTTTAGATCAGTCTAGCCGAGAAAAAACTGCCTTCACGGTGCCTGGAAGACCGCTTTACCATTTTACGGTAATGCCTTTTGGGTTGTGCAATGCAGCTCAAACGCTATGCCGTTTGATGGATAAGGTGATCCCCTCGTTGCTATGTGATAGAGTTTTTGTCTATCTAGACGATCTATTGGTAGTGTCGCCAGATTTTAAAACTTGGAGTTGCTGAAACGTGTCTCGATTTGTTTAGAAAATGCAAGGCTTACCATAAACGTAGCAAAATCGAAGTTTTGTTTTCGCGAATTGCGAAACCTTGGTTACATTGTAGGTAACGGACAGCTTAAACCCGATCCAGAAAAGATCGCCAACAATTTAAGGTATGATTTTCCAAAAACTGTAAAACAGGTAAGAAGTTTCATGGGCGCTAGTGGTTGGTATAGAAGATTTATACCCGATTATGCCACCATTGCAGCTCCAATTTTTAAAACACTAAAAAAGTGTAAAGTTTTTAAGTTTTCGGAGGAGGCTAAGGTCGCTTTCGAACGCTTGAAATCGGCACTAACCACCAGTCTTATTACCTACCTGACTTTTAAAGGCACTTTTACGAGCAATGCGATGCCTCGGATATCGGTATAGGGGCAGTATTATTTCAAAATGATGACTCCGATGAGGAGCACCCTATAGCATTCTTTTCACAAAAACTATCACCCGCACAGAAAAATTATTCCGTTACGGAAAGAGAGTGCTTGGCAGTCGTAATGGCAATTAAGAAGTTTAAGCCATACATCGAATTGCTACCGTTTACGATAATAACAGACCATAGTAGCCTTAAGTGGTTAATGTCCCACAAAGAACTTAGTGGACGTATAGCACGCTGAAGTTTACACCTTCAAGCATTCGATTTTTCAATAGAACACCAGCAGGGGAAACAAAATGTAGTACCTGATACCCTTTCTAGGTATGATATAGAGGAAGTGTCAGCCGAGCTAAATGGTTTTATTGATTTATATTCAGAAAGTTTTAAGTCCGAGGATTATCTCGATTTAGTAGCAACAGTGCGAAAAAATGCTGAGAAATTACCGGACGTTAGGGTAATTGACAATTATGTCTACAAAAGGATGTTGCCATACGATGGTCTACCTTTGAATGAAGACTTTTGCTGGAAGTTATGGGTACCTTTGGCACTCGCTGAAGATATTATTCAAAAGGCCCATGAGCCACCTCAATCCGCGCACGGGGGTTTTCATAAAACTCTACGCAGAGTTAGAGAATTTTTCTACTGGCCTAATCAAAACTCCCATATTCGCAAATTTCTTCAAAATTGTCAAACATGCAAGGAGACAAAGCCGGCTAATACTACTCTTAGACCGCCAATGAGCAGCGAAAGCATAATAGAAAGACCTTTCCAGCGCATATATATAGACTTCTTGGGTCCGTATCCTAGATCGAAGTCTGGTAATTGTTTTGTTTTTATTGTTTTGGACCATTTGTTAATTTGTTTTACTGAAAGCCATGGCAAAGGCCAGTGCTAAAAATGTAGTAAAATTTTTAATCGCGGAGGTTTTTCACAAATTCGGTACGCCGGAGGTAATAGTATCGGAGAATGGAAAGCAATTTGTTAGTAAGGTGTTTGCGGAGGCAATAAATAGGTTTGGCTTTAGTCATATGAGAACAGCCATTCATTCACCCCAGGCTAATGCATCCGAAAGGGTGAATCAGTCAATTTTGGCTGCAATACGCGCGTATATCGACGGAGATCACGGAGACTGGGACAAATACCTGTCGGAGATTGAATGTTCTCTTAGATCTTCCGTGCACAACGCGATTGGGGTCACGCCGTATTTTGCATTATTCGGAATGAATATGATATGCCATGCTGAGGCCTATAAATTAGCTGGTAAACTCAGGATTTTGAGTGATCCTGAAAATAATATTATGCCTAAATCGAATCAACTCGACTTGGTGCGAACTAAAATTCGCGAAAGTCTGCATAAGGCACATTTAAAGGACGAAAAGACCTACAATATTAGAAGTCGGAACGTAAAGTTTGTCCCAGCACAAGTTTATCGCCGTAGCTTTCAACAGGGCGATTTTAAAAACAATTTCAATGCCAAATTGGCGAAAAGATTTTTTAAATGCCGTATTGTACGCCCGGTAGGGAATAGTTTATATGAAATAGAAGACCTAAAAGGCAAATCTTTTTCCACGCCAAAGATTTAAAACAGTGAAATGTTTTAGAATTCGAAGACCAAACACAAAGGAAAAGGTACATGTAATAATAAATTGTTAGTTTTTTTATATGATCTCACCGTAACCGAAGTACAAATTATAGATAGTTAAATAAATAAATGAAAATAATAATAAATAATAATAATGATACGATAAGAATACTGCCATAAAGTAAGTATTTTATGGATTTTGTTATTATAGATATACGATACATATATATATATATATATATATATATATATATATATATATATATATATATATATATATATATATATATATATATATATACATATATTGTGTTTTTTCAGTTATGGTTTACAGTTCACGGATTTCGTTCGAATGAAAAGTACACATTTTCTTAAGCGAAGTTTTGAGTCACAAGTGACAATATTTGATTCATAAGAATATGAACGTTTTCTTTAACTGACCAACAGATGCTACCGTTTCTAGCAGGTTACGTTTGTAACCGTTATTGAGGCCATTGGTGCAACTTCATTGCGACCCTGGGGAACTGTGTCATTAAGGGCTAGAAGTTGTTAGTCACCTGGTTCAATAACATGGTCTGAGTCCGTCTTACAGCCAGTTGGATCAGGTGTAAAAGAAGTTTTTTCATCCCACAGTTACATGTGTAGCTATGATATGTGTTCATATTCAATAAGTGTGTACTTCGCTAAAAAAAAAATAAGTGCTTTTCAATTCGCACAGAATGCGTCAACGTAGTCTCAGGAGTTTCTTAAAACAAACGTTTCAAAGATTTTAAAACGCTTGGTCCAAGAAACCGAAAAGGTTGTAATGTCTGCAATAAAAGCATTGTTTCAAGGCAGTATTTACATAATTTACTAATTACAATTTACAATATGAAGACATTTTGTTACTTTGGGGACCGTCCTCAAACTTTTCATTAATCTACTGTATACACCTAAGACATTTTACTCGATACACCGCATATCATAGGGACTTTTTTGGCTGTATATACAGATGTCTTCGAAGTATACGCAATGAATATATATATATATATATATATATATATATATGCATTGCCCATACTTTGAAGACATCTGTATATACAGCCAAAAAAGTCCCTATAAAATGCGCTGTGTCCAGTAAAATGTCTTCAGAGTAAACACTAGAATAACAAAAAGTTTAAGGACAGTCCCCAAAGTAACAAAATGTCTTCATAGTAACTTGTGGAACGAAAACCCGTCCCCGGAACATGTGCTGTGCACATATATATATATATATATATATATATATATATATATATATATATATATATATTCATTGCCCATACTTTGAAGACATCTGTATATACAGTCAAAAAAGTCCCTATAATATGCGCTGTATCCAGTAAAATGTCTTCAGTGTAAACAGTAGAATAACGAAAAGTTTAAGGACAGTCTCCAAAGAATCAAAATGTCTTCATAGTAACCTGTGAAATGAAAAACCGTCCCCGCAACATGCGCTGTGCACATATATATATATATATATATATATATATATATATATATATATATGCACAGCACATGTTGCGGGGACGGTTTTTCGTTCCACAAGTTACTATGAAGACATTTTGCTACTTTGGGGACTGTCCTTAAACTTTTCGTTATCCAACTGTTTACACTGAAGACATTTTACTGGATACAGCGCATTTATATACAGATGTCTTCAAAGTATGGGCAATGAATATATATATATATATATATATATATATATATATATATGTGCACGGCTCATGTTGCGGGGACGGTTTTTCGTTCCACAAGTTACTATGAAGACATTTTGTTACTTTGAAGACTGTCCTTAAAGTTTTCCTTATTCTACTGTTTACACTGAAGACATTTTACTGGATACAGCGCATATTATACTGCCATAAAGTAAGTATTTTATGGATTTTGTTATTATAGATATACGATACATATATATATATATATATATATATATATATATATATATATATATATATATATATATATATATATATATATACATATATTGTGTTTTTTCAGTTATGGTTTCTAGTTAAAGGACAGTTCACGGATTTCGTTCGAATGAAAAGTACACATTTTCTTAAGCGAAGTTTTGAGTCACAAGTGACAATATTTGATTCATAAGAATATGAACGTTTTCTTTAACTGACCAACAGATGCTACCGTTTCTAGCAGGTTACGTTTGTAACCGTTATTGAGGCCATTGGTGCAACTTCATTGCGACCCTGGGGAACTGTGTCATTAAGGGCTAGAAGTTGTTAGTCACCTGGTTCAATAACATGGTCTGAGTCCGTCTTACAGCCAGTTGGATCAGGTGTAAAAGAAGTTTTTTCATCCCACAGTTACATGTGTAGCTATGATATGTGTTCATATTCAATAAGTGTGTACTTCGCTAAAAAAAAAATAAGTGCTTTTCAATTCGCACAGAATGCGTCAACGTAGTCTCAGGAGTTTCTTAAAACAAACGTTTCAAAGATTTTAAAACGCTTGGTCCAAGAAACCGAAAAGGTTGTAATGTCTGCAATAAAAGCATTGTTTCAAGGCAGTATTTACATAATTTACTAATTACAATTTACAATATGAAGACATTTTGTTACTTTGGGGACCGTCCTCAAACTTTTCATTAATCTACTGTATACACCTAAGACATTTTACTCGATACACCGCATATCATAGGGACTTTTTTGGCTGTATATACAGATGTCTTCGAAGTATACGCAATGAATATATATATATATATATATATATATATATATATATATATTCATTGCCCATACTTTGAAGACATCTGTATATACAGTCAAAAAAGTCCCTATAATATGCGCTGTATCCAGTAAAATGTCTTCAGTGTAAACAGTAGAATAACGAAAAGTTTAAGGACAGTCTCCAAAGAATCAAAATGTCTTCATAGTAACCTGTGAAATGAAAAACCGTCCCCGCAACATGCGCTGTGCACATATATATATATATATATATATATATATATATGCACAGCACATGTTGCGGGGACGGTTTTTCGTTCCACAAGTTACTATGAAGACATTTTGCTACTTTGGGGACTGTCCTTAAACTTTTCGTTATCCAACTGTTTACACTGAAGACATTTTACTGGATACAGCGCATTTATATACAGATGTCTTCAAAGTATGGGCAATGAATATATATATATATATATATATATATATGTGCACGGCTCATGTTGCGGGGACGGTTTTTCGTTCCACAAGTTACTATGAAGACATTTTGTTACTTTGAAGACTGTCCTTAAAGTTTTCCTTATTCTACTGTTTACACTGAAGACATTTTACTGGATACAGCGCATATTATAGGGACTTTTTTGGCTGTATATACAGATGTCTTCAAAGTATGGGCAATGAATATATATATATATATATATATATATATTAGGGCGGGTCGATTTGTAGGGAGTGAAAAAATTCACCAATTTCCCTATGATTTCCGTATTCTATGGGTTATTCCATGAAAATTTGCCGAAGGAACCATACCTCTATCGTTAAAATCGAGTCCCCTACTTTTTGTTGGTAGATTTTTTCCCAAATTGACGTTCGTATGAAATATTACCTACACGTTAACATCCATAACTCAAAAACTATTGGAGTGAGCTCATTTTGATAAATTTACAAAAAAAATCTCCAACATTGGTCCAACGGTTCAAAAGTTACGGGCATTTTTGTCCAAATTTTGGAGCCTTTTTCCATTTTTTTCATGATTTTGTCCAAGAATATTACTTTCATGGCCATTTTTTTGGCTCAATCCATTATTTAATTCAATTTACAATTCAAAACGAAGAGTTTAAGCCCAAATTTATCGAATTCGGTTGATTAATTCATGCGATATTGCTAAAACAAAATAACACATAAAACCAACTTTTTGATTTTTTTTCCCTTTTTATTTTTGCTCTCTTTTTTGGGTTTGCATACGATTTATAAAGAATAATTCTTCGCTGACGTCATTTTGACAACAACAAATACACAGCAATTCTAATTGCACAACACATGTTGCGGGGACAGGTTTTCGTTCCACAAGTTACTATGAAGACATTTTGTTACTTTGGGGACTGTCCTTAAACTTTTCGTTATTCTAGTGTTTACTCTGAAGACATTTTACTGGACACAGCGCATTTTATAGGGACTTTTTTGGCTGTATATACAGATGTCTTCAAAGTATGGGCAATGCATATATATATATATATATATATATATATATATATAAAAGTTTAAAGACAGTCCCCAAAGTAACAAAATGTCTCCATAGTAACTTGTGGAACGAAAAACTGTCCCCGCAACATGCGCCGTGCACATATATATATATAAAGGGTGTCCCAAGAAGAACGTAATTTTTAAATTTTAAATAAATCACAGATATTTAAAAAAAATCGTGAAACTTTATTATATCGTAAAGTAGACAGAATGAGGTTATGTATGGAACAATATATCGTGCAGATGGCCGCCGCGGCTTTGCTGGCATGCACGCGATCTTTTAATGAAATTTTCAATGACCGTTTTGCATGAATGCTGCGGTATTTCGTTAATGCAGCGTCCAATTTCCTCTTTTAAGGCTTGAGTCGTCGTCGGCTTATTCGCGTAAACCATCGACTTCAAAAAACCCCAAAGAAAAAAATCTAATGGTGTTAAATCGCACGATCTAGGCGGCCAATTCTGATCTCCAAAACGCGAAATAACACGACCGGGAAATGACTGATGCAGCAATTGAATTGTTTCTCTGGCTGTATGACATGTGGCGCCGTCTTGTTGGAACCACATGCCCTCCACATTAATTTCTTCAATTCTAGGCAAGAAAAAACTGGTTATCATTTCACGATACCGAACACCATTGACTGTTTGCGCTTGACCTGCCTCATTTTCATAAAAAAAGGTCCAATGATTCCTCCAGCCCATAAACCACACCACACAGTGACACGTTGAGGATGCATTTGCTTCTCGTGAATCACTCGAGGATTTTCCTCACCCCAAATGCGACAATTCTGCCTATTGACGAAGCCATCAAGATGAAAATGGGCCTCGTCACTGAAGATGATTTTATCGGCAAAATCAGCATTTTCATGTTGTCTCTCCAATACCCAATTAACGAACTCCCTTCGCTGTCCATGGTCAGCTGGCTTCAGTTCCTGAGTCAATTGAACTTTGTATGCATGAAGATGCAAATATTTCGTCAAAATTCGCTGCAAAGTGGATTTGGAGACACCAATTTGCTGAGCTCGGTGTCGAATTGAGGTGGATGGAGTTTGAGCGACATCATCACGTACAGCTGCGACATTTTCGGTCGATCGACCTGGTCGATGGCGCGTTGTTGTCTTTACATCACTAACAGACCCAGTTTCGGCAAATTTATCTATTAAACTCTTTACAGTTGACTCTTTTGGAGCATTATTGTGACCCCAAATTGATCGCAATTTGCGAACAGTAGCCGCAAAACTTTCACCATTTTGGTAAAACAATTTCACAATGAGAATGCGTTGTTCATTCGTGTAGCGCTCCATTTTTACTAACCTCGTACCTTCTACTAGCAAACAATAACAATTGTTCAAATGTCAAACAATGACACTTCGAATGTTGCCAGATTTAAAAATTGCGTTCTTCTTGGGACACCCTTTATTAACATATATCACTCATTTGCGAGAAGACCGTGTATTTATCTCGCAATCGATTTTTTAGGTTTGTCGATCTTCTTGCAAATGAGCGATATAAATACATATATCGGCATGCATTAACATAATTAACATAATATACACTTATATGCTTTATAGGATAACATGTTTTTTTTAGGTTTGTCAGTTTTCTTGCAAATGAGCGATATATAAATACAGTATGCATTACCATATACACTTAAATGCTTTATATGTTAACATATTGTAATATTATATCATATAAAATTGTATATTACACTATATATAATTATACATGGCTTATACAGGACCATATATACCCGAATAAAAAAATTGATATGGGGCCACATAAAATTATGTATGGGGCCTTATATAATTATATGTAATTTTATGCGGAAATTGTTGGATATAATTATATTTTATATATAATTATATTAATTTAGATATAATTAGAAATAATTATATCCGAAAAATGGGTATATCTAATTTTATATAATTATATAAAAGTTTATATATTTTTATATAAATGGAACCCTATATAATTGAACCCTAAATTAGCTTTAAAGGTTTTCTACAAATTAAAAGATTTTTAATTTTATTTTTATTAATAGTCTCAAAAATTGCATTACATATTTTTTATTTATTATAAAGTATTAAAATACAACAATAGTTAGATAATATCAAATACTCGTAAATATTGATGTTATAAGTATTTTGAAGGTAGATCTTTGATATGGATCAATGCCAAAATTTCAAATTCTCTTATCAAACTTCCGTACTCAATATAATTGTTTTCATCCTTGTCATTTGTTGTAAATAAAAACTCCGTTATAAAAATTACCTTTAGACTACTGGTTTGTGATAACGTCAAAATTATATTACTATACCATTCAGGCTTCTGTAAAATTTTTAAAATAGTACATGGACTTAATAAAATTAAACTTTTTGTTACTCCCAAAAATTGCCCGTAGAGATATTATCTCCGGTTGAATGATTGAACCTCATTCCTGGTACCCTAGATATATGATTGGGTGGTAGATGGTTTTTATATTTGTATTTTCTATCACATATTTAAATTTAGAAAAATGAGAGGCAATACCTCAAATGCAATTTTAGCCATTAACAAAAAGTTTTATTTTAAATGTTCAAAACTTTTTATATTATTTAGATTTATTTTTATACGCTATCAATATGAATAGATAGCGTGTGCAAATAAATCTCTTTAAGGAAATATAAATAAAATATTCTGTCTCATGTTCCCCCAAACTGTGAGATCGATCCATATAGTGTAACCACATGGTGGTTAATTTTGCATTTCAAGCACATATTTGAATATAATTCCAAACACTATTATTCATGATATCAAAAAATAAATCTTGCCTATTCTTGTTAAACCAAAGTCCACTATTGGACTTTGCAAAAAATCTCGAAAAAAAATTATCTAACAAATAAAAAACATATTTATAAGTAAGATTACAATGATACTTACAATCCTGTTGACTACGCACTGAACATCCAACCACATTTTATAAATTAGAAATTTTTTTAGAGCAATTTAAAATAAAATGTACATTCAAATAAAAAAATAAAAAAAAATGTTATGAAGTTTGAAAGTAGATTTTTTGAAAGCTTTTTCAAAAACAAATAAAATAATGACATACTATTAATCAGATTTTAAAGCGTAGAAAATTGTAGCCCGGGCTAACGCCCGGTGGTATACGCAGTACCAGATAAGTACCAGACGCAGTACCAGAAAGGTACCCGGAGATCTCAATTCTAAGATGTACCTCAATAATGAGTTAGCCCATACTCCAGGTAACACATATAAAATTTCAGCTTTCTTGCTAAATCGGTGGGGCAGCCCGTTAAGGAGGATACTGTTCACCTTTTTGCCCCTCCTCATAAACATTTCCAAAAATCCGACCTATGTGAATGTGTACACCGGTGTAGGAACCTTTGCACCAAATTTCAACTTCTCAGCTCCAGCGGTTTTGGCAATGGTAAGAATTTTTCGATTTTCTGCCCCTCCCCATTGGAGTTTCCAAAAATTACGTCTTAACTGTTATCTTCACTGGAGATGGAGCCTGCAAACTAAATTTTAACTTCCTAGGTCCAATTCCCTCAGTTGAAATGATTGATCACATCTTATTAATTGTGGCATACGCAGATGCGTCCTCAGGCTGTTAAAGGGGAGACTTTATTGATGAGTTAGCACATACTCCAAGAAAAGCATATTTCAAATTTCAGGTTTCTAGCTATATAAGTGTGGGCAGACCGTGAAAGGGGGTTTTCCTCGTTTTGCTCTTCCCCGTAGGAATTTCCAAAAACCTCGTATTAGCGAATGTACTCCGCAGGGGGAACCTACATACCTAATTTCAGCGTCCTACCTCCTGCGGTTTTGGCTGACGATGTTGCACATAGGTCTGGCGAGCTACATTTGTTAGCCAAAACTAAAAAAATCACACATATACATGTATTGAAATTAAAAACACAATTGGTAACAATAAGCATTATATTTATTAAGTTTTAATAAAAAAAAATTAACTTTTAACCCATCTTGAGCCTAAGAGACACATTAGACATTTCATGTTTTATTATATTTGAGTAATATTATTATTATTTTTTTTCTGATTTATTATGGTTATAATTAAATGAAATCTTTATGATATTATACATTATTTAATAAAGATATGCTTACATAGGCTATTTTAGATTAAAATTGTAACTTATGTCTAATTCGAGTTCTTTAATTCATCTTTAAGAAGTTAATACGAATCATTTTAATATAAATTATTCATAAATTCGTTCTCCAAAATTAAATTATCTTCTTCATTTTCCTCTTCAGTTTCATCGTTTGTATCTTCTTCTTCACTATCTATATTATTTTCATATGCAAAAGTTTCAGGAAGATCTCGCAGCTTAATAAAGCGATAACTTGAGGTGGTAGTGTAAAACGCTTTCTTTGATATATGCGTGTATTTAAGCAAAAAGATGATATTAACGGGTCTGAGGTATCCAAAGCTCTATTAAATACATCAGAAAGATTGTCGATGCGGCTAGTTCTGCGAACGTGACATAATCTGTCACTTTTGTACACCTTATTTCTGGATTCTGCCACATACTCTCCAAAACACCCTACTGGAAGTAACGTGTTTAACATTATATCTTTTGAACGAATAAGGACCTTATGAACCGTTGGCGTCATGGGACACCAGTCGTATATATTTTGAATAAGTTGCGCAGTTTCAAAACAATAGTTTTCAAACTTTTCCAATTGAAGAGGAAATTGACATGACAAACATATTAAAATTATTTTTAAACGACAAATAATTTGTATGTCAATCCCAGTTACTTCAGAAAATTGTTCATGTTCTAAGAACGCACGTCGAGAGGTGTTGCCGTCATTTGTTGATCCGAACCCTCCTGCTTTCGGCATATCAACAAGGAGTCCAAGCTTGGCGAAAAATTCGTTTTAAATGCGCTCTTTTCTTGCCTTTACATTCTCCTTATCGTCATTGTTTATTATTCTCCACTTTTTAACCTCGCTTTTAACGCCAGGTGTAGTATCAATTTAAAAAATTTAATTTGGCAGTGTAGTGGACTAATACCATATTTTAAATTTAATTCTTTTGGTTTGAATCTTTCGGATTTATAATCTTTAATTTTAATAAAATCTGTAGAAGACGCTCCACAAATGGGACAAGATTGTGTTGATTTGGTGTTTGTCAGGACATTTAAAACTTTTCCATCAATAACGGTTAAATTCATCCTAAATGTTGTTTCCACTGCTTTGAATTCTTCTATTTTTACCGTGAGGGTTTCCAGCTCTTCAATTTGTTTGCTTAATTCAGCACCCTCTTTTAACACTACTTCTTTCGTCTCCTTTATGAATTCCAGTTTTAAAGGTCGACAAAACCTTATAGATTGGGGAGTTCTGTTGCACCAAATTGGTCTTCCTGAGGCATCTACAAGTCTTAAAGGAATAACCGTGGTTGCTAGAAGAGAGGAATCTGCGTAACGGGATGAACTTGGCTTATGAAAAGATTGCTTGAATTGTGCTTGGCCGGTGCTGCTATCAAACCCATAACTCAAAATTAACTCAATTGAGATGTGGTTGCTTTTGTTGCTTTTCATAATTGATAATAAAACTTCCCTCTGCATTTCAACTATCCTTGTTTCAGTGTGCATTAAAAGCTGTTGCATGGAACTTTAGCAACGGTTTCACTTACACAGACGCCATTTGGTCTACAGCTATTTTTTGCTGCCAATAATCTCATATAAGACGGAAATATGTCCGAGTTCCTTTGCTTGCTTTCCAGTCTTATATTGCAATATTGCTTCTTCGTGAAATTATTTTCAATAAAAAACGCTAAAGCTTCCTCATCGGAGAGAGCAATGGGACACTCTTCATCTTTTGAACACAATTTTCGTATCTTAGATGGTCTTGTGGGACTTTCCATAGTTTTTTTCAGAACAACGACTAAATCTTTATTTCCTTTTTTTCGAGCCGACATAATTGATGCCTGCATTAATAGTTCAGTCTCATTTGCTGTATACTTTGATAGTTCTGCCGCCTCCCTTCTTTTACTGCGATCAGACATGTCCGAAAATTTCATTCGAGGACGTCCACACGTTGATAAAGATTTTTCTCCCACGTTTTCCTCTTCTAAAGAATAATAATTTTCTTCAGTTACTTGTTTTTGGACTTTTCAGTACTATTTCATTTTGAAGCCAAGTACTATTTTGAGTGTTAAAAATGTCAATTGATCTACGAGATTTCTGCCATTTCACATCCAATCTAGAACAATATCTCGAATTTTATCTGTCAAATACATTTTATATTCTTTGGAAACATTTGATTCTCCGATCTTCTCCAAAATATAAATAAAAAGAAGATCAGTTTTTTCTGCCCACTCTGCCATATTCTTAATAGATCACAATTTTTGAAGCGCAAGTTACCTGAAAAAGAAACAGATTTCTCAAAAAATGGCAACTTTTGGCAAAATGTTATTGCTGATTTATATACACCACAAATCACTGTAATTTATGGCTTCCTTGCTTCGTTGAACTAATTTGAAAATTTTTAGTTATATCTTATAAATTTAAAAAAAAACCCAAAAACACTAATTTGGAGGTTATAAAAGTTTTTCATAATTTTTTTTTTATCACCAACACTTTTATTGAATGTTTTACTATTATCAATTCAAATACTTACCATCGTCATTAATATCCATAATTAAAATATTCAAAAAGTTTATTAATTTTCTTCTAACTTGTGATTCAACAAGACACAAAATCACAACACGTGTATAACTTAACCACTGCAATAAAAAACTTTGAAATTCCTCGCTTCACAGAATAACGGTTAATTGAAATTTGCAAAAACAAATTATTGCTTTTGTTTTTTTGAAGTGTTTGCTACAATATTACAACAACATATATGGAAATAAATATGTTGAGTTTTGGCCAACAAATGTAGCTCGCCAGACCTATGTGCATTGATCTATACAACCACTAATCCATCAAACAATAAAATTTTCACTTTTGCACATTTCCAAATATGCACATTTTTACATTCGCACTTTTGCAAATTTACACATATACACTTGTGCAAATTCGCACATTTGCACTTTTGCAAATTTGTACATTTGCACTTTGGCAAATTTGTACATTTGCACTTTTGCAAATTTGTACATTTGCACTTTTGCAAATTTGTACATTTGCACTTTTACAAATTTGTACATTTGCACTTTTGCAAATTTTCACTTTCGAAAATTTGCACTATTTAAAAAGTGCACTATTAAAAATTTGCTAATTCGCACATTTTCACATTGGCAAATTTGCACTTCTGGTAATTTGCCCTTTTGCAAATTTGCATATTGGCACATTTATCTACGCTGAAGAAGGAACCTGCATACCAAATTTTAACTTTCTAGTTTCAGTGGATTGGGCAGGCCGGCAGGGGGGAGATTTTTCCACTTATTGCACCTCCCAGTAAGAATTTCCAAAAATCCATGGATGGATGTCTACGCTGTAGTGGGAACCTATGTACCAAATTTTAACTTCCCAGCTCTGGCGGTTTTGTCAAAGGCTAGAATTGTCTCCTTTTTTGCCCTCCCCGTTGGATTTTCCTTAGCTGTTATCTACACTGGAGAAGGAACCTGCATACCAAATTTCAACTTTCTAGGTCCAGTGGTTTCGCCAAGCTGTTAAAGGGGAGACATTCATCCTTTTAAACCCCATTTTTAAAATGTCCCTGGCTTAAATTCGAAAATGTAGCTTATCAGTGACTTGGTCCATACTCCACTTGTTTAAAATTTTAGGTATCTTGCTATTTCGGTGTGGATAGGCCATTAAGGGGGAGATTTCCCCCATTTTGCCCCTCCCCGTAGGAATTTACAAAAATCTTTCCTGGGTGGATGTCTACACCTTAGGTGGAACCAATATCCACAATTTTAACATTCCAGCTCTAACGGTTTTGGCAGGCCGTCAAGGGGGAGAAATTCACCGTTTTCTGCCCCTCCCCGTTTGATTTTTAAAAATCACGTCTTATCTGTTATCTACACTGGATAAGGAGCCTGCATACCAAATATCAACTTCCCATGCCCAACGGTTTGGGAAGACCGTCGAAGGGGAGTATTTCACCTTTTTTTGCCCCTCCCCATTGGATTTTTCAAAAATCACGTCTTAGCTGTTATCTACATTGGAGAAGGAGTTTGCACATTAGACCGTACCACCTTATAGGCAAAAAAAAGAAGTTAACCGTACACCCTCAAATATAAAGTATTTTAACAAGAAAATTTCGAAAATGTTTTTTTTTTTTGCCGAACGTAGGGGTCGCCATTTTATATTTTTCTTTATATCTTCGCCATTTACCGTCGGATCTTAAAGTGTTGTATATCAATGTTTTTTGCTCGCGGAGACCGATGCTCTAAGTCAAAAAGTATTTGACTCCTACGCGCATCCATAGATAATTTAGTTTTCCATATGCATTATAAATTTCAGAGAAATCTACCAAAAATTGATTAAGTAATGCTGCGTGCCGTAGACCTCTATTGTAAATATACTATCATTTTGTAAAACTTTGTGTAAAACAAATATTTGTTTGTACTCCTTCATAAATCTTGTAAAAACCAATCTTTGTTAACACATCTCCGTAAATAAAGAAAATAAAAAAAGGAAGTTTTTATATATAGGCTTTTTACGTAGGTGTTACCCCTTAAGTAGTATAAAAGGGTGCTTGAGGTCAATGATTTTTGATGTAACAAATTGGTATCATTGCGGCAAAAACATTAATATATAACCCTTTAAGATCCGACTGTAAATACAGAAGATATGACAAAAAAATTAAAAATGCCCTACATTCGGCAAAAAAAAATTAAAAAAAAATACAATAATATTGGAATACTTTCCTAGCAAAAGTTTATTGCTTTTTTGCGAGCTTTCATTTTAAAATATTAGGGTAGTACATTAAGGTAGTAGCAACTGAAACCTGGTGGGTTAATACTAGAACGGGTTACTTGAGGTCAATGGCTCCTTCGAGGAAAACATCGGTCTTCGCGAGACATAAAACATTGATATACAACACTTTAAGATCCAACGTTAAATGGCGAAGATATAAAGAAAAATATAAAATGGCGACCCCTACGTTCGGCCAAAAAAAAAAAAAACATTTTCGAAATTTTCTTGTTAAAATACTTTATATTTGAGGGTGTACGGTGAACTTTTTTTTTGAGGTACGGTCTACTGCACATACTCCCAGGAAGACGTATTTCAAATTAAAGGTTTCTGGCTAAAGGGGTTTAGGCAGGCCGTGAAAGGGGTTTTTTCCCTTTTTGCCCCTCTCCGAAGAAATTTTCAAAAACCCCGTCTTAGCGGATGTCTACATACCAAATTTCAGCCTCCTACCTCTAGCGGTTTGGGCTGGGCGATGTTGAATGAGTCAGTCAGTAACGTTATTCCTTTATATATAGCAGAGATGCCCAAGGTAGTAGTATTGGTGAGAGTGACGAAATATTCATTTTATTTAGTCGTCAACGACTAAATGTAAAAGGGAAATGTAAAATTAATGAATGTACATATTTTAGTAATACTCTTGATGAATGCATTTATTTTAGTAATTTTCTTGATGAATGTATTGATAGATATATATATATATCTATAATACATACATATATAATTTATATATGCGGACATCTGGATAGTATGATATATTTTGAAATAAAAAGATTCTTCGAAGTGTTTATAAACTTTCCCTCAATTAATCATTGTACAATTTGCAATTAAAATGTAATGAAATCTTCTATGTTGATACTCTTATTGCAGTTACGCAATAAAAGTATATTTCTCAAACAAGAAAAATTCAGTTTATTGCGTTTTTTGAGCAAATATAATTCAAATCTGAAAATATTTGTTCGCAAAGATACGTTAAGGGAAATAAAGATAAACACTTCAATAAAATCTTCTCTATTTCAGGATATATTGTACCATCTAGATTTTTTCAGAATTCTATATTGATAAAATTATCTGGTAAATCTATTTCACTTCGAAGTATAATAAGTTCTGTTTGGATTGGAAATTCCTATATCGCATTTAAAAGGGTTTTGAAAAATATCCAGTAAATGCTAAATATTTTCAAAATCCTTAAACCTGTCATTAAAGTTATTAAAAAGCGTTTCTAATACTTCCAAAAGTTCAAACTTTTTCAAGATTTTCTCCTTGTCGTAAATAACAGAAGTTTTCGGAAAGTCCGAAAAGTCTTCAGAATCAATTTGAGCTGCAAGTAAAAATAGCTGAGTTTTAAAATCTGAAAGAATTTTAAACATATCAGAAATATTATTATCTTTTCCCTGCAGCTTCAAATTCAACTCATTCAAAATGTTACAAATGTCTGTTAAAAACGCCATGTCTAAAATAAATTGATAATCTTTTAAATATTCTTTTTCGGTTATTTCGATATTTTCAGCTTCTAAAAATTCAAATACTTCATTTCTAAGCTCAAACAATCTATTAATACGGTTACCTCGGCTTAACCAAAGTACCTTAGTAAACATTAATAGATCGTGGTGAGAAGCATTTTCTATGAGTCAGTGAGTTATGGCCGCCCTTATGTTATTAATTATCCGCTCAGTAGCCTTCATGACCGGATGCTCGGATATAAATTTAGAAGCAAGAGCAGCCTGGTGTATTATACAATGCAAGGTATAAACCTCAATTTCATTTTTTTTCATCTGGCCTACAAATCCATTACGTTTGCCTGTCATAGTGTTTGCCCCATCCGTACAAACTCCGGCTAATTTGTTAGAATCAACAACGGAAAGAAGTTTTTCGTTGACGACATCGAACAATAATTTGCCGGTCACATTGCCATAAAATGTTTCAACAGAATATATTGACTCGAAAACATTGTAATCTGAATCAACGCATCGAATGCAGATTACAAGTTGACAAAGGTCATTAATATCGGTGCTCTCATCAATACAGAATGAAAAACATTCGGAATTTTTTAATTTTTCCCTTAATGCCGATTCCACAATAGCACCCAAATAAAGAGAACACCGGGTTATACTATTGCGGGACAAAGGTAATTTTTCAATAAAATTAGTTTTATTATGAAGTTTTCCAAAAACTTTACTCAATATATTTTTGACAAATGGCCCATCTGAAAATGGCCTTCCCTTTTTTACAATATCTTAACTTATTAAGTTAGATAAACCCATTTTTAAATTCTCCTTCACCATATCTTCATCATTTTCTTTAGATTGATTTACCCATCCCTTCAACTTTTCAATAAAAATGTTCTTATAATTTTTAAATTGTTTTTCTTTTTCTTCCCCCTGAAAATAATTCATGTCTTTGTGAACATCTTCAAAATGTTTTTTTTTTTAATTATAGTTCTTAGTTTTTTTTAAATGTCTTATTACAAATAAGACGTTGCATGTCATCAAAAGCATTTTGTAACATAAAATACTTTTCGGCTGACATCATTAATGTATCGCAATACTTTAAATTTATGTGTTCACTGACAGCAGTCTCGATGACGATTAAAAATTAATTTAATTTAAATTTTAAAATGTAAAATAAGAGTCTTATTAAAAGTCTTATAATAAGACTCTTATTGTGTAGTTTGTCTCTCCCACTCAACATGCTGAGCGTAAGTATACGTGTGAGTTTAATTTGCTGATATCAGCCACTACTGGGCATCTCTGATATATAGAGATACATATATAGCTATATATAATATATATAATCATATTTTATTGACTTAGAGATAATGTAGAACCATAATTATTATATTTAAAATAAAAACAACCTTAGAGTGTTCTAAATATAAGGAATTCAGCAGAATTCCTTTATATTTAGAGGTAGCACAAGAAATTACCTTTTAAGAATTAGTAATTTTCTAATATAGTCTTAATTAATTTGCATAAAGGGCAAATGAGATCGAAATTTTAAAAATTCTATAACTTTTAAGTAGTTCGAGATTTTAGTGAAAATATCAAAATTTTCTGAAAACATATAAGTAAAATTTCAACTTACTAACGCCTTATTTGAGTAAATTTACGAATCTGCAATCACGAAAGAAATTTAAGAATCTGCAATCAAAATTAAAAACAAATTAAAAAAAGGAAATTAACTATTTTTACTAGGTTAATACAGGTACTTAGATCCGGCAAAAGATCTCTTCAGAACCCAAAGTTTTAAACAAGGTAGAGCCTCTAAAAGAAGGTAGAGCCTGGTGATTTCCTATCAAAAAACGTTGTAGTCGAAAAAATTAACTTCTTGTACTATGTTTTTATTTTTAATTTTGAAAGGCTAATAAGTATCCTTGTACCTGTACGTGGAACTTTTTTTGTATGAAATACGCGACTGAATTTAATTTTGATTTCAAATTCATAATGTATACCCAAAAATATTGTTACCCTTTATAAAATCGTTGATTTATTACCCATTTAAATAAATCAAGTTCTTTTTTTATTGGAAATAATAAACACAGCTTGAAATTATTTATAGCACTATTTTTAACAGGCACTAAAATTACAGAAAAACACTTTAATATCACACTTTATTTACACGATATAAATAGACTAAACGTTAGCCACACTTTAGTTCTGAACACTTCAGTGTTTTATTTAAACTGAATTGCTACATCACCAAGTACCCGTATTTATATGAGTAGTCAGGTTTTCTAGTTATTTCCAGTTATTACTACACTAGATTTTTCCAGCTGTCAAAGAATTTGCGGGATGAAATTTCTAGTGTTAAGAAATTTCTGTAACACTGCCGCCCACTTAAGCCTGTTCGTCCCGAACAGACATAGCTATTTCTTTTCCATAGTTAGCTAGTCGCTCTAGATACACAACCTTCATTTTGGAGCTTGGGCTCTGATCTTTCTGTATTCTCTATACCACATCCCAATGCGATTGTAATTTGGGAGATAGTACTTTTTTCCGTTGCGAGTTAAATAACAAAACCAGGTGACCCTCATTAGATCCTTCGCCTTCATCTTATCGATTGCGCATAAACTCATGAAGCTCGTTAAGGTCTTTTTGTTCCTGGGAAGCGTTGTCGTTGTCTTTATCTGTAGCGGCGGGCTTAACACCAAATTTTAAATCGCCAGGCAATTTAATTTCAGTTCCGAAAATGATATTTGCAGATGTCCGGGGTTTGGAATCGTAAAAATTCCTTCCCTGGTCAGAGTGTAATTCTAATGGAACACCGAAGCGGCATACCCAGTTGTTCACAAATGCGCTTATTACAGTTCTGGCTTCCTGGTTCGGTATAGCCTATACCTCAGGCCATTTACTGAAATGGTCGATCACCACAAGAACGTAACGGTTTCCGGAATCACTGACAGGGAAAGGGCCAGCTACATCCATTGCTATCCGCTCAAATGGGGCACCCGAGTTGTACTGTTGAAGTTGCCCACGACTTCTCCTTACTGGTCCTTTAGCGCCGATGCATTCGCGTACTGCTTGCTGTCAGCCGACCCAGTAGAATCGTTGTTTTAACTTCTCTAGGGTTTTCGTGACACCGAGATGACTTTGGGACCGTCATGGAATTATTTTAATACTTCGTTTATATTGCTTGACGGCACCACAATTAGCTTTGTCTCAGATTTGCCGTCTACCTTTCCACTGGGCCCAATACGATTTAATCAGGGGACTTTCAGCTGATATTTGCTCACGGGTAGGCCTGTCCTCTGCTTTGGCCGACATAATTTTCGACAGTATGGGATCATTCTGTTGCGCCGTTGACCAGACTTCACTTGACTCAATATGCGTTAGTCTTATATCAACGATGGACACTTTTCTTTCAGCCCTCGAACAATGTTTGCACTCTAAGTTACAGTGGCGTCTTGAAAGGGCGTCCGCATTGCAATGCTTTATGCCTTTCCAGTGCTCGATGCTGAAATCATAGCTTTGAAGTCGTTCAATCCAACGGGCTAGCTGGCCTTCTGGTTGTTTAAACTTCAGCAGCCACCTGAGTGCAGAATGGTCGGTTCTTAATTGAAAGTGCTGACCGTACAGATACTTGTGGGAGTGCTTTATAAATTCTACCGCCGCCAAGAGTTCCCGTCGTGTTACGCAGTAGTTCCTTCAGGCTTCGAAAGTACTCGACTGTAGTAGCCTATGACTTTTTCGGTTCCATTGACCACCTGCGAAAGCACACCTATTCCACCTGTGAAAGCACACCTATGCATCGCTATCCAGCACAAATTTTTCCCCGGTCACAGGATATCCAAGAATCAGTGCCGTGCATAATAACTCATTGAGCCTTAGAAATGCTTGTTCCTTGGCTTCATTCCAATGAAATGGTCGCGCCTTCTTAGTCAGCTCATGTAGACTCGCAGCCACACTGCAATGTGGCATAGGCCTAGAAAGCTGCGCAACTCGTGCAGATTTTTCGGGTGACGCCAATCCTTTACAGCCCGAATCTTATCTTCATCGGTTGATATACCCTCTGCATTTACGCGGTGCCACAAATACTTGACTTCCCTCTGGAACAGTGTACATTTCTTTGCGCTAAGCTTGAGTCCAGTGCTAAAGGCAGTTTTCTCCTTGTCTTGGTCACAAATTTCTACTTGCCAATAACCACTTTGCAAGTTCGGTGTAGAGAACCATTTGGTTCCTGCTAGCGTATCTAGAGTATCGTCAATTCACGGTAGTGGATAGCTGTCCTTTTTGGTGATCTCGTTTAGTTTTCTGTAATCAACACAGAATCGGGTGCTACTATCTTTTTTCTTCACTAAAACTATAAGCGAGCTTCATGGTTCGATTACTCCACTTCGCTCCATTTCGTTGACTAACTCATTTGCTTCATTTCGTTTTGCTAGAGGAACACTTCTGGGCGCCTGCTTTATTGGCCTTGCTTTGCCAGTATTTATTCGGTGGCTGATGGTAACTAGCTTTCTTACCTGACCCTCCCGCTCATATCCAACATAAAGGAGTATTTCAACATTCTACCAAATCATAATTTTTTGCCCCATATGCAGGTTAATGCCGTGCCTAATCATAAAATCTGCATCAATGATTACTTCGTTCACAAAATCGGCAACAACAAATACGTGGTTGACGCTTATGTTTGCAATCGTTAGTTTCACATTTACCTTACCATAGACAGAAGCCTGTTCTCCGGTAGTTGTTCGCATACTTACCCCGTGCAATGGTTCAACTGGCTTTCTAATTATATCGGGCCTGATGATGGACTGTGATGCTCCTGTATATATGGTAAAAATGTGCTTTTGTCCGTTGATGCACCCATAAGCAGTAATATTGGTTTTTCCCTGCTGCGCTACTGATATGGAGATTCTGGGGCCATCGGTTGTGGGAGCTAGCTCATGCCCCGTAGTGCTAGCTCTTTAACGGTGTTTAACCCTTTGACTGTGCAATGTATCACATATGATGCACAGGCGTCATGATTGATACGCTTGCGCATTATATGTGATACACAATTTGTCTTATTTCCTTTTAAGGTAATTTCATTATACCTTATATAATATAGTTAAAACAATACCGGAAATCAATTAAATAGTAATGAATAAAAATAGCATGAATCGTGTGCGATGCATAGAACGCTTCAATAATAAATAGTTGAAATATTGGTCCGTGTATCATATGTGATGCAAGTCATTTTTACTAGATTATGTACGTGGACGTACGGTATAAAAAATATTTTTGTTTGGGGACAGTCAAAGGGTTCACGGTGACTCTTGAGGTGATTGCTGATCGGCACATATATATATATGTGCACAGCACATGTTGCGGGGACGGGTTTTCGTTCCACAAGTTACTATGAAGACATTTTGTTACTTTGGGGACTGTCCTTAAACTTTTCGTTATTCTAGTGTTTACTCTGAAGACATTTTACTGGACACAGCCCATTTTATAGGGACTTTTTTGGCTGTATATACAGATGTCTTCAAAGTATGGGCAATGCATATGTATATATATATATATATATATATATATATTAGGGCGACAATGAAATATATGGGATACATTTTTTTCCAGAATTTTTAAACAAAAATGTGAAGATTCTTTTGCCACTTGGTCTAAAACTTACTTGCTGAAAATTTGAGCCAAATCGGATAACTCTATCCCGTGCACCTTTGAGGTCAAAGTTCAAATTTTGGGAAATATAAATATAGTGTATTCGCCTATATTGGAGCTAAAAAAATAGCTTTTCGATATGAATTATACCGAAATCCAATGGGATTAATATGCCACATAGTGTAGAACTTCCATGCTGAAAATTTTAGCCGAATCGGGTAACTCTAACCTTTGAGGTCAAAGTTCAAATTTTGGGAAATTCTGTATATTTAACTATAATTGATCTAAAAATGTCGTTTTTTTAAGTATATTGATTTAAATTGTTCAGAAACTGGATGTTTTAGATATTTTTAAAAGTATTCTGAAATTAACCCTTTTGTGCAACGGGCATCAAAACTACACATTTGCTTAAATTAGCTATAAATCCAATATTTAAAAAAAGTGTAAAATATTATTTCTAAAAACGAAAAACTGAAATTTTAAAACCAATATTTAAAAAATATATATTTATGTAAATGTTTTTCGTATAGAAGCAAAAGCACTTTATTTTAATTGGAATAAAAATATGTTTTTAATATAAAAAGTAAGGCAACTTGAAAGGTCTTTTTCGGTAAGTTTGATTAAATCTAATCATTTCTTAAATTATTTAAATTCGCATGCTTCGTATATTTTTGTCGATAGTTTTGAACAACCTAAAAAGAAACACAATAATTATTTAAATGTTAATTAGTTAAATTTAAATATAACTTACTTTGAATAAATATTGTCGCTGCTGTTCATCTTTTGTGAGCTTCTCATGATAATCTTCAACAAGCTTTATACCTCGTTCGGCGCAGTCATTAACAACCTTTAGTTTTTGAATAATAAATATTCCTTTTCTATAATCTTCACAATCTTTCCAGCTACTTGGGTCTTTTTGTAAAAAATCCATTGAAATTTTTAATCTCTTCAAAACACTTTTCGTATGTTTGGATACAAGTTCAATCAAAATTGATGAATTACCTTTAGCGAAGAAAGTATTAAGATTTTCTTTTTTAATTTAAAACTTTTTCAAAATTTCTTCTTCCTCAAGGTTTTCTTCTTCCATAAAAGTCAAATTTTTTTAGCCATTTTGTTTTTTGTTTCAAAGTCTATTCTATCATCGAATAAACTGAATGCTACGCATTCTTCATTAAGGTAATACAGATGATTAGTAAACTTTGTTATGGCTCTATCAGCAAATTTGTGCATTTATTTTTTTATAATCTTCTAAATTTCTCAAAAAGAATATGTCGTTTAAGGGAACTTGCTCCGCTTTATCTGAATTGAACCAGAAAAATGCATAGCACTTTATAACAATACCTGCAGCTTCAACTATACCATTTATTTCCAATTCTGTGATTTCTGGGAATTGATTGCGAAACATCAATTTCTTAAGGCAATATATTCCCTTAGCCATCCATCCTCTTTAACTTTTATATTTGCAAAATCTAAAATTTTAGCGCAATCATCACCCACTATTTCTTTTATTCGAGGTATTGCTAATCCCGTCATATACTCATCTTTTTTTACGTTCGACCATTGTTTTTTGAATTTTTTTAAATAAGCTGACTTCTGGGCCAGTCGAAGAACAAATTTTTGTTTCATTAAAAACAGCTGCTAAAATTATTTCAAACACATGGTGTCTGCATCCTAGGAACAAAATGTCTCTACGTATTTTTTTTTCTAATATATTGCAGGCCCCTTTAAATTTGCCAGTGTTTGAGGCGGTTGTGTCAAAGACAAATGCCTCGATTCTATCCAAAACTTGATACTCTTCTAATGAATCATATACTGCAGATGCTATTTCAACGCCAGTTCCAGCCGGTATATCAGGAATATTGATTATTTGTTCAAAATCGGGAGCGGTTGCAATTATTGACAGTCGGTCTTCTTTTTTTCTTGATATGCCAGATAACAGTTTTGTATCCCAGTGTATCGTTAGTGGCTGAGTATTGGATTGAAGTTTTAACCCGATTCGAGTACTATTTGCTTTTCTGAATGCATCCCTTTGTTGATGAATAGACGCGCGGTTAATAACATACTCTGATGAGTTTAATCCAACTGCATCCAAAACTGCAATAAACATGTGAACAGTATCTCTAGAGCTTAATTTTAATTTATCTAAAACTGCAGCAAGTCTGGGCGTTAAAATTTCTTTAGATGGCCTTTTTGTGTTTAAAGTATTTTCTTTTTGTGAACTATTCAAAGTATCAGGACAACTCGTGGTCATTGGGTATATTATATGATCATTAGCTTCCGTAGATTCACCGTTTTCTGACTCATCTAAACTTGTTACATATGTAGTAAGTCCTATAAGTTTTTTATATGATTATAAAAAAAATCAACAATTTTTTAAATATTTAAGGTGGAAATAATGATTTGAGTATATTAAACCCATTACAGGGTAATAGAAGGCTTTGCTGCGTTTGTAAAAGTTTCACAGATTTATAAAAAATAGTTAGTTACTATAAAAATTACCTTTTGATGTTGAAGGAGCCTCTTGATACATTTTTCTTTTAGTTTCTTCCCGCTGCTTCCGGGTTTCACGTCTTTCTTCAGTTTTCTTTAATTTTGCATCAACTCCCACCATGCAACCTTCTCGTCCTTTTTCTCTCTGTTTCAACAAAAACAATTTATCCTCCTCGATTTTCATTAACTTAAGTGCATCGGGATGTGCGATGTCAAACAAACCATCGAGTGCATCTTTCCATTGGTCTCTCTTTTTCTTATAAATTTCTGATGTTCTGCTTTTCCGTCTATTCAATTCCCTCCACTCCTCGTACAAGCGAGTTAATTTCTTCTCTGCATTTTGAATTGACATAGTAGGAATCCGAGCTTTTTCCCAAAAAGTAAAACACTCCTTTACCACCAGTCGTACACTGTCTTTAATTTTTAATTTCACAGTTCTTAAATTATAAAATATAACTCTGAGGCAATCCCCTATTGATGGAAGTTTACTCCCAGTTAATTGACTTTTTTCAAAACCGATGAGATAAATTTCATCTCTTAATAAAGGCATTGTTTAAAACTTGACTTTATCGGTTTGTATATACACCAACTGATAAAATCATGTTTTACAGGGGCTGAGGTCTGCACTAACAGGTTACATACAGGGCGGTTCATATATACTTTTATTTCGTAATGAAAACAAAACCTTTCAAATGGGTAGTTTTGACCCTAGTAGCTAAAAAGCTCATATTTATATTAAAAATATTTTTCGTTTTTCAGGATTAATATATCACCTTTTTTAAATGTTGTATTTAAAGCTAAGAAAATTGGTCGTTTTGACCCCCGTAGCAAAAAAGGGTTAAGTTTTCTGAAAATATTTCAGAATACTTGTAAAAAGATCTAGAACATCCAGTTTCTGAACAATTTAAATCGATATACTTAAAAAAACGATATTTTTTTATCAATTATAGTTAAATATATAGAATTTCCCAAAATTTGAACTTTGACCTCAAAGGTGCACGGCATAGAGTTACCCGATTCGGCTAATATTTTCAGCATAGAAGTTCAACACTATGTGGCACATTAATCCCATTGGATTTCGGTGTAATTCATATCGAAAATCTATTTTTTTAGCTCCAATATAGGCGAATACACTATATTTCCCAAAATTTGAACTTTGGCCTCAAAGGTGCACGGGATAGAGTTATCCGATTTGGCTCAAATTTTCAGAAAATGAGTTTTAGACCAAGTGGCAAAAGAATCTTCACATTTATTATCAAAAATCCAAAGTTAATTTTTCATTGTCACCCTAATATATATATATATTATTATATATATATTTCAAAAAAGTTTTTTTTTTGTTCTATGTAATATTTTCATTTTAATTCATTTCATTTATATATAAAAACATTTTTGTTTCCTTATCTTTTTTAAATTTAAAATATTTTTGTTTCATATGATATTTATATTTTTCATATTGTCAAAAAGTATTTTTATGATTTCCCGCTTTTTTTTAATTTTATATTTATAAGTTTTAATTGTTGGAAAAAAGTTATATTATTTCCCAGAAGAAGTCACTCAATGTGGAGACGAAATATTGGAAGAAAATAATAAATATTCATTATTTTTTGTAAAAAGATCTTAAACTCGATTTAAAAGAATAATATAATATAGTATTGAAGATCGAATAAAGAGAAATAAATATACATAAATCTAGTTCTTTTATATTGCAAATAATAAACACCGTTGAAATTTTCTTTATAGTTACTCTTTATTTACACAAAGTCTTAAAACAATAACACAAAAGACTTTATTTAAACTCTATTAAGTTTACACTTCCACACAATTCAATTAACTATAATGTGCCAGCACCATCCAGAAGTCGCATACTGGTAATTTTGAGAATGTTCTTTGAAGTTTGACAGAAGAAACACAATGCAATATTAGTAATGGTTAATGGTTATTATTTAACTGTTTCAGGGCTTACATATGGGAATTTGTGTTTCTACGAGTAAACAGAAATTGATGAATAGAATTCCAGTAAAACTGCCGCCCACTTAAGACATAATTTTCCCCATTCCATAGTCAACTAGTCTTTCTAGATGCACAATTTTCATCTTGATATTTTTGTGTTCTATATAAACTGCAGAACCATCTTATAGTTGACTATTTTATTTCGATTGGGGACGAACTCATGGAAGTTCGTTGAGGTCATTTTGTTGAAGAGTTGTCGTTTTCACTGTCTGCTGCGGTAGGCCTAACACCAAATTCTAAATCGCCGAGCAATTTGAATTCCTTCCCTAAGATAATTTTTGCAGGTGTCCGGGAGGTGAAGTCGTGTCTTTTTTCCTGGTCAGAGTGCAATTCTAATGGATCACCGTAGCGGCACACCGAGTTATTTATAATTGCTCTTACTACCGTTTTAGTTTCCTGGTTCGGTATGGCATATACCTCAGCCCGGTTGCTGAAATAATCAATTACCACGAGAACTTAATGGATTCCGGCCTTGCTGACTGGGAAAGGTCCTGCTATATTCATTGCTATCCGCTCAAATGGAGCGCCCGAGTTGTATTGCTGAAGTCGTCCACGACTTCTTCTAACTGGCCCTTTGGCTGCGATGCATTGCGCGCAGTTGTTATCCAATCGTCTACAGCCTGCTGAGAACTAACCCAGTGAAATCGTTGTTTTGACTTCTCTAGGGTTTTCGTGACACCGAGGTGACCACCACTGGGACAGTCATGGAACTTCTTTAATACTTCATTTACTCTTATGTACGGTATAAGCAACCATTTAACACCTGTAGGCTATTCCACTGGGCCCAATATGCCTTCATTAAGGGACTTTCGGGAAGGCCTCCTGTTTTCTACTTTGGCTGATATACGTTTCGGCAATATACGGTCATCCCGTTGCGCCGCTGACCAAGCTTCACTCGAATCGATATGGGCTAGTCGATGATTAATAATGTGCACATTTCCTTCAGCCCTCGAACAATGCTTGCATTCTAAGTTGCAGGGTCGTCTTCAGAGGGCATCCGCATTGCAATGCTGCTTACCTTTGCAGTGCTCTTGCTAAAATCATAGTTCTGAAGCCGTTCAATCTAACGCGCTAGCTGCTCTTCTGCTTGTTTAAATTGTAGCAACCACCTTAGTGCAGAATGGTCGGTTCTCAGTTGAAGGTATTGACCATACAGATGCTTGTGATAGTCCTTTACGCAATCAACTGCTGCCATAAATTCCCGTCGCGTTAAGCAGTAGTTTCTTTCAGGCTTCGAAAGTACCCGGCTGTAGTAGCCTATTACATTTTCGGTTACATTGATCACCTGCGAAAGCGCACCTCCTATTCCTCATCCGCTTGCATCACAATCCAGCACAATTTTCCCCAGGAATAGGACATCCCAGTATAGGTCCCGTACACAATAGCTCCTTGAGCTTCAAGAATGCTTGCTCTTGAGATGCACCCCAATTAATTGGTTGCGCCTTCTTAGTCAGCTCATGTAGACTCGCAGCCACACTGGCAAAATTTGGTACAAATTGTCTGTAGTATGTGCAGAGGCCTAAAAAACTGCTCAACTCCTGCAGATTTCTCGGGCGAGGCCAATTCTTAACAGCCCGTATTTTATCCTCATCTGCGGTTATGTGATGCCCCAAATACTTGACTTCCTTTTTAAACACTTCGCATTCATTTCTACAAAGCTTGAGCCCAGCTGCTGATATCCATCTCAGGACTTCTTCTAAGTTTTTCAGATGTTCATTGAAAGTTTTTCCCATGACAATTATGTCGCGCCTGCTTTACTCTCGCTTCACCAGTATTTAATCGATGTTTTACAATTGCTGTTCTTCTTTGGCTTTGACTTTTCAAGGCAAAGTCAGAGGCGTATTTCATTATTTACTGTTTGGCTTTATTTTCAATGGGCGGCGCCAGTTCTTTCACCCATTTCTCCACATATTCTGCCAGCATCTCTCGATCTCAAATGGACACACTGGAATGTCCGGGCTTCTTTTCGCATCTGATTATGTATTAATGTTGAAATATCCCTTGATGTTGGCTATGAACTAAAGGATCGAGTACGAAAGCTAGAAATTAAAAGTGACCTGATAACAGCAAAAGCCCTCGTCAAAACCAGCAAAGACAGAAGAATTCTTGGAAGAGTGCTTTACCAATCAAGTTGTGAAAAAGTTGTCAGACCGAACTCTGAAATAGCTCAATGTACTGCACTAGAAGCAATAATTTATTTATTTTATTCAAATAAAATTCAAATAAAAAAATAAATGATTGCTTCATTGAGCCATTTCAGAGATCGGTCTGACAACTTTTTCACAACTTGATAGGTAAAGCACTCTTCCATGAACGATCCTTTTGTTCATACGCAACATCAAGGGATATTTCAACATTCCGAAAATTCATAACTGTTTGCAACTTATTCATATTTATGCCGTGACCAAGTATGAAATCTGCAGCAATGATTAATTCCTCCACAATATCGGCAACAATAAATACGTGGTTGACGCTTATGTTGGCAATCGTTAGTTTCACATTCACTCTACCATAGACATTGGCAGGCTCCCCAGTAGCTGTGCGCAGACTCACCCCGTACAGTTTTTCAATTGGCTTTTTCACTAAATCGGGCCTGATTATTGACTGTAATGCTCATGTGTCTATCGTAAAAATGTGTGAGAACCTCTGTTAACTTGGTGCTCATATATGTCTCTATTTCACAGTCTCCTGTGCCAACGCGATTTTTGTGTAGCACACACTGCGTGTCTCACATCAGAATCACGAATTACATTTACAAATGCTTCAATTTTGAACTAATCTAAGAATGGGTGATTTTTGCCTGGGTACGTCAGCTGCACCAACCGCTCAATTTCCATTGCAAAATCTTGTAACGACTCATTTGCTTTCTGCTCTACCAGAAACTTCTCTAGAAGTTTCCTGAAGTTTTTCCTCAATCTTAGTTAGCAATTTCGTTTCAATCTTCGTTTTAATCTTACAAACAGTTTCTCGTTGTCTGCTCTCGAATCTTCTAATATTTTCATTTTGTCTGTTCTAGAAATTTCCATCTTTTCCATCATAGCGGCCAACATTGCGCTCAACTCCATGTTACCTTCTGTTTTACGGGTACTAACCTCCATTGCTTCTTTTTCATCAAGTTCATAAGTGCCAATGTCACGACGCTTAAACTATTTTTTTGCAATTCCACCTTATTTCCTGCTGTCGGTAGCACAAATTTACTCAATGCCTTCTTGTACTGCTACACTTTAAGCTCCTCCAATTTCATGGCAGCTTATTATATTGCAGTCCCACTTCTGACACCATTTGTTAAAATATTACCTTTTTTGTAACGATTTTACCTGTAAATAAATCTAGTTCTTTTTATATTGTAAATAATAAACACTGTTGAAGTTTTCCTTATAGCTACTCTTTATTTACACAAAATCTTAAATCAATTACACAAAAGACTTTATTTAAATTATATTAAGTGTAAACTTAAGACAATTTTATTATCAACTAAATGCCATGCCACATTGTTGGCGTATTTATATGTGCGGGTAAAAATAACTAGAATGTGGCAGCACCGTCCAGAAGCCTATGCGGCTTCTGGCCGGCAACTTTGAGAATGTTCTTTGAATTTTGACAGAAGAAACACAATGCAACATTAGTTGTGGTAAAGGGTTGTCATTTACTATTTTATATTTCAGGGCTTACATATGGGAATTTGTGTTTCTACGAGTAAACGGAAATCGATTAATAGAATTTCTGTAAGAATGACTAAAGAAAAGGATGCAATCGAGGAGAGCTGTAATTTTCATTAGGAACCTGATCAACTCTATATGTGGAAATGCACATCTATCACATCAAGTGCTTAAGAAAGTTAAAATTTATACTAGAGAAAGACCGGAAAATAATGCTATAAGAATGATTTTGGTAATAACGTAATTAAAGATGATAAAAGAAAAGTCCAATCGTCTGTTTGGTTCCATTTCTTAATGAAAGAAAATCTCCAAGAGCTTGTAGCATATAACGTGTAAGTCGGGGTATGCATATTTCCGGCTCTGGCTCGTCGGCAATCGGGAGTGGGTTATTTCATATCTTAACTTGGCCTTATCTCAAATCTACAAAATAATGTCATATCTTAAAATTGCATGCTTTTGGTGAAAATTAAAAAAAAAAGTATAGTAAATGAGCAAAAAAACAAAATATAGAAATCTAAGATACGGCGCAAGGAAATTAAAGAAAAATTGTAAGCTAAAAACGTTGAAACGGAAGGAAATGAAAAAATGGAAAATACTAAATATATTTAGGATAGCCACGTTTGTTGCAAGTCGATGGTGTTGCTGCAACATGTACCCACCCAACCTTGATCATCAGTGTGTCTTCTTATAAATTCTGATGATCCCAAAAATACATACAACCACTACTTCTTACACTACATACCACTAGAAATCAAAAGAAAAGATATTTAGAAATTACAACACATTTTCATTATCTCTTTATTACAAAAAAAACCATAGTTGGTTGAATAAAGAAAAGAAAGGAATCAACTTATTAAATAACTTATAAATGTAGTGTAAAGGAAAATTCTTGATTCCATTTAGGTAAAGGAACAATCATAAGAAAATTAATATAAATATTTCCAATTTTTTTTACTTCAAATCTAAAATCTTTGACTTAAAAATCTAAATCCACAAAAATAAATGTTGTCGCAAAAATAAGTTTAGTTCTAACTTAACAATACAAATCAGCTGATCAGAAACTTTTATACATAACTACAAATCATGAAAGGTGAATGAATTTTGTATATAAGAAACAGGTGTGGGGTTGCCAGAAGGCGAAAATTTAATTTTAAAACTGGGGAAAAGTCTAGGAATTATCAATACAAAAATAAAGGTATAATAAGGGCCTTTTAAATAAAAAGCATGTTATTAAGAGGTTTAATGTTGCCAAAAACGATCAATATAAAAAAATTTAATTTAGTTACCTTTCAGAAATATACTCCGCGACTCAAAAATTATTTAATTTATATAAAAAAAGAACATCAGATTTTGATGTAAATTATGGTATTGTTTCCACGATAATTTTCAACACCATGCAGGTATAGAAGAAATGTTATGCACACTTTAAGGGAGAGTGAGAAAGATAAATATAACTCTTTTTTTTGCATTATTTAAAACAATCAACAACAACAAAAATAATATTTTAACATTAATTGTATGTTTTATTATAATATTTTTATTTTTAATTTTCTTATATTATTCTGCATGCTTTTCAAAATAAGCATTTTCTTTATTTTGTTAAAAATCTATCTTCTTAATATTTTTTTGTATCTTTTTTCCCTATAAATTATGTTTGTTATCGTTGTTATTGTTCTCTTTTTTTAATTTCTCACTTCCTCATTGGATTTATCATATTATATTTTACAACTTAAAATCATCACCAAAATTATAATTTTTTTTTTTATAAATTTTATCGAATTTTTCACTTTATGTAAAATTATGCATTAAATATATATGTATAATTTTATTAAAAATAAATTTTAATATTGGTACTATTTGTTTGGTGATATTTGCATGTTGATGGACACATAAGTTATGCAAATGTTTACTTACTTTGATTTAATACGAACTCCAACGATGAATGCACATTCAGCAATGGGTAACGATGAGCAGAAATGAGACAAATATTGTGTAAACCTTTTGTCTTTTTTAGTGATGTCTCTGTTATATTTAGAAATAAAAACTGATCCCTACCACATGATGTTTATATCCAAAGCAACATTTGTATAACTGTTCTTATCAACATATACCTGCAAGTATCAACATGTATTAGCTAGTAACAACATGTATCTACAATTATAACTGTTGCCAACATGATTAAAAGTTTTTGTTTTTCAACATGCTTAGCAACATTGTTGTATGCACTAATATTAGAATGTATATTTTAACACACGCTAACAAATATAGGGCCTTTCATTTATTTTTGTTATTGTATATATTGATTTTTTTAATGATTTTTCCCAATTTGATTTTAAGTTGAATTTTGTTTTTTTTTTTAATTTATGGAAATTCATTATCTGACCGAAATTTAAATTTACTGTTTTTTTAATGGCTGTATTTAAGATCACGATTGTCACATTAAAACTTTTAATTAATTTTAATATATTGTAAATTTTTCTTCTTTAAAAATTTAACTAAAGAGTTTTTGTTCATAAAACTTTTGACTAGATATTTGCCTCAAACTTTTTTCCCTTGGATTCTTTCGTCACAACGTGGCTTTCACAATAGCTAAGGCAAATCGTCCAATCATCCAAAAAAACAAGCAAAACTTGACAATTTATAATTAGTGCCAAATCTAAAAAAAAATATTTTTCCTTGTTAAAATTTAACACAAAAAAAATGTTTAAAGAAAACCAATCTTACCCGTTTGTGTATAAGGCACTAATTTTTATAAAAAAAAAAAAAATAATCGAATTCTTTTTAAACTAAAACCTGAAGTTTTGATGAAGGTTCCCTTTTTTATAACAATTTTTTTCTAACTACCTTTTTATTTAAGTATAAAAAAAGGTTTAACTTTAACAAAATGTACAGCAGCTTCAACGATCCCAAATATAAAAGAAGGTGATTTTAATGTCATTACTCTTTTAAGATAAAATCTCTTAATATTTCTCAATGGCTGAATATTTTGGTGGCGTGATTTCATACCATTACATTTACATCATTGTATATTTGTGAATTTAAATAAGAAAAAATATACAATATATAAAAAAATTAAAAGGAGTGAACAACCCGTGGAAAAGTGGTTCTACATGATGTCACCAGGGGTGTATAATTGACAAAACGTTAATTTTCAAAAATTAAATTGTACTGGCTGCTACACTCAGAAAAAAAAGTTAGTAGAAAAATTTGTAATCGGTTTTCAATCCCACTCTACTATTTTTGTACTTATTTTTAGTAAAAAATTATTATTTAGCAAATTAACCTTAAAAGTAAAAAAAATTGACCAAAATATTTTTCAAAACAGAAATTACCAAATTAAAACAAAATGATTAATTCGTTTTTTAAAAAATATATTAAAAATTTTTGATGCTCGATAAGAAAAATAAATTCAAAGCTTTTTACTATATTAATAAAATTTAGTAATTTTTTTTGCTAATTTTAACAAACAGATTTTAAATTACACTTTACAAAAAGTCTACTAAAATTTAGTAGCGGCTACTAATTTTTCTACTAATTTCATTGTACTACACGTCAGCAGACATGTGTTGCTAAGATTAGCAAAAAATACCGCTGGGCTCAAATTAGCAGAATTTCCCGTAATAACAGCAAAATTTTCAGTTGCTATTACAAATTTTTTTTGGTGAGTGTAGCGCCTTTAAAAGTTGAGGGTCGATTAGACGCTTCATCTTCATCATATGACTCAAAAAATCAAATGCTAGTTCCATATAATGACCTCCTAATAAAACTCTTACACAGAAAGGTTCACGAAGAGAACAAACATTGTGGACCACAAGCACTATTAAATAAAATACGACAACAATCTTGTCCAATAAATGGTAAAAAAATTACTCGTTCAACTGATTACTTACGTTTCTTTATTAACGCTGGGGTTGAAAACTGACATTTTGAAGTCATCATAAGGTCAGAGCCGAAATACCAAAAAAGTGTATACAGCTATTGTTGTTTTGCCATAAAAGCTATTTATCTTAAATTTGTAACTTTTTTTTTACGTTAGACTAACACTCAGGGGATGTCCCCTACTAATGCAGTGCATTGTGTTAGAATTAGGAAAATATGTTATGAGAGGGAGGAAAGAGGGAGTAGTGTTGAAGAGTACAGACAATATGCAATATATCAGCAATAGTACAACAACCGGGTACACACTTTGTCGCTGAATTGGTTACTCAGTGATCAGTGCTATGCCTTCATCACTAATTGGCCCAACAAAAAGAATACAAGGCGGTTGTACCATGCAAAATAGAGAAAAAAATTAAAAAAGGGAGAGGAAAGGGAAGGGAAAAAATCTAGCAACAATAACACAGGCAAATAGGGACATAAAAGCCCTTTGCCCCTTTCAGTTTTTTTTAATTTTTTATTAATTGATTTATTGTAATTATTATTTTATCAACACTGGACATAAAAACGTCGCGTTTAAATTCGATTTAACGACACTAAAAACATAAACGATATATGCGGACAAAATGCGTGTTGACAATTTAAAAGACAGAACACTACTCTCATATAATAAACCTATTAAAAACTAAAATATAATAAACCTATTAAAAAAACTAAACCTATTTAAAAGACAGAACACTACTCTCATATATTAAAAACTAAACCTATTACAAAACTTTTTTATAACTGATGTTGCGAGCGAAGATAAATCACGTCTGTACTCTGACTATACGCGAATTCCTGATTTATCTATTGAGCATTCATCGTTGCCCTAAAACGCCTTATCAGTCGTTGAGGTCATTGTCAAAACATATATTCAGATAACGCTACTAACTTCATAGGAGCTAAACCCCAGTTATCGGAATTGGCTTAAAGTATTTAATCCGACAAGGGGCAGGAATCAATTATCTCTGCCAGCTCAAATGAAATACATTTCAATTTTATCACACCACTTGCACCACACTTTGGAAGACTATGGGGAACAGCGGAGAAATCTGCAACTGCATCTTTAACTCAAGAAGAACTGGAAACAATCATAGTGGAAATCGAGCCGATACTCAACTCTCAACTCAACTCCCACTGGAAGCTCGTGGCTCACCTCAAACAGGAATTCTAGGAATACGGTCCACTGAATATTTGAACCAATTACAGCCACGCTATAAGTGGACTTAGCAATTTGATAATGTCAAGATTGGCGGTATGGTAATAATCAAGAATGTGAATTTACCAGTCATGAAATGGCCCTTAGTTAGAGTGGTCAAAATTCACCCTGGTAATGTGGTCAGACTCGTAGAAGTCAAAAGAGCTCTTTTACCCATAGAACCAGATTCGGAAGAAACCATCACTTCTAATGACAACAATCCAACCATCAACAATAGTATCTCTGATTCAACTGATGAAACTAGGACCAAGAAGAAGAAAATGTACAATACTTGTGCTGTTACCAACGCAGTGGCGGATCCAGCCCTTTCTTTTTGGGTGGGATAATTTTTAGTTTTTACACTAATAATATTTTACTTTTTAATATTATTTTTTTGTAAAACTTACCATTTTTGTTTGTAAAACTTTCCATTTGAAACGAATATATTAATCAAGAAGATCGAAGAAAACTAACGAAAATTTTAAACATGTATTTCTAAAGTGTATGAAGTTAAATTGGGTCGATAAATTCGATAACACGAATATAACTTCAATAGCTATATAGTTAAATTTGTTGATTAAATTCGACATGCAGAATCACACAAAACAACAAAAAGTCAAAAAAATTGATTTATGCATTTAATTGCTATTTGAGTGTTTTTAAGAATAAATTTAAAAATAAAATTAATTAATAAACTAATAAGCCACTGTGGCAAAAAGAAGCGTGGTGCACACATAAGCTATCTGTCATTTTAAAGCTGTGATTATGTACTATTCAAATACCAATGCTGTTTTTCTAAATTGTATTTCAGATAATTTGAAAAATTTGCGAAAGTCTTTCATAATACTGACTGCAAGTCATGAGGATTTTGGCCAGGGAACCACTAACTTCATCATGATATTTATATATGTGACCTTCTCCGAGAAAAGGAACCTAGTGTGTCAAAAAACGGGTTTGGACTTAAGACTGGATTCTGGTTCCTAAAAGGGTGTAGAAGAAGATGAAATGAGTTAGATTCCTAATAAAAATGTATTTAACCCATAAAAACCTACAAAACGAACTTGGGAAAATCGATAAAAACAGATAGCTGAGAACGAACAGAGCAGCAACAATAGCAAAGGTATTGTCACCCTAAAAGCGAAAAATAATACGTCACCACATAGGCATGACGTCACCAAAGTCGGCACCCAAACTAACGATATCAAATCGCATCTCCCAACTGAAGGTGTGTGATAATGCGTTATGAAACTTTAAATGCATTTTTCTCAAAACTTCATTTTCACACAATAGGTCCCTTTTCTCGGAGAAGGACACATATGCTTTGGCATGCAAAACATTAAAACTTAGTTATTGGATTTCCTGTATATGACTCCATTTCTCATCTCAAACATTGTATGCTGCTTCCTCTGGAGTTAATTTTTAAGCTCTTTCCATGTCATACTTATTCTGACATATAATAAAATTGGCCTCAAAAGTATTACTCTCGATGATCATCACGCTCATTTATTTACCAAGTGCATCTACATCAAGGGTGCCCAAGCCATATGCGCTTGGTGCTAATTTGTTTTTTTTTTTAAGCACTTAGGTATAGGCTGTGTGTGTTAATACACACATAGTGCACTCAGCATTAGCATTACGAAATACACAAACACTTTTGTCTTATTAGTTTTTTTGTCGTTCTTCACTGTATACACGCAAGTGCAAAGCAACAACACTTTCGTATGCTTTGCTGGTAAACATTGACGACAACGATCATCAATGTAGATTTTGTTTTTGTTTAACGTATGATATGAAATATTTTTTTCTTTTTGTATTGGTGTTTACAATAAAAAATATTGAATCAACATTAGTTATTCTTTAAATGTATTGGTGTTTGCTCTTCCATAAAGAACTTTTGGGCACCCCTGATCTACATCATGCTTGGGATTTTTTCATTGGCCTTGAAATTTCATTAGCATTAGTTGAGTTATGCAAATGCCAAAAAAGTTTCATTGCCATTTAATAGTAATGCGATTTTCTAGTATTAGCATTTGTCCTACTAATGCTAATTAAAGCGTACAAATGCCCCAAAAATTATTTACAATTGATCCAAAAAAAAACATTTGCTTACAACAAAAAGGGGGCTGTTTAATTTGCTTTACATAGACTACTTTTTAAAAGGATTCCTCGGGATCTTTTCCGGACCTGGCCTATTTTTATTATCGCAGTATATTGACAGTCAAGAAGAGCAAAGTTTCGTCCGTTTTGAGCTAAAATGGCTGGTAGTTTGAAAACTATGCGAGACAGGGCAAAACGGACAAAATTTTGCTCTAGTAAAGTATCTATAATTTTTTTTTTAATTATGTGTTTTTAATTGATTAATTATTAATTGCAATGGAATTTAAAAAACATTACTATTAATCAATGAAATCAAACAATTAAAATCATTATCTTTTTTATAAGAAATGGTATTGATAATTTCATTACAATTGATATCAATGCAATGCTAATGAAATCATCATTTAATTAGTCTATTTAATTAATTAGTACAATATACGATCTACATGTTGCATACAAAATTCCGCCCTATTCTCCAAAATATAGTAAATAACGCAATCCTGCAAGACTCCAGCGCGCAACTCTTGGGTTTAATTCTCATTTGTTCAACGTCATTGTCAACGAATTACAATCGGTAACAATCTTAAATTTTCTGCCCTGTATATAGAAACGAAACCTTTTTAAAGCATTCACTATGGCAAGGGTCTCCAATTCAAAGCTGTGGTACTTGGACTCAACTTCTCTCGTCCTCTTAGAAAAATAAAAAAACCAAATGCATTCTACCTTTCTCCTTCTTCTGCAACAAAACTGCTCCGAACCCTATCTGCTGGCATCACTGTGTGATTCTGTATCATTTTTTGGGTCATATAAAGCCAACTCCGGTGACTCCATTAACTTTAGATTAGATTCGAAAGGCCCTATGCACCGCGACTAAAACATGTTGATCTTTTGTGCAGCAGCCTAATTCTCTGCATTAAATATTGATGCTTCCAATGAAAGCATTCACCTTACTAGGCAAAGATTTTCAAATTTCCAAGGGGGATAATGTATATACACCAAGGAATTGTAGTCTCCTGCCGCGAATCCTAGGAGACACACGGAGTATGTGCTCCACTGTCTCAGCGTCCAATTCACATAACCTACAAGTATCTGAGTCAGACAGACCTCTGATCCTCAAATGGTATCTGAGATTGCAGCGTCTAGTGAAAAATCCTGTTAAGGCCCTTAAGTTCTTCCTGTTCAGAGAAAGAAGCCTCCTGGATTTTCCACTAGATGGCGCTGGCCAATGGTAGCTTTCCAGCACTCAATGGTCTTTGATTCCCTCCAAATCCTAAGTTTTTCTCTGACACAACCCATGGGTACACCACAGAATGGTTCAGAGCATGCGCCTAAAGTACACATCCCTGATATAATGATCCAAAACTTTCTCCATTGTCTTAAGGAGAAAAGAACTTAGACTTATCGGTCTGTAAGATTTTGGCAGGTGCTCAGATTCTTGCCCGCTTTAGATATAAAGACCACTTTTGATTATCTCCTAGCTGTCGGAATGAACCCGAACAACAGACTAGAGCGAAATAATCCGATAAGATATGGGGCGATAATATCCAGGGAAGGATACCATCCGGCCCAGGTGACTTAAAGGAGGAGAACCTACCTATCGCCCATTTTATTTTTTTATTTTTATTTATTTCAATATAATTTTGGTACAAATAAGTCTCTTAACAGTATCTCAGACATTGTAAAAATTATATAAGATATATTTTTAGAACTAAAACTAAGAAAACATTGCTATAAAATTTTAACAAAGGAAAATAATTTAATAAAAAAATAATAAAATATTTAAAAATCAAAAGAAATTAAATATCAAATATCAAACACAAAAAAAAACATTAAAAATTAAACAATCTATTGTAATGTTTTATAATGTTTTATAACTGCCCTTTTTAAAAACAACACACGCGAATCGGTTTTTAGATTATGTGGTAAACTATTCCAAAGGTTTACAGCACTGACAAAAAACATTCTAGAAGAGGAGAGATATGTATAATCAGGTAAAATAATGTTGCACGTGCGTGTAGAGTTTCCAATTGTCAACTTATTGTATAAATAGTCTGGTTGACGTGTGTAAAAAATTTTGTGTAAAAAAATAACGTTTCGAATGTTTAAGTATGATGATAAACTACACCCCCAAATCTGCAAAGAGTATTGGGATATTCGATCGAATTTCCTTTTATTGAAAATATATCTTGCGCAATTATTAATAACAATTTGCAATTTACTCTTCGACATTGCGTCAAGATTACCATATACATTAGCCCCATAGGTAATAAAGGGTACAATTAGAGTTTTAACTAATTTTAATTTCGTATCACAAGGTACGTAGGAGGATGAATACCAAAGTTTTCTTAGTACTCTATATATCTTTATTATAGTGTAGTCGATATGGTCTCCACAATTGAGAAAGGAGTTTATCATAAATCCGAGATTCTTAACTGCTCTAACATATTTGACGTGTGCAGTATCCATATAAAAATGCCATTTGCAAGACGAATATCCTCCTCAGATATCTGTCAATGGGCACACATCCCGGGAAGTGGGTGTAGTCAAGCTTTTTATATTTTTAATTTTTTATAAAAGTTCTTTATTCAATGACAAGTAAAATTAATATGAAAATTATTTCAACTTCAAATTATAACAAACAAAACAAAACAATTTTATAAAAAAAACATAAAATTGGAGCAAGTATTTTAGGAACAAGTTCCAAAATCTACTCCCCCATCAGTTAAAAAGTTATGGTTAGACGAAATATTATTTAAATTAAATGTAACTTTCTTTTTTGGAGACGTATTTAAATTAGATTGTTTATTATTATTCTCTTCAAAATCAACAAAAGCAGGGTTTTAATGATCAATGAATACTGAAATAGTTTGTTCACCTTTTTGAATTTTAAGGCATTTGTCGTTTCTTTCTAAAACTTTATATGGATGATGCAATCCCATTTTCTGATTAACCTTTAAAAACACATATTTACAACTCATTAATTTAGGAGGAATATGACTATGATTATTGCCATGATGAGAAATAAATTTGCATGTTTGTAAAAAGTTTTCTCTTAATAATAAAATTAGAATAAATACTATCCGAATAGTTAACAGAAACAACCAGTTTACCAGGAATTCTAAGAGTCTGTCCATAAACCATCTCTGCTGGAGAGCAGTTAAGTTCTTCCTCTACTTAATTCCGTAAACCTAAAAATATTTTCTGAAGTTGATCCGACCAATGTATCGCGTCATTTGAAGCTGTGATTGATGTTTTTAGTTGACGATGAAATCTTTCTATCATCCCGTTCGATTGGGGATGAGAAGCCGATGTATGATTTTCTGTATTCCTAGCATTTTAGTTAAACCAGAAAACAAACTGAAGGTAATTTGTGAACCACGATCTACCGTAATTTTCAATGGAATTCCAAATCGGTAAATATAATTTTGAATAAAATGTTTAACAATTGTATCGGATAATATATTTCGAAGGCTTCTGGCCATCTCGTCGTTCTATCTATAATGGTCAATATATCCTTTCGAAACCGGTAGAGGGCCGACAATATCCATATGAATGTGTTCAAATCTGTATTTTGGAATTTCAAATTCAACATTTGTGGATTTTGTGTATACAGTTACTTTAGATTTTTGACCCTGAAGGCATTCTGATACCCATAATTTAATGTCTCTATTCATAAAAGGCCAAAAGTATCTCTTTGGAATAATTTTTCTTGAAGATCCAATACCGGGATGAGAAAGCAAATGAATCTTGTTAACAATATTTCGCCAAGGCCATATATTCCATAAATGGAATATATGGCCTTGGAGTAGCACCAAAGAGCTCGCATAAAATTTTGAAATCATAATTTCTTATCTGAATTTTCTTAATATTATACTTTTCTTTAAATTTAGTAATTATCAAACCTCTTATATATCTAATTTCATTTTTAAATTGTGCTATATATTCCATATGCCTAGTTTGTCTAGGAGATCTGTCTGCCTTTGATTCGAGAATATAGGTTAATGGTTTATGATCTGTAAATATAAAAGTATGACCTTCTAAAAAATATCTAAAATGTTTAACCGAAAGATATATACCGAGTAATTCCCGATCAAAAGTCGAATAACGTTTTTCTGTAGAGCTTAATTTTCTTGAAAAATATGCCAATGGTTCCCAATCATCACCATTTAATTGCTGTTAAACAGATCCTACCGCTACACATGATGCATCTACTGCTAATGAAATTTTAGCATCTTTATTATAATTGTTTGAAAACTATTCGGAAATCGAATAAACAGGCTCTTGAAATTTATTGGCAAGCGTTTATTCACTGCAAAAACATATTTTTTAAATAATTAAATTAAATTACATAATATAAAAATAAAATACTCACAAAATTTCGTAACTAGCTAACACAGTTTTCAAGCAATAATAAAAAAATGTGACAAATTTTAAAACATAAATTTCAAATCAATGAACAAAAATAAATTCAAAATTTTCTAAAAAAGGCAAAATATAAATAACCCAATTAACAATAACAATTCTGCCCCCCGTGAATTGACTATGGAAATTCACTAGTTTGAAAAATCTAACACTGCAAGTTTCGATATTGGTCGTTTTAAGACACCATCACAAGTTTTAACATCAGCTGCTCTTAAAGTTCCGTCCTTGCCCGTATAGACCCCAACCACACGACCACGCCTCCATTTCGATCTTGGTGCACTTTCGTCACAAATAAGTACCAGGCTTCCTACTTGTAAAGGAGTACTTGGTAAGCACCATTTAACTCTTCTTGTAAGATCTGGGAGATACTCTCTAATCCACCGAACCCAGAAACCATTTTTTAAATTTTGTAAAATACGCCACTGCTTTCTCAAACAATTAAGTTTTGGATTAAAGTTACTAGGAGTTTGAGTTGAGTTCACATATCCTATCAAAAAATGGTTGGGGGTAATTGGTTCTGGTTCATAAGGAGTTACTGAAATATGCGTTAAAGGCCTTGAGCTTACAATATTTTCGCATTCAATTATAAAACTCATGTACACATCCAACTTGGGAGTAATGTTTCCTAATAATACATACAGAGATTTCTTGACAGATTGTATTAAGCGTTCCCAAACACCGCCAGATCTTGGATCTAAAGGTGTATTAAAAATCCATTTAATTCCCAAGGGTGATGAAGTTCTAACAATTTCATTATAATCCATAAAATAAAATTCGTTTCTTAATTCTTTATTAATTCCAACAAAATTTCGCCCATTGTCACTTCGTATTTGAACTGGCACCCCAAGTCTCTTTATAAAATTTCTCAAACTTAATAGAAATGAATCGGTTGATAAATTTGACACTACTTCAAGATGAATGGCCCTGACAGTCATACATGTAAACAAAACAACCCACCGTTTTTCATGTCGGCGACCAATAATTATATTAAACGGGCCAAAAAGATCGACGACAGTATAGGTAAAAGGTCTAACGAAAGGGGTTACTGGCAGTATTCCCATTTGAGGTTGAACGGGTTTTGATTTTCTAATTTTGCAAACAACACATTGACTTTCCACACAGCGAACTAGTTTTCTTAATGACGATATCCAATATTTTTCTCGTACATCTCCCATTACATTTCCAGTATTCTGATGACAGTTTTTAATATGATAAAATTCTACTAGTAAACGAGAAAATCGATGGTTCCTTGGAAGTATTAGAGGTCGTTTTGCATATTCCGAGAGTACATCAGCGTTATCGAGTCTACCACCAACTCGTAATAAACCGCATTCATCAATATATGGATTTAATGTTCTAAGATCGCTGCTCAAATCAATATTTCTTTTAGATAAAAGTTGTTTGTATTCATTTGGAAAGGAGTTTCTTTGTACAGTTTCAACAATGTTCTTTTCTGTATCCAATATCTCATCTATACTCAATTCTCCTTTAATTTTATTTTCTCCTTGCAACTGTAATTGAACATTTTTACAAAACCTTTTTAACCAAGCAAAAACACGCACTGACTTCATGAATCTTGATGAACGACTAATAATGGATTCAACCAAGTTTGAATCTTGCGTTGCCAAAACATAGTGTTTTGCTTTTATAAATTCGTCACTTTTATCTTCTCTATTCCCCATATCACTTTCATCAGGCCACTCTTTAACGCCACAGAACAAAAAACCTGGACCATTCTTCCAACGTCCTTCTGGATTATAATTAACAAGAAATTTCGCCCTGGTTGCCACATCGGCCGGATTTTGTAAGGATGGACACCATCGCCAAGCACCTATTTCTGAATTTTCCAGTATCTCCGAAACTCTATTTGCAACATACTGTTTATATTTGCGATGATCCGATCTAATCCATCGAATAACTGTATGTGAGTCACACCAAAAAGTTATCTGTCTGATATTTACGCGATCATGGCATTTTATAATTGTATCCTTAAGACGTACTGCCATTACAGCTGCTTGCAGTTCAAGTTTGGGTGTCGAATGAAACCGCATTGGAGCACATGATGTCTTTCCGGTTATAAAGACAACTTTAATTCCCAAACTATTCTCAATTCGCCAATAACCCACTGCTGCTAAAGCTTCTTCACTGGCATCACAAAACAAATAAAGTTCAATTTCATAAACATCACATCCAATAAAATAAAATCTTGGAATTTTAAACTGAGCGATCTTTGGCAATTCATTTAACCATAAGTTAAACTTCTCTTAATTAAATTGGGTAATTTTCAATACCAGATTTCCAAACCTCTTGCATCAAAATTTTAGTAACAATCATGAAATCTGCCACGAAACCAAAAGGATCGAAAATAGACATCGTGACACTTAATAATTGTCGCTTTGTCGGTATAACTTTTTGTTCTAATATTTCTTTTGGCACCTTATGAAACTTTAAAACAAATATAAATAAATCCGAATTGGATACCCAATGCATTCCTAAGATACGATCAATATTATCATCTGCAATATTAATCTCCTTGTCATTTGGAATACCAAGTTCTTTAGCAACTGCGTTTGAATTTCTCAGAAGATTATGCATTTCAAAACCACCTGCTTCATGAATTTGTTTTACGGCTTTTATAACGTCAATAGCCTCCTCCTCAGAATCAAAGCAATCGACATAATCATCAACATAGTGTTTTTCTATTATTCCAGAGGCAGCACGTGGGAATTTATCCATAAACTGTCTAGCATTTTGATTTTTTACAAACTGGGCAGTAGTTGGAGAACATGCTGCACCAAAAATCATTCTCTGCATAACATACGTTTTTGGTGGTTGGGAAGTATCACCATCTCTCCAAAGAAATCGAAGTGCATCTTGATCCTCCGAAATGATGCTGACTTGATGAAACATCTCTCTAAGATCTCCACAAACGGCTATAGGAGCTTGTCTAAATTTAAACAAAACTTTTATAAGAGACTGATTAAGATCAGGACCAGTAAGAAGTGCTTTGTTTAAAGACATATTCTCAGTTACTGCAGCTGCATCAAACACAAAACGGAGTTTCTTTTTGTTAGGATTCTTTACTGCGAAATGCGGTAAATAATTTGTTTTGTTAGAATGTTTTGAAGCTTCCTCTTCTGAAAGGATTCGCGCATAACCTTTTTCGAGATATTCTTTTATTTTATTACAATATTCTTTAGCATATTCGGGATCTGATGACATTTTTCTTTCAACAGTTTTTAATCTTTTTAGAGCCATGTTATAAGACTCAGGAAATTTTTTAAATTCCTCACGCCACAATAATCCTGCCTCGAACCTTTCTCCATTTCTTTTTGTTGTTTCCTTTAATATTTTTAAGGCTCTTTGATCGTCGGATGATATTAAAGGTTCATAATGACGAATTCCAAATGTTTCTAAACCAAAATAACTCTTCATTAAATCCTCCAAATTGTTGTTTGATCTTAAATCTTCTTCGGATTTTCTTATATGACATGAAATTGAACGATGTTGACCATCACCAACACCTCCATAAATTAAACATCCTAATCTTGTTTTTGTTACTATTGGACCCGATGGGGACAACAACTTGGGAGTTTCAATTGGAACAGTCAAGTAAGCATGGGCTAAACTGATTATCATTATACCCTTCACCATAGGTGGAAGGGTATATATAAGTTTGTCATTCCGTTTGTAATTTCTACAATATTGATCTTAGACCCTATAAAGTATATATATTCTGGGTCCATATGAAGAGCGAAGTTGATTTAACGATGTCCGTCTGTCCGTCTGTCCGTCTGTGTGTTGAAATGGGTTTTCCGAAGAACCCAGACATGATGAGGACTTGATTCTTTTTTATTTCTGTTACATGTGATCCATTTCTGTTTGCTATTAAAAATCAGACAGATCGGTTAATAAATGGCTGAGATATTAGCAAAAAACCAGGACTACCTCTAATTTTTCCAGTAAAATCCCTTTGTTTAATAAGAGTGTGAAGATAAATACGTAGGTTAAATACGTTTCACAACTATTGTGAATGATATAAATAAAAAATAAATAGTAGTGTCGCCAACTTTTTTTTGCCTAGAAAATGCCAAATTTGACAAGAAAAGCGCTGAAACATATGGAAAAATATAAATTTGAGATTTTACATGACATATTATTTTGGATTAAAATTTTTGGACATTTAAGAAAAAATAAATGGGGATACCGCTTGTTTGTGGAGAGCTATGAGGTAGTAGATTCCAACGATGTATTCATCTCCTTCAGAATACCATGGTGAAGGGTATATAAGATTCGGCATAGCCGAATTTAGCCGCTCTTACTTGTTTTTGGTTGTATTTGATTGTAACTACTAATATAACCGATATCCTTATTATTAAAATTTGATGCATTAAAACTTTGAACTGGAAGGTCTAAGTTTGAAGTAACGTAAACATTCTGTAATCTATAACGCTGACTATTTTCCAATCCACTTACCTCTATATTAACTATCTCCGATTTTTCTCGGGACACTTGTTGGTAAATCCACTGAACTTCTAAAGTGTCCTTACGACCAGATATGCCTAATTTTGTTATAACTTCCGAATCTATCATTGAGACATTAGCACCATCATCGATAATGATAACAGGTATCATTTGAAAAAGTACTGATTGCGAATTTAATTCAAAATGACAGTTTCGAGCTTGAGACTGTGAATTCTGTACATCACTAGTATTAGAGTTAGCTAAGGGTTTATCTTTATGTAAAAGTTTATTATGATAACGGTCGCAATTATTTATTTCGCATTTCCTTTTCGAGTAGCAGTTTTTAGCATGATGACCAAATTTAAGACATGAAAAACAAACTTTAAGAGTCTTTACGTTTTGCCATCTAGTTTCGAGAGGTAAATTTAAAAACTTATTACAGTCAGACAGAGATATACAATTACTGCTACAAATTCTGCACTTATTATTTTCGACGGCGACACAGGCATATTTTCTATCCTTTTGAAGTTCATCTGATAAAGGAAGAGCATCGGTAACCATATTAATAACTTTACGTACATCATTAAGCCATTCCGAAAAATCTTTAATTGTAGGCATACGACCCAGGTTTAAACACTTATCTGCCCATTGAAGACGTTTTGATAAAGGCAATTTCGAGAGCAGTTCGCTCAAAAGCAAAGGATCGGCCAGGTGATAGCTTCCTCCAACAGATTCCAAAAATGTTGTCATATTACTTACTTTATTTGCAAAATTAATAAGATTATTTAAATCAGATTCATTTACGGATGATAAAGACCGAACTTTATGGATTTGAGACTTAATAAGTTGTTCTGGCCTACCGTACATTTGGGACAAAGTTTCGATTATCACTTTAAAATTTTTTGAACTTGTTAAAAGTGATTCGACAGCCTCACGTGCGTCGCCCTCCAGACTGTCTCTGAGTCGCATTATGTTGTGTAGTTCCGAATATTCGAACTCTTGAGTAGACGTTATAAATGATTCATAAAAGGTTAACCAATCTTCTGGTAAACCCGAGAATTTGGGTAATGAATAAATTTTCTTTTGACGATGTGAATGTAACTGATTATTAACCGACTGAGACGACTGAGTGGGATGAATAAGTGATGGTGAAGAATGAACTATGGGTTGAGAATAAGTAAATGTTGAAACGCATGGAATTGCGTTAAAACTTTGAGGTACGCAATTTATTCCGGAAGAATGATTAGAATATACGTTCTGTGGTATTAAGACAGGGGTAGCTGTAGATGGCGAAGCTGTTAGAATATTCAAATTTGAAATATATGGAGGAGTTGCCGATGTAATGTTGACAGACATGGGGATTGAACTTTCATTTATTGTATCTTCACGTAAATGAACATTTGACTCAACACTTCATTACGTAGTTCATCTCTTAAAGAAGAAATGGAATTTTGGGTGCTTACGTTGTTAGATTCAATTAATAATTGCAGAGTACTCATTTGATGCATTAACAGATTTTGCATCTCTTCAAATCGTTTCTCAAAATTATTCGTTACCTGATCTTGACCCCTTTGGGTCTGTGCTGACGATTCTTCTTGAGTAGTGAATGAAGCTGGAGAGCTGGTGGTGGTAGGTGATCTTGTGAGCGGCATTATAGGCGGTAATACTTGGAGTCTTCGGCTTTTTCTCATAAAATACCTAAGTTCTCCCAAATAGATTCTTGAAAGGGAGCGATACAATCAAAAAACAAACTATTATTCCAAATTCGGTTTTCCCAACAGGCGTCTTGAAGGGGAACACGACCGAGACAAAATTGGATAATGAACAAAGAGGGGACCAATATAAATGTATATTCAAAACAAGGTAGTAATTTGGTTCTCCAACATGGACAATAAGGAGGACACCAGTCTAAACTTTCAGAAATATTTGAATAAAAATTGTTTGAAAACTATTCGGAAATCGAATAAACAGGCTCTTGAAATTTATTGGCAAGCATTTATTCACTGCAAAAACATATTTTTTAAATAATTAAATTAAATTACATAATATAAAAATAAAATACTCACAAAATTTCGTAACTAGCTAACACAGTTTTCAAGCAATAATAAAAAAATGTGACAAATTTTAAAACATAAATTTCAAATCAATGAACAAAAATAAATTAAAAATTTTCTAAAAAAGGCAAAGTATAAATAACCCATTTAACAATAACAATAAATAACAATAATGATTAATTAATGTTCTCTGAGTAAATTTTTGTTTAACTGTCATGAATGCCTCTTCCGCATCTTTTTTCCATTTAATGTTATTACTTTATTTTTATATCCTTCTGTAACTATATTATGAAAAGGAATTAAATATTTAGCTAACATAATTTTGATTATAATTTATCATTCCGAGAAATTGTTGGAGCTTTTTTTATAGTTAAAGATTTTTTAAAGGAATTTATTGCCTAAATACAGCTCTTCGATGGTTGAATACCATTTTTTCAGTTTTCGTAACTCAAAAAATCTAGTGATTCCTTACCAAAAATGCATTTTGATGGTTTGATATTCAAACCAAATTTGTCTAACTGTTCAAAAACTTATTTAAGGTGTTTTAAATGTTCTTATTCGCTCGAACATGCTATTAAAATATCATTTATGTATGTAAATACACAATCAAACCCAAAAAATATTTCATTAATAAATCTTTGGAAAGTTTGAGCGCTATTCCTTAATCCAAACGGCATTCTAACGAACTCAAACATTCCAAAAGGAGTTGTAATTGCGGGTTATGAATGTCTTCTGGGTAAACAGGAATGCTCTTATCAAATCTATTTTTGAAAAAATAGTTTTTCCTTGCGTATTAAAATCTTGAATATTTGGTAAAGGATATTCAGGAATAGTTACGCAATTTAATCGGCGATAATCACCACAAGGTCTCCAATCGTTTGGATACGCCAATTTTTATCAAATTCTTTTTTGGCTATATTCAACTTCATAGGATCCAACCTTCTAGGTTTTGAAAAAGGTAAAGTATCCTTGGTTGTTATTCTATGAATTGTGTTGTGTTGAACAGTTTTTGTGTAATCAGGTTCTGAAGTTATTTTTGGAAAATTATTTAGCAATTTTGTAAATTTGTTCTCGAAAATTAAGACTTTCAATGAAAAAATATCACAAAATCCTGATGTACCTTTATTTTTAATTTAGTTAATGAATCAAGAAGTTGTTTATTCCTCATGTCAACCAGTAAACCAAAATTTTCTAGGAAGTTAGCTCCAATAATTGGGGTATCAATATCGGCCAATATAAATATTTAAATATATATATAAATATATACAATATAAATATATACTTTTAAAAGTTTGTTACCGAAAAACTTAATGTTAAACAATCGTAGCAGATAGTAGTAAATCGGATCTGCATTTAAAATTCTTGTATTTTGAAATTTGTATAACTGATACACAAGCACCCGTTGTAGAGGCGTTTGTAGCCTAAATATTAAAATAAATATTTCAGATTTTTCCTATTTAAAAGAGAAAGAAAAATCGAATGTTTACTATTTTTATTTATTTATTTTTTTTAATCTTTAAAACTGAAGAGGATTTTGAAAATCACAGTATGTTAGGTACACCCTGTAGTGAGTGGTAAGGCCGTGTGTGGTGAAAACTTTGACGTTTTGGTTATTGCGAGAGTGCGTATAAGCATACACATGAGTATGTTACCGCTTGATTACTGGATTTTTCTCAAACATTTTATTTCCAAAAAAAATCCAATTTTTTTTAGTAGAAAAGACCTAGCGGGAGTATAATTTTTTTATTGTGTACCATTTGAAAATTATATTTAAATCGGCATTCTGCATTTTTTTAAAGAAAATTCTTATTTGTAGAAATTTATATTTTCTACAACATTTTTTTTAGTTTTTTCATTGTACCAACAGAAAGTGAGTTAAAAATATTCCTATTTCCTGTTCTAAAGTTTTTCAGAATATTTTCCTTCTTTTGATAGAGCGATTTCTCTACAAAATTCAGGATTTCAAAATTTTTTTATTTTTTATCCTCGTCAAATATAATTAAATTATATTGGGATTCTGGAGGCTGTTGTTTATTTACTAAGCTGTTAGCTATCAAAAAGAAGGAAATATATAAGAATTAGTTTGTGAAAAGACTGTGTTAAAGGCCACATAAGAAAATAAGAAATTCTTGTAAACAGTTTAAATTTCGCTAAAACAAAACCTAAAAAAGGACAGACTGAGGGAAAAGTAACCTAAAACAAAATAATTTAAATAACATTAAAAGTGCTTAAACCTCATTGCAAAACCCCTACAGCCTAAAAATCTTAAAGGAAAATGAAAACAAATGGACTAGTGGAAAAAAATTCAGAAAAAAATTAAACATTTTTGTCTGAAACTTAAAATTCTTTTTATTATAATTTTTTTTAATGGGATAAAATTAATCAAAAGTGTTTACAAAAATAAATGAGGAAAAAAAAACAGAAAAAAGAAAACGAAAATTTGCCAAAAATCCAAACAAATAAATTAAACGCAAGTGTCAAAAATTAAAAATGAACAGTCGTATATGTAAAATGTTTATGTGACATTTATATTTTTTTTAGTTTTTACAAAAGCTTTCTCTCAGTCAAGTGCTACCCGAATCAAAGTTAATATTAGATCGACTGAAGCAAACTCCCAAATAATTTAATACAGGAAAAAATAACAAATATTAAAACATTTAAAACAAATATTAAAACATTTACAACTACCTACGTGCCCAGGAAAAAGCCATCGAAAGATCTTTCGATGTGGGATCCAGAATATGTAAGTTTGTATTTAATTATTTTTTTGTTATAACTTTTTCATTTAAAACAATATAAAACCACATTCAATGCTAATTGAGTTAATATTAAATTTAACAGAGTTATGTTATTAATAAAAGTGGGTATGTTAACCACTTTTATATAAATACTCAGTGAATGAGGATTGATTGTTTAAGTATTAAATTGTGAAGTTTTTATAATCACCGGATTGGAAACAAAATAACAATAATAATCGTACTTGGTTTATTAAAATCGGGCTTAAATTAACTAAAAAGCATTTAATTATTTTATAAATATAACGGGTCCTGAGAGCCTCTGTTTTAATGAAGCGTGTTGTTAAATGTAATCTCTCTTTGCATGCCTATTTAACATAAGCTTAGTTTATCCGCTCAAGTCCGAGAGCTGGAGTAGTCCGGTGGGTCCGGTAATACCGATTAATTTTTTTTTTTATTTTTTTATTTTATTTTAGGCTTACTTGTGTAAACTTTTGGGTTCGAGCCTTGAGCGGGTTAAATAAAATTTTTTTTCTTGAGTAAAATTATTCTTTAATTTTTTTTGTTCAGTAAGTTAATAAATTTATAATTAATTTTCGTTCCTTTTCCACCTCAACATAGCGAGGAACACTTAAAGTTGATTTTTGCATGTAGAGAAAAAAATAATTTATATATTTTTATTATTTCTAATTAAAATCTATTTTTCAGGTTTTTTTTCTGATTTTTGCACACTGTACGATTTTTTTGTTTCAAATCTCGAATGTTTATTTTTATTATGAATATTTTCCACAAATAGGTTGTATGCTACAGAAAATTATTTTTGGCGCCCAACGTGGGGCCACACACAGTTATCTTTTGGAATTAACTTTAAATTTTTTTAGTGTGGTGCCCTTAAAATTCTTAAAAATCTATTCTTTTACTTTTCTGTCCAACTATATACTTTTCTTCCTATCTTTTTTTATATTATTTTTTACCTCTACGTGTGAGTATTGTCATGTTATGGAATTAACTTGAGCTGAGTATTCATTGACATTAATCATACGCCTACATGGCTATTTTTTTAAATAATTTTATTAAATATTTGAATATGTCTTACTGGAATCGATTATGGGTCTCCATTCTTTTATGCGAAGACCGTTTGATGTTTCATTAATTCAGTAAAATTCCTAAATTTTGTTGGAAATAACTATTTGGATTGAAGTTCATTTAGTACTAACAAACAACCCCTCAAATCAACTTTGTCATCCTATACATATATATTTATTTTCTTTTAATACTTTCATTAAGTTTTGGTCAATGGTTATGTGTTGTTGGCTTATTTTAGACCTATCTGGTAGTTACATCAGGAATCAAACATTTTATGATTGCTTTAGTTACATTTTTTTCTTTAATTTACAGGAAAAAAATATTTTTTTTTCTCCGGTTCTAAAATTTTAAGATTATCGTTTCGCTCTAGGTTATATTTTTTTTAATTTGATACCAATATCGACATTAAATTTTGATTTTTTTTAATAAGCCTGTAAGTATACGAATACTGCTCGTTGATTTACGGTTACCAGAAAATATATTTGGGTTGTATATTTTTTTAAGGAAAAAATAACAAAACCTAATTTTTTTCATTAAACTTTTATTTGTGGAATTCTTTGAACTCCTTCTTATACGATACCGGAGGTCTTTTTACATATTTTGCTGCGTTTTTGTATCACCTCAGTTCAGGAACTTAGATTTTTTTTCCCGAATCGTAATTTGGAAATATTGTCTATTCTTTTCGTGGAAAGGTTTATTATATACAGTGGCTCACAGCTTATTTCGTCTAAGGAACATTTTTGAAAAATCAAGCATAAAATTGGTATATTTTATTCTGAACTCCACAAATACTCCACAAATGATACAGTTTTGTAGATAATTTAGTCTCCAATATAAAACACTAAAAAAATTACATAAATATCAACATTGAACGATTTTTTAAAAGCAAAACTAAACAAACACTTAATTTTCATGTCACAGCTTATTTCGTGTATGGCAATAGAACATTAAAAAAATATAAAAATTGTTGAAAAATCATTATTTAATATTTTGTAAGGCAGCCTTTTTGCTTTATTGCTGCTATAAATTTGGATAGCACAGAGTCAACCATCTTTTTAGTGTATTCTAAATATGGTGTTTTCGAATACCCAGCAAAACTGCATCATTTGTGAAAATAATATATACCAATTTTATGCTTGATTTTTTAAAAATGTGTCTCACACGAAATATGCTGTGAGCCACTGTATATTACAAAATTTTATCATGCCCCCGAAGAAAGTCACTGGGTCAGTTCTACCCAAATGTGTTTTGTGCAAGGAGGTTATTTCCGATTCCAAGTTAAGACATATTCCCCCATGTGGTCATCCACTTCATAATTCTTGCTTGAAGAATATTCCGGTTGTGAGGGTCGACTTGATTTGCCTATGACATCTTCATTTACTGCGGCAACACAAGACACACATTATTCAACGGTATTAGCTGGAGATGGGACAGTAACGCAGAGGCAGCTGAATTTTAATTCCAACAAGACTAAACCCAATACATCTTCGGATGGTGCCGCATTACTTTCGGGCAATGATAGTTCAGAGGGTCAATTCTCGTTCTGTGATAATGTAAAGTAAAAAAAAACATTTCATTTTCGTTTTCATAAGCACTTTTCACTCGAACTTTTCACAAATACATAAATTGCGATTCTCGTATGTATTATGAAAAAAATGTTTCATTCGCACTGTACCCATGAAAATTTTGTAACTGTGTTATCCAATATTTAAAGCAAATGTCAAAACAAAGAAAAACGTTAACAAAAGTGAATTAAGTTCGAAAAATTTATTTTAAATAATTATATAAAAATATCTGGATTAATTTTATTATTGGATATTACTCAAAGAATTCCGGATGAACAAAGGTAAGACAATGATGTTACAAGCATTTCATTGCAGTAAATAATTTAATAATTTATAGGAATTTTTTGAGAGTGCTGAGACGCATACTTCGTGCTGACCACAATCCATTCGAGATGACAACCGACAAGCACTTCGTGGATTTATATCGGCTTACTTTAAGTGAACTATATTTGTTGCGCGTATGAAGTCTAATATTACTTTAAAAAAATTTCATAAAGAATATAAATAAACTATAAATAAATATGCCATACTTTTGCCATTTTTTCACTGTCCTTTTGGGTCCCACTAAAACTGTTAAGGCTCGCCGCTAATTCTTTACACTTTTCGTCTCTAAATTTGGCACCATCTGCAGTTACAAATCTGTAAATATGGGATTAATGAAAGTATGATTATGGTTATTAAGCTACTTACTTATGGTTTGCAATGTCCACATGCTTTTCTTAATAATTAATTAAATACTCCTTTTGGCTTTCGCTAACACGCTTTCCTCTTACAATCTTCTCCATGTGTATTTCACTTATAAATAGTCTGCGTAAACAATTTTTTCATATGAAAATATTTTGACAGTTGTTTGCACTGTTACACAAAACAAGAATCGCCAGTGCTGTGCAATCGTGAAAAAATCTTGTTTCGTTCCACTTTTTTTTCATATGAAAACGTTTTGATATTTCTTTACATTTTTTCACACACCGCGAATCAAAAGTACTATGAAAACGTGAAAAACTTTTCATTTCACCGTTTCACAGAACGAGAATTGACCCTCAGGTTTGGCTATTGTGTCTCCACAGAAGCTGGATGAACCTATTAGGACCCTGGTGTCAGCTGCTGGAGATGCACAGCTGGAGGCGTTGTTTGCTACTCTTAGTGATCGGTTGACTAAATTAATTAACATGAATATTAAATCCTGTTTTCAGCGATTGAATTTAAATCGTCCATCATCCAGTACTCATACGCCGCAGGCTACTCAGGCGTCTGGTTCCAACTTCCAACTTTGCCTGATGTTGAACAACAAACTTTGGAACAATTTTTAGGTCTTCCACCCAATGCTAGTAACAACCATAATCAATCGAATTTATCTCACGGCTCACATCATCATTATAACGCTAGTTAGGGCTGATAAGGTGGGACATGTGATACATAATTGGAAAATTAGGTTCACAGGTGATCCACAGGGTATGCCCATTGAAAATTTTCTTTATAGAATTGAGGCGCTAACCAATCAGACATTGGCAGGTAATTTTGAGATTCTGTGTGATCACATTTCAATTTTTTTTGAAGGCAAAGCTTCAACAGGGTTTTGGAGATATCACAAATCTGTCAGAAGAATTGTTTAGTCAGAGTTATGTAGTGCGATTTAGAGATCGTAAACAAAAACATGCGGAAAGTTTTGATTCATTCACCGAGGCCATTGTAGATATATCTGATCGCCTTTCACAACCATTACATGAGAAAATTTCGATTCTATAGGGAAGGAAATTTCTGCTGTCTTGAAGATAGAAAAGTTTTCTGCAAGGGTGTGGTGCGGTGAACACATATAAGCCAACGTGTACATTTTGTACTTTGTCAAAAAACTCCCGACCAGGTGCGCTGAAAAGTGCACACAAACAAATTTAGATTCATCGTCAAATATTCTAACCATACCTGATAATACCGAGTATAATTTAGCACCAAACCTTGATTTTACGGGTCAGAATCCAAGTTCCTCTGAACTCAATTCTGAAAACCTAACCCCGAATTCTGCTTATAAAATCATAAGATCTTCTCAGAATGTTTCTAAAAATTCTCACTCTGATTTGTCTTCTACTAATCCTGAGCAACCTCCTAGAGACCCTGCTTTGAAAACTACTTCGGTCTACGATTCTGATGTTCAACCCTCTTTTAATCATGATAAAATTTCCCTTAATTATCAAAATATTGCATTAGCAAGAACTCATGTACCACAGTATCCTAAACCGTTACACATTCGCCTGACGAAGGGAAATTTTTAATAAGCCAAAAGCTAGTGCTAAGCAGCTAAGGTCCTTAGCGCGTTTAAAGGATTTTTGGAAAAAAATATTCATCATACCCGCGAGATGCTTGTAGGTACAATCTACGACAGGCCAAATGATATCCGTCCGTATGCGCAGGTGCAAATTTTTGGTAAATCGATTATGGGTTTATTAGACACTGGGGCTTCTATAAGTTGTTTGGGTTCTCTAGCGACTGGGAAATTTTTGGACTCAGGTCAGATTTTTAAGAAAATTTGTTCTCATGTAGCACCGCCGATAGAAATTCACAGATGGTTGTAGGTTTTGTGGTAACTGATATTTTGTTTAGAGGAACTGTTAATTTAATAAGATTATATATTGTACCGACATTATCTCAAAATTTATATTTGGGCATGGACTTTTGGGAAGCTAATGATTTACTTCCTCCAGGATTAGTTTCTGGTTTGAATTCGGATATCTTTCCGAACAGTTTATCTGAAATTTCCGAGCAGCGGCAATTGTCAGATACGCAAAGACAACAATTGCAAATCGTTATTAACTCGTTTCCATCGTTTTCTGAAGATGGTTAAGGGCGAACTGGCGTGATTTCTCACATAATACACGTTTGTTCTGCAACACCCATTAAGCAGCGACACTTTCCAGTTTCTCCAGCGATGGAAAAGTTGATTTACGCTGAACTTGACCGAATGTTGGAAAATGATGTTATAGAAGAGTCAGATAGTGCGTGGTCATCTCCAATAAACTGGTTCGGAAGCCTGGTAAAGTGAGGTTATGCCTAGACAGTCGTAAAGTGAATTCAGTAACCGTCAATGATGCATATCCACTGCCCAACATTGACGGCATTTTTAGTCGGTTGCCGAAGGCGGAATTTATTACTAGTCTGGACTTAAAGGACGTGTTGCGAGAGGTTCCTAAGCAAATTCGTTCTGCACAACTGACTATAAATGTAGAAAAATCTAAGTTTTGTGTACAAGAGGTCCGATATTTTGGCCAGATAACATAGCGGCCATAATAGAATTTCCGACGCCGAGTCTGGTTGGTACCGAAAGTTTATTCAGAAGTATGATTCAGTTACTGCACCGCTAACAGATTTGTTGAAGGCGAACAAGAGGTTCGTTTGGAATGAAGCAGCTCAACGAGCTTTTGAGGAATTAAAATCCATTCTGACCATCGCATCAGTGTTGCACAGCCCTGACTTTTCACAGCCATTTTACATACACTGGGATAGGAGGCGTATTGGTCCAGAAAACTTTGGAGGGTGAGGAGTTTCCAATCGCATTCATGTCTAAGAAACTCAACCAAGTCCAACGAAAGTATTCAGTGACCGAACAGGAATGTTCAGCAGCAATGCTTAGCATAAAAAAGTTTCGGGCATATGTTGAAGGTCATGAGTTCACAGTGAACAATGATCATGCATCGTTGAAGTGGCTCATGTCACAAACTGACCTGAATTCGCGGTTGGCCAGATGGGCTTTAAAACTCCAAGGCTTCAGTTTCAGAATAGAGCATAGGAAGGGTAGCCAAAACGTAGTTCCGGATGCACTTTCGCGTGCCAACACAGAAGATTTGTCCGAGATCCAAAATAAGGAGCTGTCCGTTTTAGATGACTCAGGAGTCTTTGTGGATTTGGAATCCGATAAATTTAAGAGTACTGACTATGTAGAACTAAGCTAAGAAGCGAGTTAGGGAAAATATCAATAGAACTCCATACCTGAAGATTATTGATGGGTATTTGTACAGACGGACTCAACACTGCTCGGGTGAACAACTGCAGGACGATCTCGCTTGGAAACTTTAGATATCCAAAGCAATGGTTGCGGAAATTCTCGAGAAAGCACATGATAGCCATCTCGCATGGTGGAATCAACAAAATTTTGGAACGAATTCGTAGATTCTACTTCTGGCCAAATTTGGTCAACGATGTAAAATCTTATATTAATTCATGTGAGGCATGCAAAGGGACAAAACATCCAAATTTTATTATGCGTCCTCCTATAGGTAAAACTTGCAGCACATCAAGATTTTTCCAAAAGCTTTACATTGACTTTCTTGGGCCCTATCCACGTTCAAAATTAGGAAACATCGGAATATTCATAGTGGTTGTTGGTTGAAGGTTTACAGCAGATGTTGTTATTAAATATTTGGAAGAGAAATTATTTCCCAATTTAGATCTGCTGCGTTCAATAAAGAATTATGGCATTCGACATGTTTTTACTGCAATTCATTTGCCCCAAGCCAATGCCTCAGTGTTGTCAGCTATTCGGACATATACAAAAGTGGACCAAAGTAACTGGGACGAATATCTTAGCAACATTAGCTGTGCTTTACGTTAAGCTATGCATGCTTCTATAGGTATTTCTCCTTATTATACGGCGTTCGGACAGCATATGGTTACCAAAGGTAATACTTATGCACTTCTCCGTTATTTACAAATGTTAGAGGATAGGTCAGTAAGATTTGATCGCCAGGATTCTTTCGAGGTTATTCGCAGTCGAGCAGCTAAGACAATATGTTTTAATGTTAAGTTAGCAAGTCCGTTAGTAAAGGCTCGTGTTCGAAAGAAAACTGGAAGTGCTATTATGAATTAAAGGATCTAAACGGCAAACCTATAGGAATTATCACGCTAAGGATATACGCCAATAATTTCGGATTTTTGTAAATCTAAATTTGCTACAAGCGGGATCAACTTGTGCTGCTGGTGAACTACTTAAGTCTGATTTTTGTTGGGGGGTTTTATAGAGGCGCTTGTAGCCTAAATATTAAAATAAATATTTCAGATTTTTCCTATTTAAAAGAGAAAGAAAAATCTAATGTTTACTATTTTTATATATATATATTTTTTTTTTTGTTAATCTTTAAAACTGAAGAGGATTTTGAAAATCACAGTATGTGAGGTACACCCTGTAGTGAGTGGTAAAGAAGTGTGTGGTGAAAACTTTGACGTTTTGGTTATTGCAAGTGTGCGTATAAGCATACACATGAGTAAGTTACCGCTTGATTAGCAAATTTTTCCCAAACATTTTATTTCCTAGCGGGAGTATAATTTTTTTTAATGTGTACCAGTTGAAAGTTATATTCAAATCGGCATTCTACATTTTTTTAAGGAAATTCTTATTTGTAGAAATTTATATTTTCTACAACATTTTTTTGGTTTTTCATTGTAGCAACAGAAAGTGAGTTAAAAATATTCCTATATATTTCGAATTTCCTGTTCTAAAGTTTTTCGGAATATTTTCCTTCTTTTGATAGAGCGATTTCTCTACAAAATTCAGGATTTCACATTTTTTTTTATTTTTTATCCTCGTCAAATATAATTAAATTATATTGAGATTCTGGAGGCTTTTGTTTATTTACTAAGCTGTTAGCTACCAAAAAGAAGGTAATGCAAAACATGCATACGCACGTAAGAATATTCAACAACAATAACTAAAACTGAATTTTAACTTTATGTTACAGTGCACACAACTTGGCCTAAGGGTTACGCTATTTATTGGGTTTTTCCGAAATAAAAACATTAACAAATGAAAATTTGCATCACCGAAATCTTTTGGCATTTCCAGAAAATCTGCAAAAAGTGTTATAGTGAAAATCTAGGGAAATATATAAGAATCATTTTGTGAAAAGACTGTGTTAAAGGCCACAGAAGAAAATAAGAAATTCTTGTAAACAGTTTAAATTTCGCTAAAACAAAACATAAAAAAGGACAGACTGAAAAAAAGGGAAAAAGTATCCTAAAACAAAATAATTTAAATAATATTCAAAGTGCTTAAACCTTATTGCAAAACCCCTATAGCCTAAAAATCTTAATGGAAAATTAAAACAAATGGACTAGTGGAAAAAAATTCAGAAACAACGAAACAGTTTTGTCTAAAACTTAAAATTCTTCTTTATTAATTTTTTTTTAATGGGAAAAAATTCACCAAAAGTGTTTACAAAAATAAATGAGTGAAAAAAGCAAGTAAAAAAACACACAGTAAATCAAATCTTCGAATTTACTTTATTTTGTAACAATTTAGCGTGAAATTTATATTTTATAACATAAGTGCTTTTCAAATTTCAAATATATTTATTTTCCCTAATTCCTTTTGTGTTTATCACTTAAATACATCTTCTTTATAACTTTTTATTATTATTTAATTTTTTTATTTCTAATTTTTTTCCCCTTGCCACTGAAACACAATTTTAACTTATGTTTAAGAAAAACTACAAAAAAACGAAAAGAATGCAAAAATCAGGATAAAAAGAAAAAGGAAACGAAAATTTGCCAAAAATCCAAACAAATAAATTAAACGCAAGTGTCAAAAATTAAAAATAAAAAGTCGTTTATCTGACACTTATATTTTTTTTTTTAGTTTTTACAAAAGCTTTCTCTCAGTCAAGTGCTATCCGAATCAAAGCTAATATTTGATCGACGGAAGCAAACTCCCAAATAATTTAATACAGGAAAAACTAACACATATTAAAATATTTAAAACAAATATTAAAACATTTACAACTAACTCTCTTTGCTTGCCTAGTTAACATAAGCTTAGTTCATGCGCTCAAGTCCGAGAGCTGGAGTAGTCCGGTGGGTTATTGCGCGATCTAACAATCTCGAGGACGTGGGTTCGAGTCCCGGTAATACCGATTAAATTTTTTTTAATTTTTTTATTTTCTTTTGTTTTAGTTTTACTTGTGTAAAGTCTTGGTTTCGAGCCTTGAGCGGGTTGAATAAAATTTTTTTTCTTTGAGTGAAATTATTCTTTTATTTTTTTTTATTCAGTAAGTTAATAAATTTATAATTAATTTTCGTTCCTTTTCCACCCCAACATAGCGAGGAACACTTAAAGTTGATTTTTGCATGTAGAGAAATAAATAATTTGTATTTTATTATTATTTCTAGTTAAAATTTATTTTTCGGCATTTCATTTTTCTGATTTTGCACACTGTACGATTTTTTTTTATTTCAAATCTCCAATGTTTATTTTTATTATGAATATTTTATATTATTTTTATTTTCGCTTCGCATTAAGCTGAATATTTTAAGTAACATGAACATAGGGTAAATGTTTTTCTTAATATCCATTTAATAAATGTTTAAGTTCATTCGTATGAAATTCTAAGAGCTTTGTTTGATTCCCGGGTAACTTATTCAGATAGGGAAGTTCATGGGAACATACTCAAACTTTGCGATAGTATGATCATGGTAGGGTGGGTTTATATGTGTGCACACCTATACACATACTGTCAACGAGCTCCCATTTCCGCTTCTGATATTAAGTGAACAACTTCATTTCCGCTTTTCATTCTTTTTATACGCACGCACAAAACAAAATAAAGTACTGTGCATAATAATTAGAAAAAAATCTAGCTTAGTAGCTTTGGAATCCACCCCATTTGCCGATGAGACAGGAGCCGGAAAAAAGTTGCGTGCGGGCTACACATGTTAGATTTACAAGACAAAACTAAAATCAACGTCCACAAATAGGTTGTATGCTACACCGAATCAACTAAAAATTCTAATTTATTAACACTATCGTATATAAATAGTCGACAAGCTGGCTTAGAATTTATCCTATCATCCATCACCACCATAATAGGATTATTTAGTTTAGATTGTTCGAATCTGCATTACTACCATATTTAAAATCATACCAACATTTATCAAATCGTTTACGTGTTCTACTTCGAGAATTTCCGCGGAAAATGTAGTCGCCTCTATTTATTGGTCTGGAAGTTCTTAGTTCAGAAACTTCCAAGTTTAGTTTGTCCAGATTTTAGCAAATCTGTAAAGTGGTTTTTGAAAAGTTTTCAAACATTTCCTGATTAGTATTAAAAACATTGTTCGAACTAATTAGTGAAACTTGATTTTTACTTAAAACATCAGAAATTTTATCAGCAAGTGTAAGTGTTTCTTCTATAGTTTCTAAATTAGATAAAGTCAAATGAATTTGTAATTCTTGTGGAAGTTTACGAATCCATAGTTTGTAAAGGAGATCACTACCTATTATGGTAACAGACACTGCAATATTAGACATATTTCTAAAAAAACTCTGATGGTCTACGGTCTCCTTTTCGTTGATCTGAAAATAGTTGATCCAATCTCTTTTCTTCACTAAGAGAAAATCGATCGCATAAGGCCTTTTTAAATTCGTATTTGCCAACAGTAGGCGGTTTCCGTAAAATATTCAAAATATTAGTTATAATTTCCTGAGGAAAAGCAATAATTACACGTTGGTGATTTATTGTATCATCTTCAATATGTTTTATATTTAATTACATCTCCGTTTGAATAAACCATGCTTCTAGGCAAGAGATCCAAAAGGATGGCAATTTTAGAGAAGAACTGTCATTGTTACTGGTAATAGTTGGAAAATTAAAAACTTGATTATTTATATTTGCAGACGAAAAATTTTGTATTTCTGTCGTCAGTTGATAGGAAACGTTTTGATGAACGTTACTAGGGGAACTATGAGATAATGGTGTAGAAATTGATGTATTCACGTTGTTTGCTAAATTCGGTTGTTGAATATCTAATAATATATTATTTCGTGTAAAAGATCTTGTAAGAACCATAACTAAACTAGTTGATGAGATTATAGGTAACAAGCATTCCCTGTTATATTCAGTGAGCGCAATCTTGTAGGTGACCCACTTATCAGTTTTTTTTTGCCACATTGAATAATCTTTTAGCCCTCCACTTCAACCTTTCGAGACCGTCGTTTTACCATGGGACATCTTTTCTAATCTTCCTGGCTCTCAACAGACTGCAAATCAAATGCCACGTAGTCAAGCTAACGTGAGCTACAGATCAAAACCCTGGGCTCCCCCAAACCGTTACCAAGATGTCAACGAAAGTTGTCCCAGTCCGTTCTCATAGAATTCCGATAGACCTGATCTGTAACTAAAACACTGGCAACGTCAAAAACAATATGCCGATGATCGGACATAGAAATTTCATTAAAACCATGCCAACCTGAGATGGCAAATGAAAGATTGGCGCTGGTCAAAGTAAGATTTAAATCCTCTGACCTAATCGGATTTCCAAGTGTTGGTTTATGACCCCTATTTGCAATGTTGATGTGGTTACAAATAAATTCAAAAAGGTACTCACCACGTTTGTTGGCATCACTGCTACCCCATATTGTGTAGTGAGCGTTGACGTCGCAGCACAGAATCCAACTGATATTCCTTTTCTGACAATACTCCACGAGAGCCGAAACCTCCGTGGCTGCTCACCGGCGAGACAAGGCACCGACCCATATCGCAACTAAGTCCCCAAGGATGAACTCTGAAATGGGAAGGAATGTTAAGTAGTTTCTTATGGATAGGCCCGATCTGGGCCTAGAATTTTGGGAGTTATATATGAGCTTACTTCAATTGGCATTAAGCCCTTTAATGGCTCCAGCGTTGACCCATTGTTCCTGGATGAAAACGGATAAGCCTGGCTTATCCGAGATAGCGGAATTCTGGGAGACCCCAGTTTCGGATTTAGCCAAGGCAGTTAAAGTAGCTACCTTTGCCTGATTGGGTATGCCGTCCTTGACCTCATGTTGTGGACGAGTGGGTCTCACCAGCACTGATCCATACCCGTAGTTAACTATGTTGCCCTTCTATTTTAGCACATCTGCCGATAAAGGGTCAATAGAAATGGTGAGTTCAACAACTCCACCTTTTACTGCCTTTTTCAGCACTTTCCAGTACCCTACAGAAAGTTCACAGTTCTGGATCTCGATCAGTTCGAGAATTATTTAATTGGATGTGTCTGCGCCTTCGGGAAAGTGACAACTTTTAACACGGCATCGCTCCATGGCTTCAAAGTGGGGACGTGAGTGTCCAGACATTGTACCGTGTCCTTATCTTTAAAAGCAAAGATGAGCCATCCAGGTTTGAAGGTGCTTCTTGTAAAGCTGGACTTCACATAACCCTTCCTGAGTTCCACAATCTTCATAAGGACAGCTCGTTGGATGACCTGAAGTTGGTCGTCAGACCATCTGGTGTTCCGGAAGTCGGGTGATATCACACCAATCTTCGACAAATGCACAGCTTCCCTATAGGAGAGAGCCACATTCGATCCTTGATGTGGAATCGGTAAGGTCGTGGCGGGTGTTGGCAGGGTGCCACTATCGATCTTACGTGGTGCGCCATCAACATCCTCTTTGAGGGATGTCTGGTGTTTGGCTGTGTAGAGCCATCGGAGCGTACCCTCTTACGATTTTATGTAAGTTCACGCACTTCTACACGAATCTTACGCATTGGCTTCTGACACAGCTTACGAGCAACCCCAATGTCGGTTCCTTTATCCACATACATTTTCAGAAGTTCCCGAGCCGCTCCAGAGAGCTTAATCTTCCCAGACACTGGTTTTGCGTTCACATCTGGCTTGTTACTTTCGGTTGTTTTAGGCTGGAAATTTAGTAGTTCCTCCTCTTCATCCGTTGGGATGTTAATGTCAGACACAGTGCTCTGTCCCAGGTCTTTGATGCTCTGAACTACATTCATTATTAGTAGTAGGAAAATAAGGAGCCAACTTGATTTAATGGGTTTTTCATATGGAGGCAACTTGATTTAATGGGTTTTTCATATGGAGGCAACTTGATTTAATGGGTTTTTCATATGGAGGCAACTTGATTTAATGGGTTTTTCATAAGGAGGCAACTTGATTTAATTGCCCTTCATTTTTGATGTTGACACAAAATGGTTTAATTGCCTTCATTTTTGATGTTGACACAAAATGCTTTAATTGCCCTTCATTTTTGATGTTGAGACAAAATGTTTTAATTGCCTTCTAGTGTGGCCGTCGGTTGTATGCTTATAATATAAAAGGGTTGTAATACAAAATTTTTATGATCAAGTGAAAGTCATTGATCTACATATTTGTTTTTGGTCTTTTTGAAATTATGTGCTTAGTGTGGTTGTCTGTTAATTCTTTTTATCTCTTGTTAGACCCTCCACCATATATGGTGAGGGTATATATCAGTTTGTCATTCCGTTTGTAACATGTCGAAATATAGGTTTAAGACCCCATAAAGTATATATATTCGTGAACCTTATGCAATTTTAAGTCGATTTAGCGATGTCTGTCTGTCCGTCTGTCTGTCTGTCTCTCTGTCTGTCTGTCTCTCTGTCCGTCTGTCTGTCTGTCCGTCTGGCAATTTTTACCCAGATTATTGAACATCCTCCCGAGCAGTTTGGTATTTAAATTACATAAATTGACAAAACATATTCATATTACACTTCATGCAAAATTAAGTATATACGTATATCATCTTCAGCCCCTATGGTGGAGGGTATTCAAAGATTCGGCACAGCCGAATTTAGCCCTTTTTTCTTGTGTGTTTTTTTTTCTATTCTTTGTTGTTAGTGTTGCTGTCGGTGGTTTGCTTGTAATGTTAAAGTGGTGGTTATACAAAATTTTTCTTGTTCGTGATTGACAAGGATCTTTTTTGAAATTATGAGTGTTGCCGTCGGTTAATTCTTTTTATCTCTTGTGTGTTTTTTTTTCTATTCTTTGGTGGTCTTTTTTTTTGTATTAATAGGAAATTTCCATTTTTTCTTTCTTGTGTTTATGTTCTATTTTTGTTTTTATTTTTTTTGTGTGTTTGGTATATACATTCTACATGTACAAGTAGGTCATAAATTAATTATTTATTAATGTGACATTTTCATTAATCTACAAATTTTTGTGTTTTAATGAAATTCGAATCTGTTTGTTTGTTTTGTTCGGTTTTGTTTTCTCGTAATAAAGCGGTAATTGGAATCTGTTAGTGTTTTGTTTGTTTGTTTAGTTGAGTATAATAAAAAACAATACTAAAAATTAGTTTTACATGTTTTTGGTTTTATTTTACTTTCTTTCATTGATCTACATATTTGTTTTTGTATTAAGAGGAAATTTGCTTGTAATGTAAAAGTCATTGATCTACATGTTTTTTTTTTTTTTTTGTATTAATAGGAAATTTCCATTTATTCTTTCTTGTGTTTATGTTCTATTTTTGTTTTTATTTCTTTGTGTGTTTGTTATATACATTCTACATATAAATGTACAAGTAGGTCATAAATTAATTATTTATTAATGTGACATTTTCATTAATCTACAAATTTTGTGTTTTAATGAAATTCGAATCTGTTTGTTTGTTTTGTTCGGTTTTGTTTTCTTCTAATAAAGCGGTAATTGGAATCTGTTAGTGTTTTGTTTGTTTGTTTAGTTGAGTATAATAAAAAACAATACTAAAAATTAGTTTTACATGTATTTGGTTTTATTTTACTTTCTTTTGAAATAATTCTTAAATTAAAATCTAAAAAATTTAGATGTTTATGATAGAGATTTATAGCGTGATACATGAAACACAAACGATTACACCCACCCTCCTCTGCCACTAGCGAATGAGACGCAGGCAGCGAGTCGAATAATAAAGATGTAGAATCATGGTTGGACGAAAATCGCATCAGAAAATTAAGTTCAGTATCCTTTACTTCATCATATAAGTAGATTACTTTATCCGGTTTTTTTGTGTTTGTTGAACTTTTTCTGTCTGTAAAATAAATTTTAAATAAAAAAGAAAAAACAAATATATCTCTTACTTCATCATCCGGTTTTTCCTGTTTGTTGAACTTTTTAAAAAAAATTTTTGTTAAAACAAATTTTTAATAAAAAAAAATCTCTGAGAACTTTATCCACTTATTTTTTCTGTGTGAAGTTATTTTTACTGTGTGAATTTTTTTTTTTTAATAAAAAAATAAAAAACTAGCTCAAAATGTTTTTCTGCGTGATATGCCAAGCTGCTTTCAACACCAAACACAACATGCTTCAACATAAAAATAAACATTGTGTTGAGTGTGGAAAGTTTTTCCTTAAGCGCTCCACAATGAAGGAGCATGAAAGGACTCATGCAACCACCTCATCAAAATTTTGCGTTCCTTGCAATGAAGCAGTTAGTAGCTTAAACTATAGCCAACGCTTGCGAACACTACAACATCGCAGCAATTGTGGGATGAAGACAATTAACCCTAGACTCACTGTAAGGAGCAGTGATTATAGTGAACGAATAGCAATTTATATGCTAGTAAATGAAAAAGATGAAATTCTCATGCCCGAGGAATTTTTCAAAAAAGAGGAATCTATTTTAATAGAACTCCTAAAGGATTGTCAAGCTAAACACATATCCTTTAAATTCAATATGGAGCTTGTGTGTGATTATATCAAAATAAGCGAGCAAGAAATGGTTGCAGCTACAATGACTCACTCAACAAAAATGGCAATGGTCACTTTAAGCGATGACTTGAATAATATCTATGACTCGCAAACTGATGAAATTAGAAATAAAATGTCTGAGTTCCAAGAAAGGGATAGTGGATGGTCTCTGGTTACCATAAAATGTTTAAATATTAATGTGAATGAAGTTAATATTATAAGAGGATCACAATATATACCTCTGCCAAAGGAATTAGTCAGAAAGCGGGCATTTATAAATATCCAGAATGATGATGTCTACTGCTTCAAATGGTGTTTAATTGCTTCATTGTATTGTGAAAAAGAATTGTCTCGTTGTCAACAAACGGAATGTTCATCCTACAACATAAAAAGTATTTCTGCCGACATAATAATTGTAAACAATTTGCAATTAAACTTTTCAAACCTCACCTTTCCATTAAGTCTAAAAAGCTTAAAGGACTTTGAAAGGCAAAATGTAGATATAAGTGTCAACGTCTTCGGATATGAAGAGAAAAATATAGTCGGACCCTACTATCTAACGAAGGAGGAGAAGAAATATCATATAAACCTACTGCTTCTCATAGAGGAAGAAAGGTCGCATTACATCGTTATAAGTGATATTTCAAGGTTAGTAGCAAAAAAAAAAAAAAAAAAAAACGTAAAACTTTATAAAAAGAAATATTTCAAATTTGCTTTTTGTTTTTTTTTCTTTTTTATTAAATAAAAGGTTTATAAGAAGCAGTTTGACTGGATACAAAGAAAAAATATTTGTATGTAATGCATGCCTTACTTACAAATATAGTCAACGAGATTTATCACTTCATAAACAAACTTGCAATAAAGTTTGCACAAGGATGCCAGAAGGAGCTGATGCTGTTATAAAATATTCGAATGCTCATAAGGAACTAGATGTTCCGTTTACAGTCTATGCGGACTTTGAATCGATTTTAAGTAGCATAAGTGAAGAGGTTAGTACTAAAACTACAAAAATACAACGACATATTCCATGTGCTTTTAGTTATTTTATAAAATGTAGCTTTAATGATAATTTAGACAAGTTTAAAATTTATTTTGGAGAAGATGCACCTAATGTTTTAGTTAAAGATTTAGTTGAGGACTTAAAAGACATTTATAAAAATTATATTTACAAAGAAATTGAAATAATAATGACTGAAGATGATATAATTTTTCATAATTCATCTAATATTTGTCATATTTGTGAAAAGGTGATATATTTATCCAAAGTTAAAGATCACTGTCATTTTACTGGCAAGTATAGAGGCCCTGCTCACAATGATTGTAATTTAAAATATAGAAAACCTAAATTTATTCCAGTATTTTTTCACAACTTTTCTTCATATGATTGTCATATGTTCTTTAAATATTTAAATAGTATTCCAGATAGTGATATACGTGTAGTTCCTCTCAACAAGGAATTATATATATCTTTATCTATATATCTACCTTTTCAAGAAAACTCGACTAAGGAAAAATTCGAAATAAGATTTCTGGATTCGTTCAGATTTATGGCTTCAAGTTTAGATTCCCTAGCAAAAAATTTACGTGTTGAGGATTTAAATATTGTCCGCAAAAATTTCTCTGATGAAAATCATTTTAATCTAATTAGGAGAAAAGGTGTTTTTCCATACTCTTATATGGATTCTGTGGAAAGATTCAATGAAACTGAGCTCCCCAGTCGAGATAAGTTTTTTAATGTTTTAATTGACGCAGAATGTTCTGAAGAAGATTATGAACACGCGAAAAATGTTTGGAATACTTTTAGATGTAAAAGTATGTTGATTATACAAAATTGTATTTAAAAACGGATGTGCTTTTATTGGCAGATATATTTCAAAACCTTAGAAAAATTTGCAAATCCATATATAAGTTAGATCCAAATCATTATTATACCGCCCCAGGTCTTTCATGGGATGCAATGCTTAAAACGACAAAGAAGGAATTAGAATTATTCACAGATAAAGATATGCATCTGTTTATACAAAAGGGAATAAGGGGTGGTCTCGTACAATGTTCACAGAGACATGCCAAAGCCAATAATATATATTTAGATGATTATGATAGTAGTAAACCATCTGAATATTTAGCTTACTTAGATGCAAATAATTTATATGGATGGGCAATGTCACAGTATCTTCCAGCTGGGGGATTCGAGTGGCTTGGCGAGGACGATTTAAAGAAATTTAATCCAAATAAAATATCTGATACTTCTCCTGTCGGTTACATTTTAGAAGTTGATTTAAAATATCCACACTCTCTTCATAAACTGCATAATGATCTTCCTTTTGCTCCTGAAAATAAAGTAGTTGGAAACTCAAAATGCAAAAAACTTATTGCAGATTTGACTAATAAAACAAAATATCTGATTCATTATCGAAACCTTAAACAATGCCTTGCAAATGGTTTAATATGTACAAAATATCATAGGGGAATAAATTTCAATCAATCATCATGGCTTTAGAAATATATAAACTTAAATACACAACATAGAGCAGAGGCTCAAAATACATTTGAAAAAGACTTTTTCAAACTTTTAAATAACGCTGTTTATGGGAAGACCATGGAAAATGTTGGGAAAAGGGTGGATGCCAAAATTACAAGAAATTGGGAGAGTGAAGATAGAAGTCGTAGAGGTGCAAGATATTTTGTTTCTCGCCCCAATTTTAAAAGCATTTCAAAGTTTTCTGAAGACTTATTTGCAGTTCAGATGGGTAAAGTTGATATATTATACGATAAGCCCATATACATAGATTTTGCCGTACTTGAATTATCTAAATGGAAAATGTATGATTTTCATTATAGGATAATGAAGTCAAAATATGGTCAAAATATAATTCTCAATTATATGGACACCGATTCATTTATATATTCAATAAAAACTGACGATTTTTACAAAGATATACTTAATGATTTGTTGTCCGAATTTGATACCTCAGATTACCCCGTTAATAATCCTTACGACATACCGTTAGTGAATAAAAAAGTTTTGGGTAAAATGAAAGATGAGAATAATGGTACTATTATGACTGAATTTGTTGGTCTTAGATCGAAAATGTATTCCATTAAAACTATTGACAACAAGGAAATTAAAAAAGCAAAGGGGGTTAAGAAGTCTGCTTTAAATAAATATTGTATGTTTGATTATAAAACTGCCTTATTTAATCGTAAAATCGTAAGCGATAATATGTGTTTATTTGCATCTAGATTGCATAATGTTTTTACAATAAATATATATAAAATCGTTTTAAGTTATAAGGATGAAAAACGAATAATTATGAACAATCAGGTTCAAACAGTCGCTAGGGGGCATTGTGAATATGATCAGTATAATAAAACCCCTGACAATGAATGTCTAAAATGTAGCAATAGGAATTATATTTTTGATGAAGATGGAGATAATACTATTATGGGAGTAAATATGGACTAAGTACGATTCCAGAATGATTCTGAGGATGAAATATTTAATAGCATCAATTATTAGGGAATAAAACATTGTATTTTAATAGCTTTAAATTAAATTTGATGTATATTTTTTAATATAATTTAATAAGTTTAAGATTAAAAGAGATTCTTGAAAAATAAATATTTTGTATTTTTCTCTTAAAATTTTTTGATTATTAAGCAAAATAAAACACTGGTATTTTAGTTTTCTATTTTAAGAATACATATTTTTATTTATAATTTTAAGACATTGTTTTTAAGTGTGTGTATTTTCTAAATATTTAATAAAGATAATAAAAATGGAAAATTGCCTTCATTTATTTTAAAGTTTAAAAATTTTTGTAGTAAAAGAGCATTTTTCAGTGCACATGTTCCATGTTTGTGAGAACTACAACGGATGCAATCGGGATATTTTTCATCGAGCTCTCTTAAATTACAGCAGTTGATATTTTCTATATTGAAAACGTTTTTCCGCAGCATATTCTCCAACCACTTTTTCTTTTCCAAACCCTTGACAAAAATTAAAGAACCCTCTGTGTTTGATTTGAGAAATTCGCACACAGACTTGAATGATACGGATCCATCTTCCCATTGCAGATGATGATGATTTTTTGTTAACCAATTGACTTGTTTTTGATTCTTTGGTGATAAATAACTATAATCGAAGGGGGGATTTATGATGAAATTTATATACTCCTTAGCGTTAAAAACCAATGCAATTTCTTTGGCAATAAAATTATTATAATCTGCTCTAAAGCCTTGGAGATCAATAAAAACTATTTTTGGCATTTCCATTGCTTAAACAATTTTATGAACCTGTCCTGTCAAAGGCGTATATTCAATTAAACGATCATGAATAAGAATGCAGTAAGCTGATGAGTTTGGTGGTATATTGATGCCAGTCTCAAACATAATTTTTATATCAATCGGACCCCTTGCAACCGTTTCATTTTGATGGCTTACATCAATAACTGTAATAGGAGCTTTATTTTTGAATTCTTGACAAGTGAGTATAGGTTGAGGTTCTCTCATATAGTAGTTTTGTTGAAATCTGACATACATATCATAGAGGATGGCAAAGCGTTCTTCCCCAAATTTAATGTTTAGATCATCATAAGGATATGACTCTGAGTTTAAGTGAACTTTGATGTTGGTTAAATCACAATTAATAAATTTATTCTCACGCAGGAATGCTATCAAAACGAAGCGAGGTCGTTCCCTATTTGCAGATAATTTAACATTCCAAATGTGATTAGTTCCGCTTGATAATTGAGGATTAAAATGACAGTCCCAACTGCGGAATGCTATTGGTAAATTTGTTCCATTTTGTATAATTTTTATCATATTTATTTTACTCAAGTCAGAAAGCTGTACATGTGGTATCCTCCATGAAATATTCTTAATAGTAATTTTTGGTTTTTGAACAGATGCTGTTGAATATACGAGATCATCATCACTTTTGCTACGAAGTAATATGAATTCATGTTTGGAATTCAAAATAATTTTATTAAAGTCTTCAGCAAATCCCAATAATATTTTTAATGGTACATAAAAGTTAAAGTGTCCATTTAGTACATTTAGGTCATCTACTTTACTCCAAGCAGCATTTTCCATGAGAGCACCGTCCGTTGCCATCAAAGAAACATAATTTTTAATATTAGTTGAAACTCCTAGGTATCTTGTGCGATCAATTTCAATGCCATTTAGCTCATAACGAATTTCATCAAATAGATGAGCAACAAAATTATTTTTCAATCTGAAAGCAGAAGATGCTACCACTTTTTTACTATCGCCGCTTTCTTCTTCTTCTACTAAACCTTCAATGTAAATAAAACTTTCACTCGGCAAAACATACAAATCCTGATTTTGTATTGATATTCTTATTTCATCGTTATTTTTAAATGATTGCAAGTATGGAGTATAAGTGTGATAATCTTTTTTTATAATGCTTTCATCCGATAAGGGTTTATCCAAAACATTAATTATTGATCTCATTCTCTTTGGTGTTGCTTCTTCAATTGGAAATTCAATGATTTGAGAAAATTTCTATTTGATTCTGTTAAATTGTTGGCTGAATGTGAAGATGAGAACAGCGTGGACGCTAATTTTGGTTTGACTGATGGCAATAATATGGATTTTGGGGATAACAATGTGGTATAAGGAATGCTATTTGAGATAATTTCTTTGTTGTAAATTATCATTATTTTCTTGGCCTTAAATGTAATCGAATAGTAATTTCTTCTCCTCGAAAATTAATTAAATCACCGTCTTGATCAACTATCCGTAGTGTTAGTGAACTTACTTCTTTGGAATTCACGGGCAAATAGATGAGATTTGTAGGTATTTCATCCATTTTATAGCCAGGTGGAACATTTATTGCAAATTCGTGTAATGTACGTGCATGAGAATTGTTTATATATGTGTTTACCACAATATTACATTCTATCCGCAAGAGATTTACCTTAAAAATATTTACTGGTAGATCTGAGAAATGGGGGACATTAGGAGAGAGGACATTCTTATTGAAACCAAACAATTTTTCTATCGAATTCTTCTTGTTAAAGTATATCGAATCTTCGGAACTATACAATTTGACTTGCATTGTATTGTTATTAGCTTCTATAATAATTTTCTTCTTCCCCAACCCATCTTTCTCATATTCCCCCTTTATGAAATCAACAATATCATTCAGCTCATAGGATCCGATAGGTATTGTAATAATTTTACTACCAATGTGAAACAAATTATTGTATTTGTCCACATTTGGTATGCTGTTGTATGTGTGAAAATCTATGAGAGCACACTCGTAATCGCCGTTTAAATTTATTGGAGGAAAGTAATTTGCTGATAAATTTGAGGAGTTTCCGCTCAATGTTAGTGTAATTGACATTTTGCTTACCAAATGGCTAATGTAGGAAATAAAACAAAATATTGTTTTTTTAAAGGGTTGCTTTTTTCTTTATTTATTTTAGATAATTTTATATCAATACTTAAAGTACATGTATAATATACCTATATATATATATATATATATATATATATATATATATATATATATATATAAATCAATTTTAACATTCTTTCCAGAAGATTCTCATTTATTAACTTTATTATCATATTTCTTCTGATTACATTTATTTTCATTGTGATCATTACTACCACAATAATTACAATACTTTAGTTTTTCATATTTAATCTCAGAGCTCTTAAAAATCTTATCCATTCTCCTCCTGCTAATATATAAATATAATGTATTATCAAGCTAAAGTTTTTTATTCAACTAAAAAAGTGGAGAAAACATTTAATCCTTTTATACTTAATTTTATAGTCGTAAAAGTAATCACACACATTACAAAATATCATTTTTATTTATCCAAGAATTATGCTGATTTGAAAAACCCAGCCATTTCAGGAATACTTAAATATCTTTAGTTTTAATAACTTTTTCAACAAGATATGTATTAGGCAGTCGAGTTTTTGAGAGTTCTTCATCATAGAAGGCACCTTTAATTCTATTTCCCTCGTAATCCACCAAAATATTTGTTGCTGGATAAGTGTTGTTTATAGATTTGATATTAAAAATTTCTGTTGTCCAGTTAGGTGTGTATCCCTTTTCAAAAATATGCTTATATTTGCTGATGCGTACCGAATCTCCAACATGAAATTTTGAGATTTTGTACATTTTCAAGTGATTATACACTGTGTCTAGTAACATTTTCTCATTCGTAGAATTAACATTAATGGGTGCCATTTTTATGGTACGATGAATCTTGTGATTGTACTCATCAATTAAATCTTTATATAAATCAATCCAATGATATGATCCGTTGTAGCTAAATTCCTTCCACATCATACCTTTAAGAGTTCTATTGAATCGTTCAACAATAGACGCTTTCATTACACTATACGTTGAGTAGTGATTAATATTATGCTTTTTCATCAATTTACTAAAGTTTTTATTAAAGAATTCCTTGCCATCATCAGTATGTAAATTTTTTGGCACACGACCCAAATTCAAAATATTTTCCATTGCTTTGCAAACATCCGATGAACTTTTAGATTTGAGAGGTGCTGCCCAAGCATATTTTGAAAACGTATCAATGACCGTTAGCAGATAACGATAGTCCTTGTTATCCGATGAATAATTACCCATTTCAACTAGATCTGCTTGCCATAAATCATCAATACCTTTCATTGCAACTCCTCGACGCTTAAAATTTTTTCGAGCCTGTTTATGCAACTCTTTTACCAAAATTCTCTTTGTATTCATTATCGACAACATATATTAGTTTATTATGTTATCAGTGTTAGACATCATATGTAACACATCTTCCCTCGGCATCAATTTTAGTAGTAAACTCTGCAAAAGTTTAATTCGTTGACGCAACAACTCAAGTTCTCTGTCAAAGTACGATTTTTGATTATGATTTATATCAGAAATTGTCTTATATACTACATCATTATTTTTATCTATATTCAAAAGTATGTCTGTCTGCATTTTGTTGACTTGTAAGAGTAGAAAGTCTTTTGTGACGGCGTCGTTTTCTTCCACAGGGCTCGCAACATTTTTAATTCTTTTGTTTTGGATATTAAAGTTCTTATCGCTATCCAAAATGGGGCCAAATATTTTCGAATCATTCTTTCTTATTATATTATTATAGTTCAGCTTAGAATTGTAATAGTGTCCGAACTTGTCGACAGACATTTTCAATATATATCCTTAACTCACAAAACTTTTAATATATTATAATATTATATCAGCTTCCTGCAGTTCTTCGATAATAGAAACAATTTCATTGTTATGATTGTTATGACCAGCAGCTTGAGAGGCGATTAATAATCTGAGGCAGTCAACTAATTCATTCGGATCATTCCAATATACATAATTAGGTTTATTAGAATTTAATTTCATTATACCACTTCCTGTTTTATCATTTTTAAATAATTTGCTGATAATGTTTACATATTTGTTGGCCCTTGTCCCTTTAATTTGTCCGTTTGATTCATAGTCTCTTTTGTAAGCATTTGTCTCCATTAAAATCTTTTTGTAAATCTCCAATTCTGTTTTATCATAATTTTTTGGAGTTTTATAAAACATTAACTGAACCAAACCTGGTGTTAGCAACCAATTTTGATTTCCTAGCATAATTTTATCATCACTCAACTTAATGTAGCTATTCCCAAATTTCCACTCACCATTCGAATCTTTGTGAGGACCATAAAGCGTTTCCAGTTCATTTTTTTCGAGCTAAATGCGATAAATCGAGTGAGTTTATTATTGTATCGTTTGTAACATCAGCGGGGGATTCAGTTTGATAGTAAATATCATCATCATCATCATTTTCATCAATTGTTTTGTATTCATCACTCGTAAAATCTTTCTTTGGGGTACTTGTCCCCAGTTTCATTGGTAATTTTCTAAACGATAAACTCGTCTCATTTTCTATTTCATTTTTTATTTCATTTTTAATTTCTTCTTTTTCATCTTTAGAAATTCTCTTTTCTTTAGAAGAATTATTTATAAATTCTTTCAGCGGGTTAGTTATGGGCTTAAATGTTTTTTGTAGTCTTTCATGAGTATTATCTTTACCCATTTTTATGCTTCGAAATTTCTTCTTCAAAGCATTTCTTACCTTGACCAGTACCTCCAACACTTCAGTCATATCAGACCAGGAACAGATCAGCAACAGACCAGGAACAGATCAGAAACAGACCAGGAACAGATCAGGAATAGATCAGAAACAGATCAGGAACAGATCAGAAACAGATCAGAAACAGACCAGGAACAGATCAGCAACAGATCAGCAACAGACCAGGAACAGATCAGAAACAGACCAGGAACAGATCAGGAATAGATCAGAAACAGACCAGAGGGTCAATTCTCGTTCTGTGAAACGGTGAAATGAAAAGTTTTTTCACGTTTTCATAGTACTTTTGATTCGCGTTCTGTGAAAAAATGTAAAGAAATATCAAAACGTTTTCATATGAAAAAAAAAGTGGAACGAAACAAGATTTTTTCACGATTTCACAGCACTGGCGATTCTTGTTTTGTGTAACAGTGCAAACAACTGTCAAAATATTTTCATATGAAAAAATTGTTTACACAGACTATTTATAAGTGAAATAAACATGGAAAAGATTGTAAGAGGAAAGCGTGCCAGCGAAAGCCAAAAGGAGTATTTAATTAATTATTAAGAAAAGCATGTGGACATTGCAAACGATAAGTAAGTAGCTCAATAATCATAGTCACACTTTTATTAATCCCATATTTACAGATTTGTAACTGCAGATGGTGCCAAATTTAGAGACGAAAAGTGTAACGAATTAGCGGCGAGCCTTAACAGTTTTAGTGGGACCCAAAAGGACAGTGAAAAATGGCAAAAGTATGGTATATTTATTTATAGTTTATTTATATTCTTTATGAAATTTTTTTTTCTTTAAGTAATATTAGACTTCATACGCGCACCAAATATAGTTCACTTAAAGTAAGTCGATATAAATCCACGAAATGCTTGTCGGTTGTCATCTCGAATGGATTGTGGTCAGCACGAAGTATGCGTCTCAGCACTCTCAAAAAATTTCTATAAATTATTAAATTATTTACTGCAATGAAATGCTTGTAACATCATTGTCTTACCTTTGTTCATCCGGAATTCTTTGAGTAATATCCAATAATACAATTAATCCAGATATTTTTATATAATTATTTAAAATAAATTTTACGAACTTAATTCACTTTTGTTTACGTTTTTCTCTGTTTTGACATTTGCTTTAAATTTTGGATAACACAGTTACAAAATTTTCATGGGTACAGTGCGAATGAAACATTTTTTTCATAATACATACGAGAATCGCAATTTATGTATTTGTGAAAAGTTCGAGTGAAAAGTGCTTATGAAAACGAAAATGAAAAGTTTTTTTTCACTTCACATTATCACAGAACGAGAATTGACCCTCAGGAATAGATCAGAAAATGAAACAGATCAGGAATAGATCAGAAACAGACCAGGAATAGACCATAAAATGTAGCAAGCTTATTTGGAATCAGCTGAATTCATAAAAGGATGTAATTATTTAAATGTTTTTAATTTGTTAATCCTATCGATTCAAGAGGTCAAACTTTACTAATATCATCATATTATTCCAACATCCTTATATTTCAATGAAAACATTAAATGTCTTTCTATATCGACCAGCATTTAAGTTATCATCTTTACATATTGTTAAAAATCCATAGTTTTCTCTCCAACATTCTTGACATATTTTACGAAATTGTTCAAAGGACATATCCGTTCCAACATGATCACTATAGACGTGTTTCATATCCATTTCATCCTGCTTAAACATTATAATCATATTGGCATTATCTCGTATCAAATGTTTAGGTATTCGGGTATAAGTTTGACACAAGTAAAATGAATACACATTTTTGTGACGACCCATACAAAAGTATGCACGCATATTATTTTGATTTTCACATGCAACGTCATTAAATATAATTATTGAGTTATTTTTAGCTTCATCTGGTGGAATAACACTTTCATTGTTAGAAAATGTAAAATAACCCATTCCTTTAATCGTTGATACGAGTTTATTTAAGTACTCATATTTAGGTTGAAATAATGATTTCGAATATAAATAGATGTTTCGAATTTTAATCCATTAGGACTTTCAATCAAACTAATCATTACATTAGTCTTTCCACAGTTCAAAGGTCCCACTATAAGTGCTCTTATAGAATTTGGCAATAGAGAACTGTGTTTTCTTCTCATATCTGTACTTGTTGAGGAATCAACATTCCTAACAACTATATTTTTATGTTGTTTGGTCAACCGCATTTTAACAACTAAAACCAAAGTTTTAAATTTCCCTTTTAATTAGTTTCCAGATTATATAAATAGGTCTAACAATATCATAGAATTATCAATCATATGCATTCTGTCACTGGGAGTGGATTAGTAGATAGAATAATAAATTCTCTACCTTTTGAACTTCATTTACCGGGTTATGAATTTTGTGGACCAGGTACTAAGCTAGAAAAACGTTTAAAGAGGGGTGATAAGGGGATAAATCCGTTGGATGCTGCTTGCAGAGAGCACGATATTGCTTACTCTCAAAATAAGGAAATCAGTAAGCGACACCAAGCAGATAAAATACTTGAAAATCGAGCCTGGGAACGAGTTTTATCGAAAGACAGCAGTATTGGAGAAAAAACAAACTCATATTTTATAACTAACGCCATAAGTCAAACTCGGCATGGGTCTAAAGTCAAAAAATAAATTTGGAAAGAAAATTTTTGGCACAGCAATACAAATGGCTACGGCAACTTTAAAGAAAGAAAAACCTAAAGATATAAACGACGCAATTAAAATTGCTCGTAAAGTTTTAAATAAATCGCTGAAAGGAAAAATATCAAAAGTTGTTATACCTCGCATTATCGATGTACCGAAAGTTGGAGGGTTCTTACCATTAGTGCCAATACTAACTGCTTTAGGGACCTTTGGTGGTCTGTCATCTGGTGGAGTAGCTATTGTTAAAGCTATTAATGCTGAAGAAGATGCTAAGAAACAACTCGAAGAGGCTACTAGACATAATAAGAGAATGGAGGCTATAGCAATGGGAAAGGGTCTTTATCTTAAACCATATAAGAAGGGGTATGGTCTTGAATTCGATAAAATGTCAAAAAAATAATTAAGATACTCCCCAAAAGACCACTTACTGATATCGATTTGATTAAGTTTACCACACATATTCCACACTTTAGAAGTATTTTTATGAGAGATTCACTCCCCAAACATCCTCGACGAATAGAATGTGGCATTGTTAATCTGGATTCCTCAAGTGGAGCAGGCACTCATTGGGTAGCATACTACAAATATAAAGATCATAAGGAGTACTTCGATAGTTTTGGAAATTTGCAGCCACCACTTGAATTAGTAGCATATTTGGGCTGAAATATAGTGTACAATTATAGAAGACATCAAAAATATAATTCATTTAATTGTGGTCACTTATGCCTGAAATTTTTGTATGAAATTATTAATAAATAAAAACGCATTTTTTTTTCAATGTATTTTAATATTTTTATTTCTTGTTGTTTAATACAAATTTACAATTTCATCTCCAAAGCGGATATTTGCCTCTTTCAGGAACAATATATTCATTTAGATCAAATAACTCCAACTCTAATCGGAAGTGTTTATCGTCTACTGTAGGTAATTTTTTGATGAAGTAATTGCCAGATGATAACTCCTTTATCTCATCATCAGTTATAGCATTAAATCTTTTTGGCAGAAAGATGACACAATCTTCTCCCTCAATCTGGATACTTTCCCCATATTTCGTTTGCATTTTAATTGCTTTCAATATTTTGTATAATTTAAGATCCTCCATATCTTTAATGTGGAGAATTGGTTTGTTGTTGAGGTCATAAAATTTGTTTATTAATGATTTTGATACAGCGCTCATGGTTGTTGTTTCTTTGAAGACTTTGTTAAGAATAAAACTTTCACATGAATTAAATTTTAAATTAACTTCTTGTTATATATTAAAATTACTACAATAAATTGCATGGACTAATATGAAAATAGGAATAAATTTGTTTTCTCTTTTTTTTTCTCTTTTTTTTTTCACAGACGGATTAATTCTTCAATCTTTATTTCAAAATATTGTGTAATGTATCCTAAAGATATTACAATAAATTGCTCACTTTATTTTCATAGTATTGTCAAATAGTTTAAATATTCACATTATAAATGCGGAGGGTACAATAAATAATAATAATTTCTGGATTCAGACAGAAAGAACGACTCAGACGATTAAGATGTCAATGCGGGAACAAATTGTAGAATTCCTTAATGAATATAAGGAGTTTATATGTCTAGAAGATTTACACTTCTTTTTAAAAAACGCTGATTATTTCGAATTATATGAGAATAAAAAAATTCTTAATTCAGTGCATGGAGAGCATTTTGAGGATTGCATATGGTCTGACGACAGATGTACTGAAGGACCTGATACATGTAGTTGCATCATCTATAAATTTAGAGCAAATTCTGTCAACGATCTTATAAATCTCTATCATAAACATCTAAATTTTTAATTAAATAAAAAAATAACCGAAATTATTATATTATACGTATTTAAATTTATAAGAAATATTTAATGAGATTTTAATTTAAGAATTATTTCAAAAGAAAGTAAAATAAAACCAAAAACATGTAAAACTAATTTTTAGTATTGTTTTTTATTATACTCAACTAAACAAACAAACAAAACACTAACAGATTCCAATTACCGCTTTATTACGAGAAAACAAAACCGAACAAAACCGAACAAAACAAACAAACAGATTCGAATTTCATTAAAACACAAAAATTTGTAGATTAATGAAAATGTCACATTAATAAATAATTAATTTATGACCTACTTGTACATGTAGAATGTATATACCAAACACACAAAAAAAATAAAAACAAAAATAGAACATAAACACAAGAAAGAAAAAATGGAAATTTCCTATTAATACAAAAAAAAAAAGACCACTAAAGAATAGAAAAAAAAAACACACAAGAGATAAAAAGAATTAACCGACGGCAACACTCATAATTTCAAAAAAGATCCTTGTCAATCACGAACAAGAAAAATTGTGTATAACCACCACTTTTACATTACAAGCAAACAACCGACAGCAACACTAACAACAAAGAATAGAAAAAAAAAACACACAAGTAAAAAAGGGCTAAATTCGGCTGTGCCGAATCTTTGAATACCCTCCATGAAGTGTAATATGAATATGTTTTGTCAATTTATGTAATTTAAATACCAAACTGCTCGGGAGGATGTTCAATAATCTGGGTAAAAATTGCCAGACGGACAGACAGACAGACAGACAGACAGAGAGACAGACAGACAGAGAGACAGACAGACAGACAGACAGACAGACAGACAGACATCGCTAAATCGACTTAGAATTGCATAAGGTTCACGAATATATATACTTTATGGGGTCTTAAACCTATATTTCGACATGTTACAAACGGAATGACAAACTGATATATACCCTCACCATATATGGTGGAGGGTATAACAAGAGATAAAAAGAATTAACAGACAACCACACTAACCACATAATTTCAAAAAGACCAAAAACAAATATGTAGATCAATGACTTTCACTTGATCATAAAAATTTTGTATTACAACCCTTTTATATTATAAGCATACAACCGACGGCCACACTAGAAGGCAATTAAAACATTTTGTGTCAACATTAAAAATGAAGGCAATTAAACCATTTTGTGTCAACATCAAAAATGAAGGGCAATTAAATCAAGTTGCCTCCTTATGAAAAACCCATTAAATCAAGTTGCCTCCATATGAAAAACCCATTAAATCAAGTTGCCTCCATATGAAAAACCCATTAAATCAAGTTGGCTCCTTATTTTCCTACTACTATTATTTCAATAACATTGAGACCCTGTGCCTCCTTTGTAATTTTTGAAAGGTCTGCTTATTATTTTCAATTCGGTTCTTAGAATCCATACGTAAAATATAAAATAAAGTGATTAAAAGGAACGCATAGTAGCAGAGCCCTTTACTACTCGCTGGCTAATACAACCAGGGTTCGCCGCGTCCTGGAGGCCCACGTTCAAGGACACACTTCCCATAGCATGGTACAGATAACACCTGGGATTACGAGTTTTTATCGAGAGTCCGATCTAAATCCACCATGTTTTGTAAAAGCAGAAATACCTCGAGCAGAAAGTGGATTGTACCCTGGATTACCCACACCCAAACGCATATCATATGCCATATATAGACAGCGTCTACGTCAATGAATCCTGAGAGGCTAAGAGATCAACAGATTTGCTGTGTATATGCTTCAAGGATCCCTGTACAGTCGCTACTTCGATCCCTAACTTACTCTTCAACAGCTCAAAAGCATGAAGTTCATCCGGTCCAAAATTTAACCTTTTATCCTTTTTCGTCACATCATGTAACGCTACCGCAATCATCGAAAAATCCTTAAAATATCTTCTGAAATATAAACAAAGTCTCAAAAAACTTTGGACCGAATGTACATTGAAAGGTAGAGGTAATGCCCTTGCCATCAATTCTGTATTCCACTGGTATGTAAAAATTCCCATTTACCCAACCGTAACTGTTATTCACAAGACGGTCAAAGTCTATCTAACAAGTCGTCTATTAGCGGAATCGGATGTCTATCCTCTGGCTCTGGTCGTTCTGGCCGTAGATAATAATCAACAAACATGTCATCTAACTTCCGCCATTCCATGTAACTAATACCTTCACTAACAATAGACATAATCGCATTTTCCAAAAAATTCCTTCCCAAAACTCTATCTCATAAAACGATGAGTCATCAGTAACAGTTAGAGCCTAAAACTCAATATTTTTATTATGATAAAAAAATTTAATAACGGGCTACCATAAGTATTCAATTCACTGAAATGAATAAAATGGTGAGTCAACCTTTTCCATTTCATCAAAAATGATACTTCCTTCCAACTTAGATCTCCTAACAAAACTTATAGGGCTCACCGAGCCTAATAGGCATTCTAAATAAAAATAATTTTTGTATTTAAAATTAGTACTAAGCTTAAGATACCTTAAAAATTGATTATTTTTCACCTTTTGTACAACTTTTCTCAGGGCACGCTGCAATACAGGTCCCCACTTCTCTCTTTGGCTTTCAGCATTCAGCAGCAAAATGTGCCATGGAGTTACAATTTAAGCATCTTTAAGCTGAATTTTTGAAACGCCTGCAAAAGCTGTGTTCTGGATTTGCAACATTGCAAATTGGCATTAATTTTTAATTTATCGTCAGGTATACCATCGATTATTCAATCGATTAATTCTTCTTCTCCCACTCCGATTTTATTGGCTAACACTATTTTTTCATTATAATAATCTACAAAATTTCCATTGTACTGCCATTTACATGTCCCAAAATTGCGTCGCATTATCAGCTTATTTTCTTTTGAACTAAACAAATCAACAATTTCTTCAAATAAATTATCAAGTTTTTCGTAAATGTAGTTTGATTTTGAATGCAGCGACACTTATGCTTTTCCTTATATCAATAATAAAGCTTTTAAGGTGCTGTTGTCAACGGTATACATTGTTGCAATATTCTTAACTTTTGAAATCCAAATTTCAGGGCAGGTTATACCATCATATTCAGGCAATAAATCTCTGTGTAATCCAAATAAAACAGTAGCCATTGTTTAGGTTGTCGTTCTTATTCACCAAGTCGTTTACAACATTGTCGTTATTATTTATGACTTCATTAACATATTTGTATTGACACTCTTTTGATTTTTTCAAATTATTTTTTCTTCAAAAATTAATTTTCTTTCAATAACAATTCCTTCTCTCTGTTAAAAAATCTAGTTCTCTTTTTCAATAGCATAACTTCATTTCGACCCCAATTTGCCTTTCTTTCTTTTTCGTTATTCATTTGTACACTGACAGTCTCTTGTATTTCATTTTCACTCGTTTGAATATCATCTCTAATTTGTACAACTTCATTTTTACTCGTTTGTATGTTTACGTTTAATTGAGTTTCCTCAGTTTCACGATCACCTGCACTCTCATTTTTTTTTGCAGCCTAGCGTTGTTTCTGCTTTTAATCCCGTATAGGAACCATCCGGTCTCCTGAGAGTACGTAAACCATTCCTGTGATCCTGATAAAGACCTTTTGAAGGCGAACTGCCTCTGGTACGTCATCAATCCTCTCATAGTAGTTGCGCCAAGTGGTGCTTTTTAACCTCCGCAATTCCCTGTTATATTCAGTGAGCGCAATCTTGTAGGTGACCCACTTACCAGTTTCTTTTGCCACATTGAATAATCTTCTAGCCCTCCACTTCAACCTTTCGAGACCGTCGTTCCACCATGGGAGATCTCTTCTAATCTTCCCGGCTTTCAGCGGACTGTCAATCTAACGTGAGCCACAGATCAAATCCCTGGGCTCACCCAAACTGTTACCCGATAGACCTGATCTGTAACTAAAGCACTGACAACGTCAAAAACTATATGCCGATGATCGGACATAGAAATTTCATTAAAATCATGCCAACCTGAGATAGCAAATGAAAGATTGGCGCTGGTGAAAGTTAGATCTAAAACCTCTGGATTTCCAAGTCTTGGTTCATGACCCCTATTTGCAATGTTGATGTTTTTACAAATAAATTCAAAAAGGTACTCACCAAGTTTGTTGACATTACTACTACCCCATATCGTGTAGTGAGCGTTGGCGTCGCAGCACAGAATCCAACTGAGATTCCTTTTCTGACAATACTCCACGAGAGCCGAAAACTCCGTTGTTGATGCCTCGTCTGCGTTACCAGGAAGATAGGCGGATGCCTATATGCGGATGCGAGAGAAGGCACCTACCCCTATCGCAACTAAGTCCCCAAAGATGAACTCTGAAATGGGAAGGAATGTTAAGTTGTTTCTTATGAATAGGCCCGATCTGGGCCTAGAATGTTGGGTGTTATATATGAGCTTACTTCAATTGGTATTAAGCCCTTTAATGGCTCCAGCGTTGACCCCATTGTTCCTGGATGAAAATAACATTCAGGTTATCTGTGGTGAACCTTCGGCTGATCACGTCCGTCCAATCGGGGGATCTTCTCTTGCCTTATTTTTGATCGGGGGCCTTGAGGAACTTAGCGTGGAACTTGGCTTGGTAACATTTTTCGAATAGCCTGGCTTATCCAAGGTAGCGGAATTCTGGGAGACTACTGTTTCGGATTTAGCCAAGGCAGTTGAAGTAGCTACCTTTGCCTGATTGGGTATACCGCGCTTGACGTCATGTTGTGGACGAGTGGGTCTTACCAGCACTGATCCATACCCGTATGTTGCCCTTCTATTTTAGCACATCTGCCGATATAGGGTCAGTAGAAATGGTGAGTTCAATAACTCCACCTTTTACTGCCCTTTTCAGCACTTTCTAGTACCCTACAGAAAGTTCACAGCTCTGGACCTCGATCAGTTCAAGAATTATTCGGGAAAGTTTCCCACGAATACCTGGACCGATTTTTTTCATTTTTAATACCAAACTGCTCAGGAGGATGTACATAAACCTAGGTAAAAATGTGCACCCCACTTGTGTCTTCACGCCGTGATCGCCATTTCAACAGACAGATGGACATCGCAAGATCGGCTGAAAATTTCGAAATGATCACAATATATATACTTTATGGGGTCTTAAACCTATATTTCGACATGTTATAAACCGAATGACAAACTGATATATACCCTCACCATATATGGTGGAGGGTATAACAATTGAAAGACAACTATTTCGTGTAAGGAACATTTTTGAAAAACCAAGCATAAAAGCGGTATATTCCATTCTGAACTTTACAAATAAATGATGCAGTTTTGTAGATAATTTAATTTTTAATATAAAACACCAAAAAAAATTTACAGAAATATAAAAAAAAAAACTAAACAAACAAATAATTCTCATGTCACAGCTCAAAAAAACATTTTGAAAAATAATTATTTTATATTTTGTAGTGTAGCATTTTTGATTTATTGCAGCTTTTAATCTGGATTGCATACAGTCAACCATCTTTTTAGTATATTGTGGCATGTGTAGCATGAATTACATGCGTTATTACCGACAAGAACATTTTAACGTTATTGGAATATAAGAAGGATCCTATTACACAACAATCAACACTGTTTGCATTGCACAGGTGACAGTTGTACTTACAATAATCTAAACTGAGAATACACTGTCAAACTGGTACAACATCCTCTGTAAACATTATAAGAAAGTCAACCCATTTGGTGTTGTACACTGATCGTTATTTCGTACATTACGGCTCTAATTAAGTAAGCAATTATGTACTATAAATTAAACTCGATTTCTACAATAAAGACGATTTTTTACGTAACGATCAAGGGAGCGATAACTCCGCGATCCTGCCGCCTAAACTTGGTCAACATTTTTTAACCTTGCAATCCTGCCACATAATAGTAAATATTAAAAGTTACATTTTAAGTGCTCAAATATAGCACTCAATAACGGGGAGTGCTCCAAGAGCACCCAATATCCCAAAAAAAATCATTGTGTGTATTTATTCAATAATTTTTTTGATACATTTTAAGTAAAATTAAGAATAAAAAAAAATGGTAAAACCTAGGCGTAGGCAAAGGAATTTAGCTTTAGAATAGAAGGAAGAGAAAGATTTAACTTTAGAACAACAATTAAAATGGTTAACTAAGTTCTGGAAATTTTTGGGTAAGGCAGAGACCCCCACTATAGAGGGATTGGAAATCCCTCTAATATAGAGCTAGAAATCAAATTGATGAAAGAGAAACTTTTGAATATTAATTAATAATCCAATACGAGAGATATTGTATAAAAAGAGAATGGGACAATCAGATTCTAAAGTTGTGAAGCCTAATGCTAACATAGTTAACGAAGTAATAGTTGAGAACAACAATTCTCATTTTGTTCAAATCAAGATTTACCTTTTGTTAATAACAAAAATACTCTCAACTAATTTTGTTTTAAAATATATTGTATATGCAATGCATAACAAGAGATTAAAGCGGAAATAAAGGGTGGTCCAATCATAATCCACGATGTTAATTGTAAGTCACACCTTAACTTAAAGTTTTTTGCCCAACTTAATTTGACATTTCTTTGTTTCAGTGTTTGACAAATTCAACCATGGAGAGGTACACAATTGAACAGCGTGTTAAGATTGTTAAAGCCGTTTACGAAAATGGGCGTTCAAATCAAAATGCATTTCGTTCACTTCGTGATTTTTTCGGTCAGTATAATCGACCAAATGAGAGAATCCACGAGTGATTCGTCCAAAGAGTGGCGGTTATCGGGCCGTACTTCTTCGAAAATGAGGTCGGCCAAGCAGTTACCGTGAATGGTGTTCGCTATCGCCAGATGATAACGGAATTCTTTTGGCCAGAAACTGAGGATATGGACCTGTACGATATGTGGTTCCAACAGGATGGTGCCACTTGCCACACAGCTAACGAAGCAAAGGCTCTTTTGCGCGAGAAATTCAATGGCTATGTTATCTTACGTCATGGCGATGTTAATTGGCCGCCACGATCATGTCATTTGACACCGTGGACTTTTTTGTTTGGGGATATTCAAAAGAAAAAGTATACGTAAATAAGCCAAGAACAATTCAAAAGCTAAATGATGAGATAATTCGTCACATTAACGACATTGAACTTAATTATATATCAGTCATTAAAAATATGGACCATCAGGTAGAGGTATGCCACAGAAGCCGTGGCGAGCCGATATTTTGTTTCACACATAAATCTCATATATCCTTCTATCTTTATAAAAAAATATTAAGATAATTCTCTGAAAACTTTTTGTTTTATTTACAATTAATATCGAGCATTATGATTGGACCACCCTTTATATTAGTAGGGCAAATGATTTAGATAGAATTTAACTTGAATGGAGTGAATTTTGAGTAAAGCAATAGTGATTGAGGAAAGTTTCGACAGATCTTATAAGAGTTTAAATACAAATAGGAATACTAGAAAGGAAACCATACAGCGGCATAATTTAATGTTTGGAAAAAACTAGGGTCTTATATAGTGTAAATTTCTCAGGTCTCGCAGCAGCACAGAGAGCCGCATCCGATATTAGGGGAAACTTGTTTCCGTGGCACTTAGAAGGAACATAGTTCTCGAAATCCCAACTTCAATACATGAGAAGATTTTCTCGACGCAACGAGCGGAGCCTAAGGACGAAATAATTTAAGATATGCCACAAACTGTTGTAGAATTCCTGAATACCGCATCAAAGCTGGCTTGGGACTTTGATGGCAAGTCCAAGAACATACGTACTTTTTTGGATTCACTCCACTTAATATATCCTCTTAAGGAAACTTACGAACAAGTAGCGGTGTCCCTCATTATAAACAAACTTACTAGTTCAGTAAAAGGAGAATCGGTAGAAGTCATATCAGCTAAAATAATGAATGTTAGACAGAAAGATATTGTGGTGAAAATTGCACCATAGACAAAGTAAAACTAATCATGAAAGCTGGGCAATTCAATAGTTAATAAATTTGTAAATAGTTGCACTGAGGCAACAGGTCAGCAGAATGCAGTATACTATTGACAAAGACCAAATAACAATTACCGTAATGGTAGAGGAAGGTTCCGTGGCAAATGTAACTTTTCTCGGAAATAAAATAATAATGATAATGAAAGCAATAATAATAATAATAATTCGGCAAATAACTACAGAAATATAAGAGGACGTAGTAACAACAATGGAAACAGAAACTACATTAGAACAACAAGCACGAACAATCTCCTAAGATCAAGTCAGTAAACAGGAAATTGTATAACCTTAATCTTAACTTTGGCTGCTGTATTCAAATTCAAATATATATAATAAATACTATGATGACACTACTGGTGGATATTGCAGCAGAAATTTCTCTAATAAAACATCAATACACATTTAAACGAATGAATACGGCAAATATTACTACACTTACTGGTGTAGGAAATGGTAGAATCAAATCCATTCGATTTGAGAGCTGATAATTTCTTGATACCCCACAATTTTCATGTAGTAGATAACGAATTTCCAATACAATGCGATGGAAATATTGGTATATATTTTCTAAGGAATTTCATTGCGTACTTGAATTAAACAACGATAGGATAATATAATTATTACCCTTAGACCACATAATATAACACAGCAAATAGTAATAGCGGTTACCAATAATTGTAACAATGATATTGCCTTAACAGCAAGGGCTGAAGTAATATGCCAAATAAAACTTTTATCTTATGCTAAAGAAACACTAGTACCTAATCAAGAACATCAACCAGGAGTTTTTTTAGATAGTACATTGGTGAATGCTAGGAATGTCTTTATAGGAATACTAAATACAAACAATACACTGAAACAAAGTGAAATTATAACAGAAGATATCAATAATTACGAAATAACGAAGTGTAACTCCAACATAGCATAAGTGAAACTTTAAACATTAACAGAAATATGAACCAAATACAATGATATCTTTAGATTGGTATCAGAAACTTTTACAACTAACAATTTTTTCAAGTAAAAGCTAAGAACAAAGGATACATAACCCGTATAGATCAATAACTGCCGTATACCACATACACATAAAGAGGAAATCAAAGACCAGGTAAACAAACTGATAGATGATGGAAAGATTTTATCAGATTGAGTTAGAAGGAAACTGTAGGGACCTAACAAAATTTTCAACCAGCAAGGGTTCATATAGATTTACCAGACTGCCATACCTTTAGCACCAAATTCATTCCAAATAATGATGATTATTGCTTTTAGCGGTCTGAGACCAGATCAAGCTCTCTTATACATGGACGACTTAGTTGTTCCAAAAAACACATGCTGTTCCAAAAAACACATGCTTTCAACCTAAACAGACGTTTTCAAATTATGTCGCAGACACAATCTTAGGTTGCATCCTGAGAATTGTTCATTCTTCATGCACGAGGTCACATATCTTGGACATAGGTGCACTAACAAAGCCATTCTTCCGAACGACAATAAATATTCAGTAATTGAGAACTACCATGTTGGCATTGTACAGGTGACAGTTGTAGTTACAATAATCTAAGCTGAGAATACAAAGTCAAACTGGTACAACATCCTCTGTAAACATTATTAGACAGTCAACTCTTTTCGTGTTGTAATCTGATCGTTGTTTCATAAATTACTGTTCTAATTAAAAGTATTCGTTCCATTGCTACATTTCCCACTGTATGTAGAACTGCTAAATAAGATTAAAAAAATTAAATAAAGTCTTATTATATATTTACACTGTCCACTCTTCCTTTAGACCCGCTTTCAAACTTTTGCAATTACAAATATGGTGTTTTCGAATACCCAGTTCTAGAATGTGCCTTTTGCGAAATGTATGAGGATTTTTGATTTTGCTTTTTAATAAATGGCTTGTTTCTTTTATGCTTGGTTTTTCAAAAATATTCCTCACACGAAATAAGCTGTGCGTCACTGTTTTGAAACAATTAAAACTTTTTCAAAGGCAATGAAAGAAGACTTTAATAATGTGTTACTTTAGATACATCTTAGAATTAAACCAAATTTCAAATAATATACGAGAAATACTGTCTTTAATTCTTGATGCTCTCATGGATACGCATCATAGAAAAGGTAAAAAGAATTTTTGAATGTCTGAGCAAAAATAACAGCATCACACGGTGCAGAACATTCGTATGCACGGAGTACATACCGGATAATTCTTCTAACCTTTCGATGAATTCAAATGTGTTTACTAATCATCGAAATGGACATCCCATTTTTCTACTTGCTCCGCGGTTGTCATCATTGTACTTATTTTTCTAGGGATTAAATTTAGGGATTTGTTGTCAGTCTCCATTTTTCTTTTTGGCGCTCTTGCAACGAGATATAACAAAACCTTAAACTTTCAGCCCCTGCACGGGCCCCATTGGAACGTCGGGTTTTAGTCCGTTAGCTGAGGTTAAGCTCACAGGGATCATTATATAAATTTGTTCGATTCAGTGACAGAGAGTAAAAGACATTTTTTCCAAAACATTATAAACTTTATTATCCTATATCTAAATACAAATAGACAACTAGTAAACTAGGGAAATTTTTTTTATTTATTTTTCGGAGGAAGAGATCCGGTTCGCCTCTAGCTTAGTCTAGGAAGAGCGAACGCCCGGGATTTTTTGAGGTACTCAGTATGATCTCTGCGGAAAAAAGAAGTCAGTTGGGAATTGGGACCTATCCCGTGATAGGTGAAAACAGAACCGGTTCCGAAAATACATATCACGACATAGATGAAAGGAGGACTGGTTTCAAAAGTACCTACTACGTGAACGGTTTTAAAGTTTATATCACCTGATGGGTCTGAAAGTACCAGTCCTTTGGTAGGTGAAAACAAAAAGCCTCTATCACATATTGGCTCTGAAAGTACTGTCCCGTGTTAGGTGAAAACAGTAGCGGTTCTCAAAAAACTTACCACATGCTCGGTTTAAAAGCCTATATTACGTGATGAGTTTGAAGGTATGAGTTCTGTGATATGTATGTTCTTTGGGGTAAGTTGTGTGACATGTTGTTTTAGAGCAGTCCTGTGATATGCCACAGAGGGCACCGGTCCTTTTCATATAAAAAACCGGTCCCAATCAAAATAAACCTGTCACGTGACGTGTCCTGGGACACGTCCTTTACCCACAGGGATACTCACAGGCTGTCCGCAAAATTGTATGTAGGAGGCGACCCACAGTGCTTTGTTCCCATATAGTGAATCGGCAAAATTAAAGGAGCTATCGCAGAAAAATAAAATTTGGTGTGCTGGTTCAAAATATGTAAATTAAGAAAAATTTTAAGTTTCGGACAAATCAGTGTAAGGACATGACTACCTCTCATACATCCTTTTATTTAAAAGTTTAATTTTACCTATTATATTTGCCAGCTCTCTGGAAAATTTCGCTTCATTCGATACAAGGACATGACTATGGAAATATCCTTTTTCTCAAAAACTCAATTTTAGCTACATTTATGATCAAAATACAAATAATTTAATATCAATTCAATTTTAAATGGGCCATAAATAAATAAATTTATTTCTAAATTTGCTCCACAAATAAGATAATTTATTTTAAATGTAATTTATAATGTTGTCTTTCAAAATGTGTTTCTAAATTACTTTGAATTCATCATTCCTTTTATGTGTGACGATAGTTCCGGATCCGACATTAATAACAAATGAGCCATTAAATCTCTATTTGTATTTCTCTCGTTCCTAAACATTTTAGTTTTAAGTTTAACTTTTTTAGATTAAAAAAAATGTCAATATACAACTTACATTACCTGAATCGAAAATTTTTCAATTCAGCCACTTAGAATACTTTTTTTTATCGAAGAATAGTATGTTGGATTTACTCTCGGTCCAAAATTTTTTAATTTTATGGTCAAGCAATCTAATTTTTCTTAATAACATTTCCTTTTCAAGACTTGAATCCCCAATTTTACCTTTTATAAAATTATATACTTCTGGGATCTTATATATAACCAAAAATCAACTATATTGGAATTTCTAATAAAATTTGTCACTATCGAAAAATAAAACAATTAACAATTATTAAATGAATTTGACAAAATAGTTTTATTATGCATATATATAGCGATGAACCAGTGAGATTATTTACGTCACGAGGGCTCACTGTTTGATTATAATGACTACTGTAGCAAAAGGTTATTTCAATATTGACTAAGTATTAATTTTTTAATTTTAATTCCATAATTAATTGAAATATTACTGACAAAAAAATGGTGAACACTTTAAAACAATCATAAAATATTAAAAAATGATGACGTTAAACTTAAATAAACACGCTTACATCTCTTGTTCAAATATAAAAATTACGGAAAATATCAAAATGTAAATAACAGGGCATGTCATCAGCTTATTAATTTGAAATTTTTTGGAAAAAATACGATAGGTATGGATTATATACATATAATGTAAATATCCTCTTTTTGATGTTTATTAATTTATTGGATATCGTATCGTTTTTGCTCTTTGTAAACCTCATTATCCTTTTTTTTCGTAACCGATTCTTTGTATATGCGCCAAACCAATACTAAGCTGACGATATAAATTTTGTTTTGCATTTTTGACATCAACAAAATTATCAATTTTAAGGGCCCCCCGGACGCGCAATATTATTTTATTCAATAAAAATCTTCTATATGACGCACACACAGTCAATAAAATTGTCTTTGGAGCCCTTTACTTGAAAAAAAAGTATGTAACCATATTTATTGTCTTTGTGAAACTAAAAAATATATATATTTGCAAAAATTACAAAATTTCGAATTTCCGGCAAAAAGTCTTAAATTTTTTTCTTACTAATGGTTAGACTTGTTAACAAAGTGTCTAATTGAAAATTAAACAATCGCTATTTTTTTATTTATTTATTTTTGAAATTGTGTGAAACTGTAAAATTTTAGGATTTTCGGCAGATAAAAAAATTATTCTTTTAAATTTTTTTATAAGTTTTTGTCGCTATTTAATAAAAATTATACACTACATCAAAACTTGATTCATTTTTTAAAGTAATTAAAAAAAAGTTGTATAACTTATTTTTTTTTTTTTTTCAATTTTGGAAGTACCATGAACTTAGGTCTTTGTAACTTTTTCTGAAACTTAGGAAATATTTCTTAAAAAATACATATCATTTTTGCATTTCAGGCAGAAAAATCTAAAACTTATTTACAAATTTTATTAAAGTAGTTCAAAATGTACTAAAATCACAAATAAAAAATTACTTTTTCTTGAAAAAACATATTACAATCTATCAGACTGCCACAAACAACTTTTTTATTAAACATATTTACCAAAAATAATTTTTGTGTTTTTGCACGTGCAATAAACAAAACTGTTAAGTTTCAAAGCATTACACTAAATTTTTGACAATTTTTGTGTAACACTGTAAAAGTCGTTTTTCCTATCAAGAGTTTTACCTCAAAAGTTTTCTGACTTAAGCGCTCTCTACTGTTATCAAAAAGACGAGATGATAACTTCTACTTGCAAATCTATCTAAGGAACTTTGTTAGCTTTACGAAAATGTAATTACTTAAATATTCTAAGCACGTTATTTTATTTTAATTTTGCCTATGGAACAAAGCACTGTGCGGCCCATGCGCGGCACACACTTGAAGAATGTTCGTGGATGGTGATCTACGCTCAGCATGCACTCAACTGAAACCAAGATTAATATGAGTTAGACGGTTACAATGATACTCACATATACCCAGGGCCTCGTTGGATTTTCACAGAAAGGGTTTGAACAACGCACGGCACGCACTGCAAGGATGTTTACAGAAGGTGACCAACGCACCGCTCTCACTCAAAAGATTTTCAAAGGAATGTTAGTGGAAAGTGATCTGCTCGGCACGCACTCTACTGAAACCACGAATAATATAGATTTGGCTGTTAGAAGGATAATCGCAGTTGAAGCATATACGGAGGGGCTTAAGGAATATTCGGAGAACCTCAAAGGAAATTCGCAGGACCTCGTTTGATATTCACAAGACCTCAAAGATATTCGTAGAACCTAACAGGGTATGCACAGGACTTGGAAAGTATATTCGGAGGACCTCTAAGGATATTTGCATTACTTTGAAGGATATTCGCAGGACCTCAAAAAACATTCGCAGTACTTCAAAGGATATTCACAGGACGTTGAAGGATAGCAGCAGGACCTCAAGGATATTCGCAGGACTTCGAAGGATATCCGCAGGACGCCAAAGGATATTCACAGGAACTCGAAGGATATTCGCAGAATCTCGAAGGGAATTTACAAGACCTAAAACATATTCACAATTAAAAGTAATTGGAAGTATGCTTTAAACATATATATGCTAGTTTGTAAACATATATAAATATGATTGCCTGCAAACATATTTACAAATGTATTTTTCCTGCGTCTTGAAACTTTCTCCAAAATTTTCAAATTTCCATAAAATTTGGTTTTCCCTTTGAAAAACAATTACATCGATGTTGATTTTTCTAGCACTACAAAATAACCCGACCTAATAAAACTTACGGAAGTTAATTATTTAAGCTATTTTCATTATGTATACAACATAGCGATTCTTTAGTTTTATGTTTTCTGCTAACAATAAATTATGTCCTTTCTGTTTTTTTACCGACGCAACAAGGTAAATTATATTTAACGTTGACTCCGCAGTTAAGTGGTTAAATATTTATACTTACTTTTTGTGTTATTTGAGTGTAAGGTATTTATGGCACAATTTTTAAACTTTAATAAATGTATTTCACCACTTTCCTACTCGTACCAGTTCGATACACGCATTTTTCTAGTACTGGGCTTTTTTCTATATTAGCAAATGCAATGACCTAACATTTAAATTTTTTTTTTTCAGAAAAAGCATACAATTGGTTTTAAATGTTCGACAAATGTAACATGCCAATATCTATGGAGATGCGCCATCGAGCAAATGTTGTTTTTTACGTAAGTCTCTATTAATTAATAGTTTCAAGAATATTGCAACAAAATATTTACACATTTACTATAGTCTTCCTAATAGCCAACATGCAGCAGTCGTTTCTGGAGGTGGATTTTTCTCTTGGGGTACCAAGTTTAAGTATACAGGACGAACAGAACGAGAAATACTTACAGAGAGTATTAATGTGTTGCGTGAGCAAAAGCTAACAAACTCATCGGCTAGCAAACGAAAGGCCAGTAGCGTACCAGCAACGCCGTCCAGTCCTCAGGGTGACCTTGCACAAATACGTAAACTATTGAGAAATTCATACATAGCTTCAAACGATTTAAATAATTTAAATTTACATTCAGGCTATAGCAGTTTACCTCGTTCAACAATGTCTGAACCATTGAGCAACTGTACTACGGCAGCAACAGATAGTCTAAGTAACATTGTATTTAGCCAAAACCATGGATACGATGTCAGCTGCAGTAGTGGTATTGGTGGTGTACAAATGCCAAGTCTGGATCCGGTCTCTGAAGAAGCCCGATTACGTGCGTCGTCAAACTTTGAGAGTCTCAATAATGGTTGTACAAATGCAGAAATGTCGGATTATTACTTGAGGCCCGAAGATTCAGTAATGTACTCATCCCTTGATTCTGGAGCATTTAATACGTACGATAGTAGAGGTCAAATACCAACGAAAAACTCTGGGCAAAAACTAAATGCATATTTCCAGCAGCAAAATCCGCTTTCCACATCACCAGAGACTTCCAAAAACAACTACCAAAATTTACAGTTGGACAAAAATTTAGCGCAGCAAAATTCTACCAATAGTGCCAAAGGGGTGCGCAAATTTCACTTCGTTAATGCGTTCATTCCATCATTAGTATTTGTGGTTATTGTAATGACAGTATGCGCCGTTATTGTCCTCGAATCTGATTCAGACTTATTGGAACAGATTCGAAATCTGCCCGAGATGATTAGCTTGCGGTATCAATACTATCAACCTATCAAGGAGTATATATTACAAAAAATTGGTCGTAAAACATAAAATATAAATAAGCACAATGAATTAAGAAAAATTAATTTTTTTTAAATAAAAATAAATAATAAAATGTAATCTAAACTGCGCTAAAAAAGGCTGTCTATTAAAATCTGAAATGACGATTTTCAATGGTGTCAACCAAATTTTGAAATTTGGGTTTAAAAATTGCATTTTGCATATTTAATCAGCATGCGTAAATTAGTTTTTGCAAGGGAGAAAAAAGTTATGGCGGGTTATAGTTGAAAATTTAAATAAATCTAAAAATTGCATTTATTGATCATTCATAGAACATGTTTCGAACTATCAACAAAAATTATATCCTGAGATAGATTTGTACTTTTAAGTGATGAAATACAGTAAAACCAAAAAAGACATGAAGGAACTAAAATTTTTAAGATTTAAATTTTACTATTTGATGTTTTAAGAGGAGCTATACCAAATTTTTAAGAACTCGAACTACTCCTCAACCAACTGTTTAAATAGATCTGAACATACCATCTGATAGCGACACGATGTCTAACCATTCTGTCCAAACTGGTATCGATAGATACTTTACGGCCCTTAGGAAGAAACGTAGCACCAAATCATCAAAGACGTCTCACCCATCTAAGCAATTGAAATACCAGTGCGATGTTGGTACAGGTAATTGTTTGCGCTATCCTAGATAGTGAACCAAATAATATAAAACCACAAGGTACAAGTACAAACCTGCCCAAATATATTTAAGGGAGCAGAACTCTAACGTAGTCATAAAAAATATTATTTCTGCTATTGGCGATAATTCTTCTCACGGTGTCCCGCTAAAACGAGGTAAGCTTTACTGATTTTGATAAATGTGGAAAAATTTATTACAAATAGCAGTTGCTACTTTGCTGCAAGTAGTGTTCAAAGGTATTGATTCATGTGTCTATCCCCAAAGGACCAAAATGTCTCCATAGTAACTTGTGGAACGAAAAACCGTCCCCGCAACATGCGCTGTACATATATATATATATGTGCACAGCTCATGTTGCGGGGACGGTTTTTCGTTCCACAAGTTACTATAAAAACATTTTGTTACTTTGAGGACCGTCCTTAAACTTTTAATTAATCTACTGTATACACTAAAGACAGTTTACTGGATACAGCGCATATTATAGGGAATTTTTTGGCTGTATACACATATGTCTTCAAAGTATGTGCAATGAATATACAAAACAAAATAGTGTGGAAAAGGTGAGTCTGATATTCCTGGCAATAGTTTGTTAGGTGGAACTGGTACTGTATTTAAAATTACAGATTCTCCAAAAGGTGTTAGGCGAAATATACCTATAATTTTGAAGAGCATAATAATTATAGGAAAATATATCAATACCTTAGAAAATCTTACCTCCATCACTTTGAGATCCAGCAGCGCCTACACTTACCGAAATAAATGTATATTTGGCGTCGCAAGCCGCCATCAAAACTATATTAAAAAACTTTTATATATAGTTATGAAAAACAGATCCCGAGTTAGCAGGACATTTTATTGGGACGTGTTTGCCGTCAATGGCACCAACACAGTTAGGAGCATTCCACATTTGATTTAAGTATTTTTGAATGTCTTTATACTGGTCAGTTGTGGGCTCACTATTGAATACTGGAGAGAGTAACTTCCACAAAATGTCACACGTCTCTAAAATAATTTTTCTTACCGTTGATTTACCGACTTTATAGCTCCATGCAATTGATTCCACGGATGTGGCATGGGTCAAATATCTATATATATGAATAAAATTTATTTAAAAATCGTTTAAATAATGTTTGAATGGACTACAATAAAGTAATTGAAAACCTTTCTTCAGGGTCGATTATTTCTCTAGGCTTCATTAAATAGCTTCCAATCAGCTCTAGCAACAAATTAAAGAAAGGACGAGTCATTCTCGAATGCAAAAAAAATTGTTCGTCATCTAGAGTTTTTATATTTAAGAACACCTTTTTGTGGTATCCGTTCCTAACCCAATCTTTATTGATTGGACGAACGTTCCACCGTCTTCTTCGTCGATGTTTTTGTTTATTTTTTTATATAGTCTGCATAAGTGTAGGAAGTTTAGGTGAACAAGCATTTTGCTTATTTCCATCAAGATCTTTTATTTTTTTTTAATAAATAAATATTTTAATATTTAAAAAATTATTTAAAAGAAACACCATGCACAAAACAATTGCAGAATATTTTGTATGCCAAAAACATATGATAACTTACGTGTGTTGAGTAACTCTTAAAAAATACAACGTGGCGTTATCACTCGTTTACGATACAATTACGCTCAATTAATGAAACCTTTATATTTTACTACTGGACGGAACGTTTCTTCGTAATCTAGACCATACTCCTGAGTGAACCCCCGAGCCATAGATCAAGCTTTATACCGTTCAATAGAACTATCAGAATTTGACTTTGTTTTATAAGTCCATCGACAATCAATGAGTTTTCTTCCCTCTGGTAAATTTGACAGCTCCCATGCTTTGTTTTTAATAATTGATTTATATTCTTCGTCCATAGCCTCTTTCCACTTCTTAGCATATTTAGATTTAATAGCTTCATCTTCTTCCATGATAGATAAAAATAATTCATCAAAATTTAGTTTTCTCTTTGAATTTGGTCTAAGTGCGTATTTTGTTTTTGGGTTATTTGATCACGAATTTTCTTCATCCAGTTGAGAAAGAGGTGATTCTGAAGAAGTTTCATTACCTAGTATATCATTATTTTTCGTAATCAATTGATCATGTTGATCAACTTCTAACTCAGGCTCATCTATAGTTGAACAAAAGTCTTCGACTGCAAGTTGATAATTATCCACGTTGTGTACCATTATTTGTTTTATTACGATCGCCCTCAAAAAATATTTTAAAACCTTCATTGCAATTACCTTTGACTTCAAGTTCATTACCAAATATTACATCTCTATATATTTCAATTTTATTTTACTTTTCAAAATATATTCGATATCCTTTTACATTGGGGTCGAAACCAACAAAAACCCCTTTCTTGCTTTTTGCACCCCACTTCCTTCTAGATTGCTTTGGAACATGTGAAAAAACTTCTGTACAAAGAACTTTTAAATGTTTTATTTTTGGAATTTTATTAAACCATAATTCAAAAGGCGACTTGTTCTTAATTGAACTAGAACCTGTTCGATTAAGCACATAAACAACGTAATGAACTGCTTCTGCCCACAGCTTTTTACGTAGTACTTTGGCTTGCAACATACTTCTTGCCAATTCAACAATAGTACGTAATTCACGTTCAGCTACTCCTTCTGTTCTGGTGTATATATTACTGATTTCTGGTGTAGTATTCCACTATTATTAAAAAACTGTACAACATTTTTATTTATAAATTCACGACCATTATACGATCGAAATATCTTTATGTTCACGTTCTGATTTTTCATTAAATGTATGAAGTCTTTAATTCTCTCAGTGACATAATTTTTATGTTGTAGAAAATACACCCACTTGAATCTTGAAAAATCATCTTTTAATATTAAAAAATAATTGGATCCTTCAATAGATGACTCCTCCATGGGTCCACAAATATTAGCATGAATTAACTCATCAACAACTGTTGCTCTATTTGCACTTGAAGTAAATGGCAGTAGATGCTGTTTTCCCAAACAGCATCCTTCACATATTTTGTTCATATCAATAGGTTCTTTATAATTTATTTTGTTAAGTTGTAATACATCTTTAACGTGTTTTATGTTTTGATATACCAGGAGTTGATGCCATATCTCAAGTGAATCATCAATGGGACTTGCAGCAAAGGTTTTTCCGTGTATCTTCAAAACTTTCATTTCCATTTCAAAAAGATAACCGTTACGGCATCCCAAAGCTTCAACTTAGCCATCTCGAATAAACTTGCAAATATCTTTAGTTGATTGCATTTTATAGCCCTTATTCATTGCTGTTTTTGCGGAAAACAAATTTACCTTCAGTTTTAGAACAAACAAAAGGTTTTGTATAAATTTATGTTTCCATCCTTCTATGGTTTTCATCAATACGTTAATATTTCCTTCACCTATAGCATTTAGGATTGATCCATCATCAATTTTGATTTTGGAAGGCTTTTGAAAATCTTTGTAAGTGGTAAACCACTCTCTATGTGGCATCATGTGTTCGGATGCACCGGAATCCAATAACCACCTTTCTTTAGTGTTGACAACATAGTGAGAATCGCTCATTAATGCATTTGATTTTGTAAATTTTTGTTTTTTGTCATAAAAGTTTTTATTATTTTTTAAAAGCGGACAATCTTTCTTCCAGTGACCCTCTTGATTGCATCTAAAACATCTACCAGGCTTTTTGATTTCTTTTGGATGATTTTGTTTCTTTATTGAAAAAGCTTTTGATTCCATATCGGTATGTTTCATTCGGGATTGTTCTAACACAAGTCGATTTGTTAGTTTTCCAAAGTTCTTTTTTTCTCGTCATATGATTCCCATGCAGTAACGAAATGATTATACGTCGATGGTAATGTCATTAGAATTTTAGTTATTATCATTTTTTCTGATAAAGGCTCTCCTAAATTTCTTAACCTTTCGAACTCTTTTTAAATTCGTAAAACTGTAGTTGCAATAAATGCATACTCACTTCAGATTGTAATTCATGAATTGAATTTTCTCCACATTTCAAACGATTCTTTACAGCACATTAAGTATTTTATAATTAAACTATCAACTGATGAAATTATAATTCTTTGATCCTTTATATCAAGCGCTTCCCAAGCTTGTAATTCCTGGAGGAATTCAGCATTATCAGCATCTCCTCCTCCATTACGCATAACTTGTTTTTATGTGTACCATCAATAATTTTGTACAGTTCCATGGATTTTAAAATAATGCACCTCTGGAACTTCCATGAACTCCAATTCACAGTTCCGTGCAATTTCTTGATCTTGAATTCTTCCATTATATTATGTATACATTTTTTTATGCAACTTACAAATATAATTCTTCTAAGCATCTTGATAATTCCTTTCCAGGCGTCTTAATAAATCATTATCCCTACTCTTGATAAAACAATAATCCTTCAATGCGGCTTGATATCTTAATGATTTTTTATGGTCTTTTTGATAAATGAAAATTACTTACGTCTTTCGAAATGTTCCTTCTTACTTGGCGTCTTGAATATTCCTTATTTAGCTTTCTGATAATCCTTAGCACGATGGTCGTAGGCCCATAACCAGTTGAAATTTGTTGTTTATTTAAAGTAAAATTGTAAGTTAAGTTAAATGAAAATTTGGCTTTTACGATATATATATATATATATATATATATATATATATATATATATATATATATATATATATATATACTTTGACGACATCTGTATATACAGCCAAAAAAGTCCCTATAATATGCGCTGTATCCAGTAAAATGTCTTCAGTGTATATAGTAGATTAATGTAAAGTTTGAGGTCAGTCTCCAAAGAATCAAAATGTCTTCATAGTAAGCTGTGAAACGAAAAATCGTCCCCGCAACATGCGCTGTGCACATATATATATATATATATATATATATATATATGCATTTCACATACTTTGAAGACATCTGTATATACAGCCAAAAAAGACCCCGTAATATGAGCTGTATCCAGTAAAATGTCTTCAGTGTAAACAGTAGAATAACGAAAAGTTTAAGGACAGTCTTCAAAGTAACAAAATGTCTTCATAGTAACTTGTGGAATGAAAAACCGTCCCCGCAACATGCGCCGTGCATATATATATATATATATATATATATATATATATATATATATATATATATATATATATATATATGTGCACAGCTCATGTTGCGGGGACGGTTTTTCGTTCCACAAGTTACTATGAAGACATTTTGTTTGTTACTTTGGAGACTGTCCTTAAACTTTTCGTTATTCTACTGTTTACACTGAGGACATTTTACTGGATACAGCGCATATTATAGGGACTTTTTTGGCTGTATATACAGATGTCTTCAAAGTATGGGCAATGAATATATATATATATTAGGGCGGGTCGATTTATTTTTCGACAATTTCCCTATGATTTCCGTATTTTATGGGTTATTCCATGAAAATTTGCCGAAGGAACCATAACTCTATCGTTAAAATCGAGTCCCCTACTTTTTGTTGGTAGATTTTTTCCCAAATTGACGTTCGTATGAAATATTTCCTACACGTTCACATCCATAACTCATCTGGTTTAATTGCCAGTAGGCGCGTTGGAAAGGTGAGCTCATTTTGATAAATTTACAAAAAAAAATCTCCAACATTGGTCCAACGGTTCAAAAGTTACGGGCGTTTTTGTCCAAATTTTGGAGCCTTTTTCCATTTTTTTCATGATTTTGTCCAAGAATATTACTTTCATGGCCATTTTTTTTGGCTCAATCCATTATTTAATTCAATTTACAATTCAAAACGAAGAGTTTAAGCCCAAATTTATCGAATTCGGTTGATTAATTCATGCGATATTGCTAAAACAAAATAACACATAAAACCAACTTTTTGATTTTTTTTTCCCTTTTTATTTTTGCTCTCTTTTTTGGGTTTGCATACGATTTATAAAGAACTGACGCTGACGTCATTTTGACAACAACAAATACACAGCAATTCTAATTGGACGAAACAATCAGCTGTAGTTGGCGGGGTGGGGATTCCAGTGTATGCTAGTTTTGTTTGAGCGTCATTTCAGTGAAGTGTTACTTGAAATAACTAACAAATAATCAAACTATTTTGAAATTTAGAAAAGATTTAAAGGTAAGTGTAAAAACATTGCTAACTATTATAGTTAATAGTTATATTATTATTCTATGAAAAACATATATAATTCTTTTAGTGACGGTTTAAAAAATGGATTCAGAGCCTGGTTCATCGCAAAATCCAACAGATACCCAACGCAGTAGTTTGCAACATTTGGTCTCTCATGATGTTTTTTCTTTTGGCGTGGGCTGTGAATTACCTGATATTAATCTGTCAACTAAACGAGATATATTGAAGTACTATTTTTTCTTGGCCGAACGTTCAAAAGCCCAAAGCAAAATGTTTTCGTATAAAAGATTTACTCCCCAAGTAGCAGACAGATTGTTAGAAATTTGGAATCAACTTAATATTGAACTTATACTCAAAGGTAGCATCATTAGAAAATTGAATAATTTGCTTGACGCATATAGTAATGCAGATAAACAACGAGTAAAACGCGCAACAGAATTCAAAAAATTCGTAGAATTAACAAACCAATTATTCAACATTGGAAAATGTAAATGCAACTTGAAAGAAAACGACTGCTCATGTGGATCTATCCCAGAAAACTTAAAAGATTTCATGCGCGATCAATATAATGACAGAATACAAACGATACCGGAACACGATAGTGGAAGTGAAGAGACGATACCAACGACTATACCAACAATCCCAGTGAGCAACGATCCTACATACGAACCACATTATGACGAAATGGAAGTTGATGTGAGAGGAGGTTCAGAATTAGTTCTACCACCACAAACATACACTCCCAGATACAATACTAAAAACTATGCAATGATGTGTGACAGATTTGGTGTGCATGATAGAATGGGATCAGCATTGGCAACAGCTCTGATGGAAGACCTGGGCGTAAAAGATGCTCATGGCAATCTTGTCATCATGGATAAAAGTAAACTTCGTAGAGAAAGAGAAAAATGGAGACAAGACGCACTTCGTAAGCGGTATGATGGCTCGAATTTGATATCATTTTCATTCGACATCAGGAAAAATGATGCTCTAACTGTAGAAAAAATTGATGAGAAGTTGCATCCAAGGATGGTTAAAGAACCTCATCTAGTTGTTTTGAGGGAACCAAATTCTCAATTGATAGGCTACACAAAACTAGAAAGTGAAACTGCGGCAAGCAAAGTCAACAAATTGATCGAATTCTTCCAAGAAAAACAATTGTCTCTCGATTCATTAATTGCCATATGCGCTGATGGTGAACCAACAAATACTGGCGTACACGGTGGAATTTTGCGACTATTCGAAAAACAGTTAAAGAGACCACTGCACTGGTTTATGTGTCTTCTGCACTTTAACGAGCTTCCGTTTAGACATTTGTTTGACACTTTAGACAAATCAACCACCACTGGACCACGATCAACTACCGGAAAGTTGAGCTCAAAAATTGCTGATTGTGAAAATCTTCCGGTATGTAATTTTTATAGCTAATTCTTTACCATTTTTATACCCTTCACCATAGGTGGAAGGGTATATATAAGTTTGTCATTCCGTTTGTAATTTCTACAATATTGATCTTAGACCCTATAAAGTATATATATTCTGGGTCCTTATGAAGAGCGAAGTTGATTTAACGATGTCCGTCTGTCCGTCTGTGTGTTGAAATGGGTTTTCCGAAGAACCCAGACATGATGAGGACTTGATTATTTTTTATTTCTGTTACATGTGATCCATTTCTGTTTGCTATTAAAAATCAGACAGATCGGTTAATAAATGGCTGAGATATTAGCAAAAAACCAGGACTACCTCTAATTTTTCCAGTAAAATCCCTTTGTTTAATATGTATGTAGAATTTTGAGCATAACAACACATCCATGTGTTAAAATTCTTTTCTTTCATCTCCACCTTTTATACACAAACAACACACATACAAAGATTTGTCATTTAAATAAAAACCAAACAAATCTCTAATTAACGAAGACTTTTATATATGTACCTCTATTGACGATGATTTTGTGTGAGCTTCAATAGCTCAGTTGTCTAGACGCTGTGTCACAAATACTTTTTTTTTCTCTAAGGCCGTGGGGTTCGAGGTTCGAATCTCGGTGAGGTCAATTCACTTTTTTTTTACATTTTTTTTTTATTATATAAAATTTTATATTAATAATTAAATAATCCATAAATAGGCTAAAAACATCAACATTTTTATAAAAACCCTCTGATACAAACAAAATACAAACGTTTTTATACCTTTCACCACAGGTGGAAGGGTCGCGGGTTCGTTAAGATTTTTTTTTTTTGTTTATTTTTTGTTTTTTTTACATTTAATAATTAATTTAAATAAAATTTTATATTAATAATTAAATAATCCATAAATAGGCTAAAAACATCAAAATTTGTATAAAAACCCTCTGATACAAACAAAATACAAACGGTTTTATTTCTATTTTTTGCTCCGATTTAAAAGAATTTATAAAAAGATTTTTAAACCATTTTATTTCTCACATATTAAGAAAATTTTATACATAATTTACCTTTGAGTGCAACTATTTTAGGTCATAACTTATAATAATTTATAAAAAAAATTATAAACTATTTTCCTTCAAATTTTTAAAATTAAGCTAAAGAAATTACAAACATTTCTAATAAAAAAGCGAAATAAAATCCTAAATGCAAATTTGCCAGCTAAATCAAACTATTTTGTAGAAATAAAACACATGCAGTTCTAGTGATTTCTTTTAACGATTTGTTGAAATTCTTTTCCTTCACCTCTTAACCTTTTATACACAAACAACAAACACTATTCTAGAGCTGTATTATGACCTATGGATACGTCTTATATAGCAAAAGATCGAAAATCTTTAGTATAACATATTTGCTGAAAAACTCGGAAATATCGGTTCAGATACAAAAAAGTTATGCCCAAAACATACATTTTTTTAAAATACATATTTTCTGGAACCATAAATCTTCCCGAGTCCAAGTTTTATCTCCAAACTAAATGGTTAATTTCCTCTTAAAGGCGTCCGTATATAAATCTGTCCATTTCATATATGTCCATATATAAACTTCAGTTTTTTCCCAACCATGGTGAAGGGTATATAAGATTCGGCATAGCCGAAAATATGCCTCCTGGTGATTTAAATCCAGAAGAATTATCTACTGATTCGAGGTACTTGATGTTAATGGCCAATGCAATTTCTAATGGTGTGGTTCCTGCGGATTTATCTCACATAAAACCAGGGCCAATTGCACATTCTCGTTGGCTGACCAAAGCCAATAGATTATTACGGTTGTATGTGACAACTAATAACCCAACTGAAAATATAAAAATTCTGGCTAACTATATAATAAAAGTATACACGCCAATGTATTTCAATGTTAAGTATTATAGCTCTGCCGCATACGGTAGTACATTACTTTTTAAATTTATTACTTGGACACGATTTTTACCACGGAATTTACTTGGAGTTGTAAATACAGTAATTCAAGATAATCCATATTTTGCACACTCAGAAAATATCTTGCTATCTATGTTGTTTGATGATAGAATGGAAAAACGAAACATTGCTATAAAGAAGATTTTACATTACCGAAGAGATATTGTCGACCCAACGGAACTTAGAGTTTATAAAAAATCTCTTATAAACTTTAATTGTACGGAATATACAAATATGATTGATTTAAATGACGATACCATTTTATTCGAACCACCGTTTACGCAAAGTTATTCGTATGAACATTTGGAGGGATATTTAAATTACGAAGTGCCACCGTTCGATGATCCACAAATTCCTTTACACATTCAAGGAACGGAAAGACATGTCCAATTGCTGGCTGCCACTGCTAAACGAGTTGCAGGAAAGAATGTAGAAGGCGCTATGGCGACGACATTAGAGAGCCGTACGAAAACACCCAGACTTGAAAGCAAACAAGACTTTCAGAAAAAATAATGTTTTTTTTTCACATTTTGTCTTTTACTACACTCAAATTGAATATTTTTTTTTGATAATAGGTTGATAGATACTTTATTATCTCTTAATTTGAATTTTTGTAGAAAAAAAAAATAAAAAGGGAAAAAAAATCAAAAAGTTGGTTTTATGTGTTATTTTGTTTTAGCAATATCGCATGAATTAATCAACCGAATTCGATAAATTTGGGCTTAAACTCTTCGTTTTGAATTGTAAATTGAATTAAATAATGGACTGAGCCAAAAAAATGGCCATGAAAGTAATATTCTTGGACAAAATCATGAAAAAAATGGAAAAAGGCTCCAAAATTTGGACAAAAATGCCCGTAACTTTTGAACCGTTGGACCAATGATGGAGATTTTTTTTGTAAAATGAGCTCACCTTTCCAACGCGCCTACTGGCGATTAAACCCGATCGATAGTTTTTGAGTTATGGATGTTAACGTGTAGGTAATATTTCATACGAACGTCAATTTGGGAAAAAATCTACCAACAAAAAGTAGGGGACTCGATTTTAACGACAGAGGTATGGTTCCTTCGGCAAATTTTCATGGAATAACCCATAGAATACGGAAATCATAGGGAAATTGGTGAATTTTTTCACTCCCTACAAATCGACCCGCACAGCGCATGTTGCGGGGACGGGTTTTCGTTCCACAAGTTACTATGAAGACATTTTGGTACTTTGGGGACCGTCCCCAAACTTTTAATTATTCTACTGTTTACACTGAAGACATTTTACTGGATACGGCGCATGTAATACAGATGTCTTCAAAGTATGTGAAATGCATATATATATACATATATATATATATATTTGCACGGCGCATGTTGTGGGGACGGTTTTTCGTTCCACAAGTTACTATGAAGACATTTTGTTACTTTGGAGACTGTCCTTAAACTTTTCATTATTCTACTGTTTACACTGAAGACATTTTACTGGATACAGCGCATATTATAGGGACTTTTTTGGCTGTATATACAGATGTCTTCAAAGCATGCACAAGGAATATATATATATATATTTATATATATACATATATATATATATCTATATATATATATATGTAAACAGCACTTGTTGCAGGGACGGTTTTTCATTCCACAAGTTTCTATGAAGACATTTTGTTACTTTGGGGATTGACCTTAAACTCTTCGTTATTCTACTGTTTACACTGAAGACATTTTACTGGATACAGCGCATATAATAGGGACTTTTTTTGGCTGTATATATATATATATACATATATATATATATATATATATGTGCACGGCGCATGTTGCGGGGACCGTTTTTCGTTCCACAAGTTATTATGAAGACATTTTGTTACTTTGAAGACTGTCCTTAAACTTTTCGTTATTCTACTGTTTACACTGAAGACATTTTACTGGATACAGCGCATATTATAGGGACTTTTTTGGCTGTATATACAGATGTCTTCAAAGTATGCATCATGAATATATATATATATATATATATATATATATATATATATATATGTGCATAGCGCATGTTGCGGGGACGGATTTTCGTTCCACAAGTTACTATGAAGACATTTTGTTACTTTGGGGACTGTCCTTAAACTTTTCGTTATTCTACTGTTTACACTGAAGACATTTTACTGGATACAGCGCATATTATAGGGACTTTTTTAGCTGTATATACAGATGTCTTCAAAGTATGTGAAATGCATATATATACATATATATATATATATATATGCACGGCGCATGTTGCGAGGACGGATTTTCGTTCCACAAGTTACTATGAAGACATTTTGTTACTATGGGGACTGTCCTTAAACTTTTCGTTATTCTACTGTATAAACTGAAGACATTTTACTGGATACAGCGCATATTATAGGGACTTTTTTGGCTGTATATACAGATGTCTTCAAAGTATGCATATTGAATATATATATATATATATATATATATATATATATATATATATATATATATATATATTAGGGCGGGTCGATTTATTTTTCGACAATTTCCCTATGATTTCCGTATTCTATGGGTTATTCCATGAAAATTTGCCGAAGGAACCATACCTCTATCGTTAAAATCGAGTCCCCTACTTTTTGTTGGTAGATTTTTTCCCAAATTGACGTTCGTATGAAATATTACCTACACGTTCACATCCATAACTCAAAAACTATCCATCGGGTTTAAAAAAATCCATTTTTTAAACCGTCACTAAAAGAATTATATATGTTTTTCATAGAATAATAATATAACTATTAACTATAATAGTTAGCAATGTTTTTACACTTACCTTTAAATCTTTTCTAAATTTCAAAATAGTTTGATTATTTGTTAGTTATTTCAAGTAACACTTCACTGAAATGACGCTCAAACAAAACTAGCATACACTGGAATCCCCACCCCGCCAACTACAGCTGATTGTTTCGTCCAATTAGAATTGCTGTGTATTTGTTGTTGTCAAAATGACGTCAGCGAAGAATTATTCTTTAAAAATCGTATGCAAACCCAAAAAAGAGAGCAAAAATAAAAAGGGAAAAAAAATCAAAAAGTTGGTTTTATGTGTTATTTTGTTTTAGCAATATCGCATGAATTAATCAACCGAATTCGATAAATTTGGGCTTAAACTCTTCGTTTTGAATTGTAAATTGAATTAAATAATGGATTGAGCCAAAAAAATGGCCATGAAAGTAATATTCTTGGACAAAATCATGAAAAAAATGGAAAAAGGCTCCAAAATTTGGACAAAAATGCCCGTAACTTTTGAACCGTTGGACCAATGTTGGAGATTTTTTTTGTAAATTTATCAAAATGAGCTCACTCCAATAGTTTTTGAGTTATGGATGTTAACGTGTAGGTAATATTTCATACGAACGTCAATTTGGGAAAAAATCTACCAACAAAAAGTAGGGGACTCGATTTTAACGATAGAGGTATGGTTCCTTCGGCAAATTTTCATGGAATAACCCATAGAATACGGAAATCATAGGGAAATTGGTGAATTTTTTCACTCCCTACAAATCGACCCGCCCTAATATATATATATATATATATATATATTCATTGCCCATACTTTGAAGACATCTGTATATACAGCCAAAAAAGTCCCTATAATATGCGCTGTATCCAGTAAAATATCTTCAGTGTAAACAGTAGAATAAGGAAAACTTTAAGGACAGTCTTCAAAGTAACAAAATGTCTTCATAGTAACTTGTGGAACGAAAAACCGTCCCCGCAACATGAGCCGTGCACATATCTATATATATATATAGATATATATATATATATATATATATGCATTTCACATACTTTGAAGACATCTGTATATACAGCCAAAAAAGACCCCGTAATATGAGCTGTATCCAGTAAAATGTCTTCAGTGTAAACAGTAGAATAATGAAAAGTTTGTGGACAGTCCCCAAAGTAACAAAATGTCTTCATAGTAACTTGTGGAATGAAAACCCGTCCCCGCAACATGCGCTATGCACATATATATATATATATATATATATATATATATATATATATATATATATATATATATATATATATATATATATATATATATATATATATATATATATGTGTGCATAGCACATGTTGCGGGGACGGGTTTTCGTTCCACAAGTTACTATATATATATATATATATATATGTGTGCATAGCACATGTTGCGGGGACGGGTTTTCGTTCCACAAGTTACTATGAAGACATTTTGTTACTTTGGGGACTGTCCTTAAACTTTTCGTTATTCTACTGTTTACACTGAAGACATTTAACTGGACACAGAGCATTTTATAGGGACTTTTTTGGCTGTATATACAGATGTCTTCGAAGTATGCACAATGAATATATATATATATATATATATATATATATATATATATATATGTGCATGGCGCATGTTGCGGGGACGGGTTTTCGTTCCACAAGTTACTATGAAGACATTTTGTTACTTTGGGGACTGTCCTTAAACTTTTCGTTATTTTAGTGTTTACTTTGAAGACATTTTACTGGACACAGCGCATTTTATAGGGACATTTTTGGCTGTATATACAGATGTCTTCAAAGTATGGGCAATGCATATATATATATATATATATATATATATATATATATATATATATATATATATATGTGCATGGCGCATGTTGCGGGGACGGGTTTTCGTTCCACAAGTTACTATGAACACATTTTGATACTTTGAGGACTGTCCTCAAACTTTTCATTATTCTACTGTTTACACTAAAGACATTTTACTGGATTCTGCGCATATTATAGGGACCTTTTTCGCTGTATATACAGATGTCTTCAAAGTATGCACACAAAATATATATATATATATATATATATATATATATATATATATATATATATATATATATATATATATATTCAATTCCCATACTTTGAAGACATCTGTATATACAGTCAAAAAAGTCCCTATAATATGCGCTGTATCCAGTAAAATGTCTTCAGAGTAAACACTAGAATAAGGAAAAGTTTAAGGACAGTCCCCAAAGTAACAAAATGTCTTCATAGTAACTTGTGGAACGAAAACCCGTCCCCGTAACATGCGCTATGCACATATATATATATATATATATATATATATATATATATATATATATATATATATGCATTTCACATACTTTGAAGACATCTGTAATATACAGCCAAAAAAGACCCCGTAATATGAGCTGTATCCAGCAAAATGTCTTCAGTGTAAACAGTAGAATAATGAAAAGTTTGTGGACAGTCCCCAAAGTAACAAAATGTCTTCATAGTAACTTGTGGAACGAAAACGCGTCCCCGCAACATGCGCTATGCACATATATATATATATATATATATATATATATATATATATATATGCATAGGGCATGTTGCGGGGACGGGTTTTCGTTCCTCAAGTTACTATGAAGACATTTTGTTACTTTGGGGACTGTCCTTAAACTTTTCATTATTCTACTGTGTACACTGAAGACATTTTACTGGATACAGCTCATATTTCGGGGTCTTTTTTGGCTGTATATACAGATGTCTTCAAAGTATGTGAAATGCATATATATATATATATATATATATATATATATATATATATACATTTTGTTACTTTGGGGACTGTCCACAAACTTTTCATTATTCTAGTGTTTACACTGAAGACATTTTACTGGATACAGCGCATATTATAGGGACTTTTTTGGCTGTATATATAGATGTCTTCAAAGTATGGGCAATGAATAAATATATATATATATATATATATATATATATGCATTTCACATACTGTGAAGACATCTGTATATACAACCAAAAAAGACCCCGTAATATGAGCTGTATCAATTAAAATGCCTTCAGTATAAACAGTAGAATAATGAAAAGTTTGTGGACAGTCCCCAAAGTAACAAAATGTCTTTATAGTAACTTGTGGAACAAAAACCCGTCCCGGCAACATGCGCTATGCACATATATATATATATATATATATATATATATATATATATATATATATATATATATATATATGTACACAGCGCATGTTGCGGGGACGGTTTTTCGTTTCACAGGTTACTATGAAGACATTTTGATTCTTTGGAGACTGACCTCAAACTTTACATTAATCTACTATATACACTGAAGACATTTTACTGGATACAGCGCATATTATAGGGACTTTTTTGGCTGTATATACAGATGTCTTCAAAGTATGCATAATGAATATATATATATGTATATATATATATATATATATATAAATTAAATTCGCGTTTCGATTATTCCTAAATACATTTTACTTATACTACCCTAGCATTCAGCCGATCACGTCACCTCTTCATGTTGGCTCGTGTACTCGCCAGACGCATACTCAGCATTATCGGTGTGAACAGCATAGTCATCAATATTAATGGGAACAAAGCTACGTTGCTGTTGGAATGTGTTTTAATTGGAGATGCAACGTAAGCTTTGTTAATACGGGAATTATTTTTATATTTTTGGAGTTTGAATATTTTCTGTGTTAACTCCTCCCCCTCTAAGATCATACGTCCTCGTATGATAGTTTTTCAAAAAAAAGGTAAATTGTGAATTTTGTTTTTTTCTAAACCTTCCGTTGGCAATGATAAAGATTTCCTCCGGTTTAGGCAACCATTAATGTCCTCTGTTTTTTGCTTCTTCTTCTGGCGTTTGTGTTTTCTTGTCGGTTTCAGGAACTTTATGTTCTTTGATTGTCTTATTGCGATTTCGCCTTATGATCGAGATAGTAATGATCAGTAGTAAAAGAGCTAATATTAACACAATATTAATGGACAAATTAACCTTGTTTTCAACTTGTAGATGTTTTATAATGTGAGAATTGTTGACATTTAATGCTTCCATTCTTTCCAAAGTTATAACCTCTTCTTGAAAATTTACATTAACTGGCTGGAATAATGCAGGTAATGGCTTAGTAAAGGTTGTTAAATATGTTTGGTTACCTATCCGTACTGTAGAATTTAGATGGTGAATCAAAAAGGTGCCGTTTAAAACAATTGTTGAGTTATCGATAGATATGTTTCCTGCGAATTGGTTCAGTAGTATCATACTTTCATCAATTTTTTCTATAAGCGCCACATGTACGTCGTTAGTTTTTATGCATGATAGCTTACTCTTCAGCAAATTAGGGATTTATTCGGATTCACTTAGATCTATGGTATTTTCTTTTTCCAAATACTTAGACTATTGTAATTTTTGCATTCATTTTTAATTCCATATATTTTACCATAACATTTTAAGATATTTTTAAAATTTGTCTTAATCACTACGTTCTTACTTTTTACAGGTCTAATCAAAAGGTTTTCACAATTATGTTTACTCGTTGTTGGGATATTTACAATATAAATTATTTCCCTATCATTTGAAGCTACTTTAATTTTGGGAAAATTTAACAATTCGTCTATGTTACCAAATGGAATATTATCATTATTAAAGATATTTCTTAAAATTTCTACTTCAGAATTAGAAAAAATAAATGAATTTACTGTATTTGATTTGGCCCAATGAATTGCGTATTCAATATTTGATAATTCTTCTTTAACAATCTCTAGCTTATATTTAAAATCTATTAAAGGCTTTTCTTGAAGTTTATTTTCTAACAATTTTGAAATGTTGTTCGTCATGATTGATAATTTGTTCACTTTATCCAGTGCCATTTGATTTATTATAACTTGGTTATTATTATTTTGCAAAACATTATTAATTTTGTTCTCTATAACTTCAAAATCAGAATGATCGGGGTTTCCGGCCAACCACTTCCAACCACTTCCAATAAAGTCAAGTGATCTCTTTGTCCTTGCCTTGGATCTAAGTCTGGTTGAACTGGATTTCATCTGGGATATGGTGTACGATAGGTAAGGTAGAATCGAATTGTCAGTGTCGTTATACATGCGAACTCCATCCTCGAGTTTTTGCACCAATACCTCATATTGTCCCAAGTCAATCGTGTGAATCAATCTAAAAACACCTGTTTGAATCTTTGCCGGGCCGGTATTTACAACGACAAATCTTGAATTGGAATAATCCATTATCTGGAACTCACCCATAATAGACCCAAAGGTCAGCAGTATCCTGTAAAAAAAAAAATATTAGCATTAAAGTGCAATTCGTCCCAAGGGGTACAGTAGTCTGAAGATAAAAAAAGGAATTTCTAATTTCTGATGTGACTCTTATGGATCACTCGGCCACTATTCGTAACAATTGTTGTATCTCTGTTTCCCTTTACTATCTCACTTTTAAAGCGACTACTCACTTTCGTGCCCAATCTTTTGTTGTTCATCACATATACTAGTTGGCCAGGCACATAGTTCTTAATAGGCGTTTTTTCCTTATTATGGTTAGCAATATCTTGTTCCTGTTTTTATTATAGCCTTTTGATGTTTGACAGTCGTAGTCCTGTGGGGAAACTTCGAATGTACGTCCAAAATATAAATCTACAGGCCTTCTTTTAGTGGTAGAATGAATTGAGTGATTATACTCGTTTACTGATCTTTCCAGCAATTCTTCGAAATTCCTAGACGTTCCGTCTTCTTTCAAACATCTTATTAATTCCGCTAATGTGGAATGAAATCGTTCTATCTGCCCGTTTGATTCACTCCTATAGGAAGGTGTAGTAAAAACATTAATTTTTAAGTCGTCCTTCATCATAAACATGATCGATGCAGAATTTAATAAAGGTTCATTGTCCATAACCACGTTCTTTGGTACTCCGTAAAAAAACAAGAGTTCCCTTAGAGGCCTCCTAATATTTTCGGTAGATCTGCCTTGTAGTTGTTTGACTTGCACATATTTAGAAAATTTATCAATTGATGTTAATATTAGTTTATTGTCTGTAGAAAATATGTCGATATGAATAGTATGGCCTGGATACGTTGGAATTGGAGTCTCTTTATTTAGAAAATTTATCAATTGATGTTAATATTAGTTTCTTGTCTGTAGAAAATATGTCGATATGAATAGTATGGCCTGGATACGTTGGAATTGGAGTCTCTTTAAGTACTGGATCATTTGGATGTCGTTCATACTTGTTTTTCTTACATGTGGAGCATAATTTTATGATTCTCTTAATTTGTCCACTCATTCCTGGAAAGTAATATTTTCCTAAAATCTGCACTTTGTTTTCCCTATCGTTACGATGAGCTCTATTGTGTTCCTCAATTATTATGTTCTCTTGATCATTTTCAAATGTTATATCTTCGAACAGGAGCTGATTAAATCTGCATTTGTAACTTGAAAAATGATTCGGGTATATTTTCTGGATTTTTCCCATTATCGGTTCGGGTGTTTTGACGCCATTTATTACAGATAGATTGAGGTATTTTTTAAGAATATTTGTTAGTTTCTGTTCGTCATAGTCGGTTTCCGTTATATGGTGGCGGTGAAATCCCGGAAAGATTATTCTAACTGATATGAGACCGGATTGCAAATATTGATTATCAATTGGTTCTTAAATACATTGATAGGAGTTTCGACACTAGGTATTAAATTCTCAGATGAACTTTCCGCACTATGCTGAGTCATAGTAGAAAAACTTGATTGTTCCTCTAGAACGTTTAATCCATAATTATTTCTTGACAAGACATCAGCTACCACATTTGTCTTACCAGGTTTGTATTTTAGTTCGTAGTTGTATTCCTCCAAAATGCATTTCCATCTTTTCATCTTAGAGTTACCATTATTATTGCTAAGAGCGTAGGTAAGTGGCTGATGATCAGTGTAAATTATTACCTTCCTTGACCCATAAAGATAATTCCTTAATGAAACTAATGACCATATGATTGCAAGCATATCTTTTTCATTGGTTGCATAGCTTTCTTCAGTTTTATTGAGTGTTCTAGAAATAAATGTAATCGCCTTGTCATCTTTGCTAAGTACAGCTCCAATGGCGACATTTAAAGCATCGGTTGTTAATTGGAATTCCTTTTCAAAATAAGGGTATGATAATATTACTTCTCTTGATATTAACGCATTTTTTAAGGCGTCGAAAGCTTCCTTTGCTTCGTTGTCCAAGTCGACTTTAATTTGGCTAGATGTTGATTTCGATATACGTCCTTCTTCTCCTCTTAATAAGATTGTTAAGGGTTTGGCTATATCGGCATAACATTTAATAAAGCGCCTGTAATATCCAGACAGACCCAGAAACGAACGGAGTTCCTTTAGTGTTTTAGGGTAATCAAATTTCAATATTGATTCGACCTTTTTGGGATTCGTTTTTATACCGTTTAAAAAATTCACACTTATCCAGTTGAATTTTCATATGGGCTTGTTCCAATGTACTAAAAATCTTGTTCACGTGTTCCAGGTGGGATTGTTCATCCTCACTAAAAATAATGATATCGTCCACGTAAACATAGCATATTTTACCTAGGTTAGAGAGTACATCATTAATATCCGGTATGGGGTATTTATCCGCTATCGTCACCGCATTCAGCCTTCTAAAATCCACTACCAACCTAAATTTTTTTTCCCCGAGGCGTCTTCCTTCTTCGTTACTACCCATATAGGTGAGTTATATGGAGACCGTGAGGTTCTAACTATACCGTCGCGCAATAATTTGCCAATTTCTTTTTCCACAACGTCTTTCAGTGTCTTGGGGTATGGGTAATTTTTCGCGCATATTGGTAATTCATATTCCGTTCTTATATCCGCAACTACTACAGTGGAATATGTGAGTTTCTCGTCTGGTTCGGCAAAAAGGTCATTATGATGTCTAATTATGTTTTCAAGGGATAATTCCTGGTTTTCATTCAAATGTTGCATTCGTAGTTCCATATTGTTCACACTTTGTAATATACGTTGTCTTATATTAATCCTTTGTCCACCCTTTATCGTAAAATAATTCTCAGCTGTATGAATAACCGCCGAGAGTTCCTTCATACTGTCATTTCCCAATATTGCATCGAATGAGTCAAAATTGGGTAATAAGAAAAATTTAAAGGGTGCTTCCTGGATTCCAAATAAGTTCAGGAAAGTGTGTTGTGAAATTTTAATTCCGCCGTTTGCTGATTTGGTAAAGAAAATCTTATCGTTATTCTTTGGGTTAGGTACTATGTCTGGTCTTATGTAGTTTTTATTGCTTCCTGTATCTATTAAAAAAGTAAGTACTTCTCCGTTCCTCGTTTTTGCCTCGAAGTATGGTAACGAGGAACAGTTTAGTCTAAAAAATTCACTACTGGTTGGACTTCATCTAGATGTTCCTCCTGGTATCCTGCTGCGGTTTCTAATTCATCGGGTATTGTTGTAAATATTCTTGATTGTATTCCGCTTCCACATTTCGTGCGTACATATCGAGATCTTCCGTTTCAGGCGGGTAATATGGCCATTCGTCTTGTATATCCTCTGGTACGTAATCAGCGTTTATGTGAAAGTTTCTTTGTAATTTGTTAACTGGGCCTTGGAAAGAACCTCCAGCTGATCTTTTGATAAATTGGTTAATTGGTGGTTTATTCATGTAGTTAACTTGTCTGGTCTGGATAGAGCGATCCACGTGCCTTGGAATAGTTTGAAGTTTGAACGTTTTAATTCAAGAATCTATTTTGCATTCCCGGATTGGGTTGCGGTCCTAAATTTAAAATGTTTTTGTGGACCTTTGCCGTAACGACTAAAATGTTTTAAGTCCTTTTTAAGTAATTAAATTTTAAGAGACTTGGTTTGAATTAACCTTGTTCCAGGAAGTTTTCAAGAGATCCTTGAAAATTAAAATTTCAGTTTTTAATAAATATAATAAGGTAAAAGAGACTATTAAATTTTATTTTGACAAAACTATTTTAATAATTTAATTTGTTTTGTCAAGAGTCCCCAAACATATGCATATAATTTTGTTTAAATTTTTTGACTTGTATTGGAGTTAAAAATGTCAACTAAATTTGGATTTTTCTTAATAGTAATTATATTATTCAGCATTATCTGGCTCCAATTTTATATCCATTACAAGCATTGTCACCCTCTGCATGGCTTGTAATTGTTTTGCACTGCTCATCGAACCGATCGTGGCTATGTCCATTTTTCCGAAGCCGTGGAGTGAGTAGCTTTCTTCTTCCTTTTCTTGCTGCCATTCACAAAGTTTTTTAAAACTTCCCAAAGCATCAGAAAAAGCTTCGTCCGCATCGAAAATTTCAAGACTTTTGCCTTTCCGCTGGTGCAACAGCTGGACTACGGTTTGCTGCAATAGGCATTAAATCATTTTCAAGTGGAATCAGCTGAGTAGGGATTGGTGACTTTGATGTAATAAATTATCCATATCTGAAGATTGTGTGAAGAAGAGTGAAGATGAGGATAAAGATTCTGGTAAAGGGTAATATTCTCGGATTTAATGGTGATAAGTACCAGATGACCGCATGCTTGAAAGAACGCATGCTAAGGAAAACAGAAACTGGTTTATTATAAATGTTAAGAAGAACTATAAGAAAATAAAAGACTTCTTACGGCCGTGAAGTTATATGTGGTGCTATAAATTCCATTGAGCTCATAAGTGGCCATGGATATTTAAATTTGGAGCCACTACCAGATGGAAGTTTTGCATCACGCTTCTCTCTAAAATACCGATCTTTTAGTGTTGACCATCTTGTTATACACATTTCCACTAATCAATTGTAAGTCGTCCAGATATATCTTATGCAGTTGGTGTTCTAAGCAGATATATGGAAAATTCATGTCAAATACACATAAATGCAGCAAAAAGAGTTTTAAGATATCTTAAAGGAACAATGGGTCATGGTTTAGTATACTCAAGTCAAGGAGAACTTATTCTAAAAACATTTTCTGATTATGCTGGAGATACAGAAAATCGTAGATCAACGTCAGGGATGACCACAAAGTTAGGAAATTGTACTGTAAGCTGGAGATCACAACAACAACGTACGGTTGCATTGTCAACTACAGAAGCTGAATATATTGCAGCATTTGAAGCTGTAAAGGATATAGTTTGGATGAAACGGTTTTTAAATGAAATCTTAGATAAAGCTGAAACGAATTATTTGTACTTAGATAACCAAAGTACTATTAAACTCATTTAAAATCCCGAATACCACAAGAGAACCAAACATATTGATGTAAAATACCACTTTATAAGAGAAAAATTTAATGATGCAGAATTTAAACTGAATTTTGTAAATACCAAGAAGCAACTCGCAGATATTTTGACAAAGCCACTTCCTAGGCCTATTTTTGAATGTTTAAGAGATTTGTTAAATATTTTGTCATGTTGTTCAAATAATTTGTAATGCTATTTGTATTTTGTTGTATATTACAAATTATAACATTTAGGGAGAGTGTTGAAGTAAATGTTTAATTTGTGTATATTGTAAAAACAACACAACATGATTATTATTATTGTCAATCAAAAATTTTCATTTAACTTCACTTACAATAAAGTTTTCTTTAAATAAACAACAAATTTCAACTTATATATATATATATATATATATATATGTGCATGGCGCATGTGGCGGGGACGGGTTTTCGTTCCACAAATTACTATGAAGACATTTTGTTACTTTGGGGACTGTCCTTAAACTTTTCGTTATTCTACTGTTTACACTGAAGACATTTTACTGGACACAGCACATTTTATAGGGACTTTTTTGGCTGTATATACAGATTTCAAAGTATTGGCAATGCATATATATATATATATATATATATATATATATATATATATATATATATGCATTGCCCATACTTTGAAGACATCTGTATATACAGCCAAAAAAGTCTCTATAAAATGCGCTGTGTCCAGTAAAATGTCTTCAGAGTAAACAGTGGAATAACGAAAAGTTTAAGGACAGTCCCCAAAGTAACAAAATGTCTTCATAGTAACTTGTGGAACGAAAACCCGTCCCCGCTACATGTGCTGTGCACATATATATATATATATATATATATATATATATATATATATGTGCATAGCGCATGTTGCGGGGACGGGTTTTCGTTCCACAAGTTACTATGAAGACATTTTGTTACTTTGGGGACTGTCCTTAAACTTTTTGTTATTCTACTGTTTACACTGAAGACATTTTACTGGATACGGCGCATATTATAGGGACGTTTTTGCCTGTATATACAGATGTCTTCAAAGTATGCGAAATGAATATATATATATATATATATATATGTGCACAGCACATATTGCGGGGACGGGTTTTCGTTCCACAAGTTACTATGAAGACATTTTGTTACTTTGGGGACTGTCCTTAAACTTTTCATTATTCTAGTGTTTACTCTGAAGACATTTTACTGGACACAGCGCATTTTATAGGGACTTTTTTGGCTGTATATACAGATGTCTTCAAAGTATGGGCAATGCATATATATATATATATATATATATATATATATATATATATATATATATATATATATATATATATATTCATTGCCCATACTTTGAAGACATCTGTATATACAGCCAAAAAAGTCCCTATAAAATGCGCTGTGTCCAGTAAAATGTCTTCAGAGTAAACAGTAGAATAACGAGAAGTTTAAGGACAGTCCCCAAAGTAACAAAATGTCTTCATAGTAACTTGTGGAACGAAAACCCGTCCCCGCAATATGTGCTGTGCACATATATATATATAAGTATGGGCATACTTTGAAGACATCTGTATATACAGCCAAAAAAGTCCCTATAAAATGCGCTGTGTCCAGTAAAATGTCTTCAGAGTAAACAGTATTGCGGGGACGGGTTTTCGTTCCACAAGTTACTATGAAGACATTTTGTTACTTTGGAGACTGTCCTTAAACTTTTCGTTATTCTACTGTTTACACTGAAGACATTTTACTGGATACAGCGCATATTATAGGGACTTTTTTGGCTGTATATACAGATGTCTTCAAAGTATGCCCATACTTTGAAGACATCTGTATATACAGCCAAAAAAGTCCCTATAAAATGCGCTGTGTCCAGTAAAATGTCTTCAGAGTAAACACTAGAATAATGAAAAATTTGAGGACAGTCCCCACAGTAACAAAATGTCTTCATAGTAACTTGTGGAACGAAAACCCGTCCCCGCAACATGCGCTGTGCACATATATATATATATATATATATATATATATACACTGAAGACATTTTACTGGACACAGCGCATTTTATAGGGACTTTTTTGGCTGTATATACAGATGTCTTCAAAGTATGGGCACTGAATATATATATATATATACTTATGTCCTATCAAAACTTTCTAGTTCTTGTTGTCCCAAAAAGGATTTAAAATTTGAAAGTTTTGTAAAAAAAAATATTAATAAAGAAATAAAAGCACAAAAAAATATATCTCCCTGGCTGGGATTCGAAACCATTGACATAAGGCCACATTATATCTTTTACCATATCAAAAATACTCTAGACATGGAACTATATATAACAATATCTTAAATTTGTTTGCACATATTGTATCATATATAATTTTATCTTATACCAAATCAAAACATATTTCTTATATTGGAATATATTTTAAACCATATGTAATTTTAGATCATACCATATTAAAAAATATTTTTGATAATGGCCAATATATTATTATATCTCAAATTTGCGATATCATGTATAATTATATATGGTTCTGTATATGCCATATATAAGTATGTACATATGGATCTGTATAAGCCATATATAAATATATACAATCCCGTGTAACCAATAAATAATTATATATAATGATATATACAATTTTATATGATGTAATATATACCATATCTTATTATATAAAACATACATAATTTTATAAAGATCAATATAAGGGGTGGTCCAACCATAAAGTACGATGTTAATTGTAAATAAAACAAAAAGTTTTCAAAGAATTATCTTAATATTTCTTATTGTGATAATAGGACAATTATGTGTGAAAAAATATCTTCCAAATACTCGTTACGACTTCAGTGTCATAGCTCTATCCGATGGTCCATATTTTCAATGACTCTGAGACATAATTGAGATTCAATGTCGTTATTGTGCCGAACTATCTCATCCTTTAGCTATTGAATTGTTTTTGGCTTATTGACGTACACTTTTTCTTTTAAATATCCCCAAAGAAAGAAGTCCAATGGTGCCAAATCACACGATCGTGGCGGCTAATTAACATCGCCACGACGTGAGATAACACGGCGATTAAATTTCTCGCGCAAAAGAGCCATTGTTTCGTTGGCTGTGTCGCAATTGGCACCATCCTGTTGGAACCACATATCATCAATTTCTGACCACAAGAAGTCCGTTATCATCTGGCAAAAGCGAACACCATTCACGGTAACTGCTTGCCCGATGACAGACACTCTTTGGACGAATCACTCGTGGATTCTCACATTTGGGTGATTATGCTGACCAAAAAAATCACGAAGTGCACGAAATGCATTTTGGTTTGAAAGCCTATTTTCGTAAACGGCTTCAACAATCTTAACGCGCTGTTCAATTGTGTACCTTTCCATGGTTGAATTTGTCAAACACTAAAACAAAGGAATGTTAAATTAAGTTGGGAAAAAAAACTTGAAGTTAAGGTGTGACTCACAATTAACATCGTGCAGATATGGTTATAAAAGACAAAATATAAGGTAATTAAAAAAAATGTAATATATAATTATATATGCTAATGCATACTGACATATTTATTTATACATATATGATAGTATATTATTAGATAAGGACACAAATGATTATATCTAAACTGCCGTTTGCGTTGTAGTCAGCCTATATCCGATAAGGGTGCTCGGAAATGTAGCAACTGCGGTTTAAAACATACAACTAATAGTTCAAAGTCGCAATCCTCAAAACACGGAAATTAATGCATTAGGACTCCAAAAACAACTCCCATTACCATACAGAATATACAGCATAATGCCTACAATGAGTAACATGATGTAGGAGATGATGAAAAATGCAGTCTATGCTCATAGAAGCTATATTATACAATAAATAAATAATGAACAGTTTGAAAATATGTTTCTGGAAGCAAATGGCATTCACCAACACAAAAAGGAGCTGAACTACTTTCCCAAACGGAAAAACATCGATAATGCTTCTCTTCAAAACTCATTTAATCCCAAGAAATTGATTTTCAATTCAAGGATACACTATGTATGATACAAAAAAAACCCGAGAGACAGAGCATGTGGAGGCTCTGCCACTCTTATAAAATTTCGTCAGCTTATTTTCCAGATTTTTCATGACGGAGATTCAGTACACAGATTTCAACAAATATTTAAGACCACACTTCCTGGCAGCCGAAGACAACAACGCCAAGCATACCTTCTGGGGTCAGGACTTATTATCCCGAGAGGCCGCGATTTGGTTGTTGATAAAATTTTACAAATGGGTATGGATTTGACCTCATGTGGAGAACCTACTCCTTGGTCAGCAGATCGGCAAAAAATACCGGATCTTATTAGTTTTGGCGTGACAAAGGGAATACCCAGAAACTTGATAAGAATAGAATCCTCGTTGGAAATCTCTTCAGATTACACTCCCATTAATTTTACCATTATGAACCCCCGATAAATTGTTTCACCCGCTGTTGACTTAGCATTGACACATTGCTTGGAATACATAAGTACACCAGAGGATGTTGACCTCTCGATAAGAAATTTGGAGTCAAATATAAAACATGCATGAAATAAACCCCCAGTAAAATTAAATAAATCCCCAGCATAAAATTAAATTACCCCACATTTTGAGGAATTAGTTCGTAATAAAATAAATCCCCAAAATATTTTAAAAATGGTAAAAGTCTTTTCTATACATTAAAAGTATTTTGGATCTTATTAAATCCATATTAATTCGAAAGTGGACGATAAACAATAATCGTCTTATAGAATCTATGCACAAGACATCAATTCTGTAATTTTAAAACTGATGATCGTCCTAACGATGCCTCTTTTTGTTTGCTTTCTGTACGCTCATCACTGTCAGTGTCCAAATTCTATAAGACGATTATCGTTTGTCGTCAACTTTCAAAGTTAAATACCCTGTAGGAAGCCTGGGGTCAAGTGTCTACAAGTCCCACTTTTGTCGGCTATTTTGGGTGACTTTTTGGTGACATGTCAACAAAGTGTCTATACTCTTTATATTCCTTTTTTGCAGCTTCAAAGCTGTGCTTGTGCTTGATTTTTTTTATTGTTTTATTTTGTTGAAAATACATCTGCATAGCTGCATGTAAAATTAAATTTTTAATAAAAATATAAAGAAACATGAATTTAAAAGGTAAATATACATATTTAAACAAAATATATATTGAGCAAAAGAAATTACAAAAGACCTGTGAAAAAACAATCAACGAGAAAGAGGCAACAATTTTGAGTGAAAGTTGCAACTCTAGAGATTTTGTGGAGCCTGATGATGATTTTACGGAGCCTTTGGATGATTTTGTGCAGTCTTTTGAAGATTTGTCTACTCCAAAATTAAATTTGCACGAATTTTTTTTTTAATTTAATGAAATTTATAAAAAAAATTATTAATAAAATATCTAATATAACAAAATAAATGCACCTGTTTAAACTTATTTCCTTCCTAGTGTGGAAATCTAGTAAAAAGTTCCAAAAGTGTATACTAGAATTACTAAAATGTTTTAGTGAATCTCTAGTTCCAATGTCTACACCTAATCAATAGTTGTGTAGATTCGTAATGACAAGCACATGTTAAATGTCTACAGCAGAAAGCGTTGGCTAGGGCATAATTAGTCAGTAGTACTGGTGGCATAGTCAATAGTGAATCAGTACAGTTTCATTATCGACATTTCCTACAGGGTATCTACCATATTACCTACAAATTTTAAACTCTTGTTACAAATTTGGTAAAAGGCAATAATTTTCGATTTTATAGTTCAACAGTTTGGTTAGTAACATCTTTACATGATAGAATTTTTACTTCGAAAATGGACAATAATCGTCGGTCTTGAATGTAATATTTACCAGTATTTTCTGCGTTATATATTATTTATTTATTCAGTTCCGTAATATAAAGCCTATAAGGCCAAAAACATATTACACAGTTGTACTTACACCTAAGTTAAGTTACTTAAATTATAGAAATATTTAATAATAAAGTTAGTTTACTAAACAAATCATTGGCTCTCCAGCCATAAAACAATAAAAAAGCAAGAGGGAAAAGTCAGAAAAAAAGTTATAATAGGGTCCAAATAAAAATACAAATATAATACCCATACCAATGATTATAAAGTCAATTCAAAATAATATTCCATGAACTTTAAACGAAAAACATTATTAGATTGTGAGAAAATACGTAAATCATAAGGCAATTCATGCCAACTATGAGCAATACGAATTAAATACGATCTTTCAAAAGCTGACCTCACAATTATAGGAATAACAGTTCGACGAAACCTTTTAAATCGTGATAAAACAAAGTTTCTGTATAGGTTCAAAGGTTTACGACTTTGAATTAATTTATGAAATAAAATCAAACAGCGATATTTGACAAAATTTTTGGCTATTAAGTACAATAAACACCTGTAATGATTGACAAATTGAATTTGATCATCCCCCAAAAATATATTTAAGTTTCGAAAAAAAAAACGATTAGTAGGACCAAACATCATAGCTCTCGTTTTCAATGAATTTATAGCCAAAGAATTAGCGGTTGACCATTGCATAACACGATCAAGGCATGAATTGATATTGCTTTCAAAAACTTCAGAAAACCTAAGATTACCTTTAAACAATAAGAAAACATCATCAGCATATAAAATGGTCTTACAAACACTAGAATAAGTCAGTTCAGGGAGGTCATTTATATAAAGGATGAACAAGAGGGGGCCTAAAACAGAGCCCTGGGGAACTCCAGAATGAAGAGAAAGAACACTAGATTCAATACCATTAACCACAACCAACTGATAGCTATCAAATAAGTAGGACAGAATAAGTCTACAAGCAGACTTAGAGAAATTGTATTAATTTTTTATTTAAAAGACCATAGTTGCAAAATCAAATGAAATTAAAGCACTCAATGTGTCATTGTTAATATTTCCTCTAATAGAGTCAGTTAAGTTAAGAAGTAACGATGTAGTGTTATAACCTTTACGAAAAGCATATTGTGACTCACAAATTTTCAATGAAGTAGCCTAAAGAATTTGATCCTTCAAAATATGCTCAGTAACTTTTTGACATCATCAGGACTACGCAAAACTTTAGATTTAGGAATGGGTACAACACTAGCAGTCTTCCATGCTGCTGGAAATATTGACGTGGTTAAAATCGAGTTAATTAAATTTAAAATTATTCCTGATACATACGGAAATATAAGCTTTAAAAACTTAATCGAAATACCATCAACACCGATTGGTCTAGATTTAACTTTATTAAAAGCTACAATTATGTCAAACTCTCTCACGCAACAAAAAGAAAATGAATGAACTGAATCATTCCAGAAATCAAACAAGATAATCATTAATAGTATCAACATCATCTTCAAAAGTAACATCATCATTACCAAGACAACCAGATGCTCTAAAAACTGTCCGCTAAAAAGTTTTGAAAAATATGTTGGTTTATGTTTTTGAATAACACTTTAAGCTTTATTCCGAAGTATACAGTAAGTCTTCCGATTTCGATCCGATCGGTCAGATTGAAAGGCAGAAAATGCTAAATCCCTAAGACCTCGCCAACACGATTCACTCGCATTCATCCAAGAATTATTATTGCAGTGCGCCTTTTTCCTAACAAGAGGAACAAATGAAAAAAGATTTCCAAAAAGAGAGCAAACAAGGGAACATTTTATGTCAACATCAATAGTGTTAAAAATATGATACAAATCAAACCCCTCTAAAAACCGAAATAACCCACCCCAGAAAGGTTGCTAACCAAAAAGAGATCAATTAAAGGCGTGGTCCTTCTTCTGAAGTCGAAGTGAGTAGGTTTTGAATTATGAGTAACAGATAAGTGACATTTTTAACACAAAGAGCGTAATAAGTTAGCTTTAGAAGTATTAAACAAGTTGCAGTTAAAGTCACCTGCAATAATATTTTTAGTGTATTTTGAAAAAAGATCACGGTGATACCTCTCAAATTTAACCAAACTTCCGCTAGGAAGATAAAAAACACCAAGTAATAGTTCAACGTTACTAAAACTACACTCAACAAAAAGAGACTCGCACCCAGAAACTTTGAAATCACCCGAAATTTAAGTTTAATAGAGATATAAATCGCAACCCCACCACCCCTAGCAAGAGACAAACGATCATTCCGGCAGGTTTTATAACCAGGAATTTCAACCGCTCGATCAGAGAATTCCTCATGAAGCCAAGTCTCAGATATAGCGAAAGCATCAAAAAGATAATTTTTCAAAACAGATTTAAGTTCATCAATCTTAAAAGACATTGAAGACGGCGATATACTACGACGATTCATATGACCCACTTTAAATTTACTTCGATACGGAAATATGGCAGAATTAAGATAAGAATTACCACTTATTAGAGGACCAAGATTATCGTTAGAAGAAATCAAAATTAAGGAATGACATTATGATGGGGAACCAAAAGAAGTAGAACAAATGAACGATACTAAAAATACCAATAAATATATAACAGTTCATATAATGAACAAAAAAATTCAAATCATAAATAATCAGCTAATCATAGTTTTAATTGAGATCAAAATATAATTATTAAAAGAAAAAGAAAATCAACAATATCATAAAATCAAGCCCAAAACAACCAAAAGCCAATGACTAATGGTTAAGTTGAACACCAATTGACAGATTAATAGGAGACACAATTGAAACAAAAATATAGACTTGAAAATTACAAAATCCTAAGCAATGAAATAATTATAGCTAAGTTTCACAGCATAAAAAAAGCATAAGAAATAAAAAAAGTTAAAAAAAAAATATAAATGAAAAATAAAAACCACTAAGCGGGAACAACAGCAACTCCTTTATCTTTAATAAAGCAGCACATTTAATGGCACCATAAGAAACCTCCTTTCCATCAGGTAAAGTTAATTTAGCCTTAGGTATATCAGCATCCATAATCTTATATTTAATAATAATATTGTCCCTCAGAAGTTTCCTGCATATTACATTTAATTTTCCAGCAGCTGGGGAGTAATGATCATTAAGGAATATCCGTTTACTAATTTGCACAGCATAAGGTCCATTAAGAGCATCAGAATTATTTTCCACACTTGAATCACTTTGAGTGTTTGTATTAATTCGTACACCAGAAGTATTAAGAGCTAACTATATTATACTTTTGCTAGCTTAAGCAAATGTGCGAATTCATATATTGTACTTGACAAACTTTGCGTTGAGTTTTGTCAAGTGTCGTTTGCTTAAGTAACAGCGAAACTGGCCGCACTTTACTTAAGGAATCAACTGTTTTTTAGAAAAAGTCTATATGAAAAAAAGGAAACAAGTTGCAATGAACGGGGGAAATAATTTTATAGAAAATTTAATTGAAAATTATAAAAAATTTATATATGACAAAGGGATGATTTTTGTTGTTTTTCGATTGAGATGCAGGCACTGTTGCATTTTTTAGTACTTTTTATTTTTGTTTTAAATCGTTTCTTTAAATTATTTAAAATAAATATAGATTTATTCGTTAATTGTAAAATATTTATAAATTGTACATATTAAATAATATTTTTCGAAAAATACTGTTACAAGAAATTTCTATCACTAGAAATTTCTTTACACAAATTTTGACAGCTGGAAGATTCTAGTGTCGTAATAAACTGGAAATAACTAGAATACCCGATTACTCATATAAATACTGGTACTCAGTGACGCAGCAGTTCAGTTCATAAGTAAAACGCAAAGTGTGAAGAACTAAAGTGTGGCTAACGTTTAGTCTATCTAAATCGTGTAAATAAAGTGTATTTAATCCAAAACCTTTTATTTTGGTTTATTCTATTTTGGTGCCCTTTTGGTACCACCTTCCCTATTTGGGTTAATACAACGTTAGGATCTATATTTTACTCCCCTCTTTTACAACATTGGTGGCAGTATTTACATAAATTCTAACTAGTAAAACCGTTAACGGTACTTCTTTTTATACCCTTCACCATAGGTGGAAGGGTATATATAAGTTTGTCATTCCGTTTGTAATTTCTACAATATTGATCTTAGACCCTATAAAGTATATATATTCTGGGTCCTTATGAAGAGCGAAGTTGATTTAACGATGTCCGTCTGTCCGTCTGTCCGTCTGTGTGTTGAAATGGGTTTTCCGAAGAACCCAGACATGATGAGGACTTGATTCTTTTTTATTTCTGTTACATGTGATCCATTTCTGTTTGCTATTAAAAATCAGACAGATCGGTTAATAAATGGCTGAGATATTAGCAAAAAACCAGGACTACCTCTAATTTTTCCAGTAAAATCCCTTTGTTTAATATGTATGTAGAATTTTGAGCATAACAACACATCCATGTGTTAAAATTCTTTTCTTTCATCTCCACCTTTTATACACAAACAACACACATACAAAGATTTGTCATTTAAATAAAAACCAAACAAATCTCTAATTAACGAAGACTTTTATATATGTACCTCTATTGACGATGATTTTGTGTGAGCTTCAATAGCTCAGTTGTCTAGACGCTGTGTCACAAATACTTTTTTTTCTCTAAGGCCGTGGGGTTCGAGGTTCAAATCTCGGTGAGGTCAATTCACTTTTTTTTTTGTACATTTTTTTTTATTATTTTCTTAAGACTTTTTTTTTTGCTTATTTTTGTTTTTTTTTTAACATTTAATAATTAATTTATATAAAATTTTATATTAATAATTAAAATTCTTTTCTTTCATCTCCACCTTTTATACACAAACAACACACATATAAAGATTTGTCATTTAAATAAAAACTAAACAAAGCTCTAATGAACGAAGACTTTTATATATGTACCTCTATTGACGATGATTTTGTGTGAGCTTCAATAGCTCAGTTGTCTAGACGCTGTGTCACAAATACTTTTTTTTTCTCTAAGGCCGTGGGGTTCGAGGTTCAAATCTCGGTGAGGTCAATTCACTTTTTTTTTACATTTTTTTTTTTTTATATAAAATTTTATATTAATAATTAAATAATCCATAAATAGGCTAAAAACATCAACATTTTTATAAAAACCCTCTGATACAAACAAAATACAAACGTTTTTATACCTTTCACCACAGGTGGAAGGGTCGCGGGTTCGTTAAGATTTTTTTTTTTGTTTATTTTTTGTTTTTTTTTTTACATTTAATAAATAATTTAAATAAAATTTTATATTAATAATTAAATAATCCATAAATAGGCTAAAAACATCAAAATTTGTATAAAAACCCTCTGATACAAACAAAATACAAACGGTTTTATTTCTATTTTTTGCTCCGATTTAAAAGAATTTATAAAAAGATTTTTAAACCATTTTATTTCTCACATATTAAGAAAATTTTATACATAATTTACCTTTGAGTGCAACTATTTTAGGTCATAACTTATAATAATTTATAAAAAAAATTATAAACTATTTGCCTTCAAATTTTTAAAATTAAGCTAAAGAAATTACAAATATTTCTAATAAAAAAGCGAAATAAAATCCTAAATGCAAATTTGCCAGCTAAATCAAACTATTTTGTAGAAATAAAACACATGCAGTTCTAGTGATTTCTTTTAACGATTTGTTGAAATTCTTTTCTTTCACCTCTTAACCTTTTTTACACAAACAACAAACACTATTCTAGAGCTGTATTATGACCTATGGATACGTCTTATATAGCAAAAGATCGAAAATCTTTAGTATAACATATTTGCTGAAAAACTCGGAAATATCGGTTCAGATACAAAAAAGTTATGCCCAAAACATACATTTTTTTAAAATACATATTTTCTGGAACCATAAATCTTCCCGAGTCCAAGTTTTATCTCCAAACTAAATGGTTAATTTCCTCTTAAAGGCGTCCGTATATAAATCTGTCCATTTCATATATGTCCATATATAAACTTCAGTTTTTTCCCAACCATGGTGAAGGGTATATAAGATTCGGCATAGCCGAATTTAGCCGCTCTTACTTGTTTTATATTGTCAGCCGCCTTTTGCTTCTTTTTTTACTAGTTACAATCTTACTTGTCAACTATATACACCCGAAGCTCTTTGCAAAGGTAATATAATTTTTTATATAAATAAACTGAGACCTTTTCTCAATTTTTAAAAACATATCTTTTGTCTTTTATTTCTTTGGGAACTTTTCATTGCTTTCCGGCAAACATTTTGGTCCATTCGAAACGGATTTCCAAGGAAAAATCGACAAAGAAGTGGAAATAATTTTCTAAAATTTCCAGACTCCATCTTTTTTGTGGCATCATCGCAACAACAACATTTCTTGGTAAAATTTATTTATTTTCTACGAAAAACAGGTGCGTAAAGTTTTTTTAAGTGTTAAAAAGAAAATAGTGAAAAAGTGTAAACAATTTATAAAGAAAATAAAATAAGGATAATTTATTATTTTGCATAAAAAAGTATTAAAAATTTAATACTTTTTATTTTTTTTATTGTGAATTGATCGCGTTACAACCCTTCCCAAAATTATGTTTATACAGTCCAATTTTTGACGTTTTGCTTTGTTTTTACAACAATTCGTTTGTATACGCGAGGGACGGGGTAATTTTTTTTTTGGCATTAAAAAATTTTTCGGTAATTATATTTTAATCGCATTTAAAATTAATTATTTCGTTGTGAAAGTGTAATTAAAATTCATACATAATAAGTTCATATTGTTTTTCTTATTTTATTTAATCGAAAGCCGTCGGTTTTGTGATAAATTTTATTGTTGAAAGGTAACAATTGCATATACATACATAATTCAGTGTTTTTATTTTTACATACATACGCACCCACATCAGTTTTTGTTTATATTTTTACCATCTATTTTATTTGCTTGTACGTTTGTTTACATACAAACATACAAGCTATAGTCAAAGCTTACATACTTACTGTATTGCTTTTGTTGTTTTTTAGAAAACAGAAAGTCACCCTACTGTCCGGTTTAGTCGCGACATATACAGTTTGTGCTCGTTAATTAAAAATATTTTGAAAATAATTTTTATTGACTTTTGGTCAGATTTATTACCAATATTGGAAAATCGGTACCTTTCTTCGTAAATTTTCGTATTTGTTCGTATTTTTTCGGAATTTTTTTTAATTTTTCGGATTTTTCTTAATTTTTTTTGGATTTTTTCGTATAAATTTCTGTCAAGTTTAAATAAAATGTCAGATAACGCACTCGATGTCTTCATTAGAGAATCCGACGCTCTAATTAAATTTGAAGCGAAGTTTAACGAACTTCGTGAAGAGGAGCATTCGGTATTTAAACTCGAGATTCGTGGAAAGGAATTAAGCGCTTTATGGGAGCAGGTAAAGACAGTGTACCGGACTTGTCTGAGCTTTTTGGAAAACAGTGAATCGACAGAGCCATCGGATGTGGATGCTGCCGAGGCTAAATACGAAGTCACTTTTAACGCGTATGTTAATTGTTTATCGTCAATTAACGAAAAATTGCACGATTTTGAATCGCGTTCGAGTGCTTTGGCCAAAACCAGTGAGCAGTCTCCGACTGTAAAAGATAATTTAGAAGATTTTGGCTATTCTTTAAAGCTTCCGCCGTGCAATATCCCCGTTTTTGATAGCAAAGTAACATCGTGGCCCACTTTTCGGGATATTTTCACCGCGATTTACATAAGAAACTCGCGTGTAAGTCCAATTTTGCGATTTTTTGCTTTGCTTGAGAAAACAAGTGGCGATGCACATGAACTTGCTTCGAAAGCGCCCCTTACGGATAAGGGCTTTGACATTGCTTGGAAAAGCTTGTCCGAAAGATACGAAAATTTACGTTTGCTGGTAAACCATCAGCTCATTGAGCTTTTTAATCTTCCTTATCTCGATAAGGAGAGTATTGAGGGTTTAAAATCCTTGCAGCGCGGAATAAACGGTTGCATTTCGGCTTTGTCTGCATTAAATATTTCATCTTCTGGGGAGTTAAGCGCGCATATGATTGTTTTTATTTGTATTCAAAGGCTACCTGCAACCACCGTGAATCTATGGGAGCAGTCCGTTAAGGATAAAAGGGCATTGTCTAGTTGGTGTGATTTGGATAACTTTTTGACGGAAAGAATTGACACTTTAGAGTGCTCTCGCGATCTTCGGGCTTCTCATCTTTCTAAGAGGTCTGCAGAAATTAGGGTTAAGGCACATCTGACTAAATCTACTACTTCTGTAGGCAAGTCCTGCGTTATGTGCAAAAATCAGGTGCATTTTTTGCGCGCCTGTCCACGGTTTAAAAATTTATCAGTTTCAGAGAGATATTCTACCGTTAAAAAGTTTCATTGTTGTGTAAATTGTCTTTCGAAGGCACATGAAGCTAAGGATTGCAGTAGTACGCATGCTTGTTCAAAATGCAATAAGCGGCATCACACGTTATTGCATCGCGATTTAACTTCAAATGAGGCATCGGTTAGGGAGAATACTTCTTCACTTGCGGGTTCGGGTACAGCTCTTCGTCTTCCCAATCCTGCACTAACTGATCCTAATATACAATCCACTTCTGGTGGAGGCAATCCCACAGTTCCTTCTTCTAGACAGGTATTTCATACCTCTCAGAATGGAGCTGTACTTTTAGGGACTGCTATGGTGAATATTGTTCATCAGGGTATTACGTACCCAGCGCGTGCTCTCATTGATCCTGCTTCAGAGGGAAGTTTTATATCGAAACGGTTGCAAAATCGCTTGAAACTTTCTACATATCCCACAAACGCTCACATTTCTGGCGTCGAGCGCATGTCCTCTAGTTCAAAGAGACTTTGCTCGTTCACAATTGGCTCTCCTTTGGATTTATCATTTTCTTTTGAAGCTTTAGCTCTTGTCGTTACTGAGGTATCTGAAAGTTTACCATCCTTTAAAATACCTTCGATTGCGAAGGCAACTTTCCCAAATCTTCGCTATGCAGATCCTAAATTTTACGAAAGTAGGCCAGTTGATATTTTGCTAGGTGGTGAATTATATCCCGAGGTTCAGTTAAGGGAACTTCCTCGGGACTTTATGGGCTCAATGGTGGCTCAGAACACAGTTTTTGGTTGGATTATTACAGGCCCAGTTTCACAACCTCAAGTTCACGTCTTTTCTACTAAAGTCGAATTTTCAGAGGAAGATTGCCTTAATAGAAATCTTCTTAGATTTTGGGAACTTGAGGACACTCCTAAAAAGAAAATTTTATCTACTTATGATAAAATTTGTGAGGAAAATTATGAAAAGACTACACGTCGAGGTGCCGATGGTCGCTACATTGTTACGCTTCCTTTCAAGCCTGAATTTCCTCAACATTTATATTTGGGTACATCTAGGTCAAGTGTTCTCAAACAATATCTCAGAACTGAATCCTCTCTTTTACGGAGACCTGAGATCAAGAAAATGTACGACAACGTCGTTAATGAATATTTGCAATTGGATCATATGAAACTTATTTCGAATCCAGCTTCCGCTTCTACTTTTACTTGTTATTTGCCACATCATCCAGTAGTTAAGCCTGAACGGAAGACCACCAAGTTGCGCGTCGTTTTCAACGCATCGAATAAAACGTCAAATGGAGTGAGTCTAAATGACTGTCTTTATGTGGGCCCCACTTTGCAGTCAGATTTGGTTCTTTTAATACTTCGTTGGCGACTTTTTAAATTTGTTTTTAATTGCGACATAACGCAAATGTATAGACAAATTCGGGTTGATTCTGCTCATACTCCGTTTCAACGGATCTTGTTTAGAGATTCTCCTACGGAGAACGTTAAGGATTATGAGTTGCAGACGGTAACGTTCGGTGTTAATTGCGCCCCGTATCTCGCCATACGCACCCTACGCGATTCAGATGCTGAGTACCCTGTTGCATCGCACATTCTACGAAAGTGCATGTACGTTGACGACGTTTTAACAGGTACTCACGATATTTCATCTGCTCTAGTTGCCCGTGATCAGCTTATTGCTGCTTTAGCTTCGGCAAAATTCGATCTCCGAAAGTGGACTTCCAACGATCGCTCGATTTTAGAAGGTTTTCCGCCGGAACATTTAGTCGATGCCAAACTTTTGACTTTTGTCGAGTCAAGTAGTTCAAAGACTTTGGGGATTCAATGGAATGCTCAGATGGACTCATTTTTCTTTAAAGTGGATCCAATCGCACACAAATCAAATCATACAAAGAGGGAAGTTTTGTCTATTATTGCCAAGTTGTTTGATCCTGTTGGTTGGCTAGGTCACATTGTGATTGTGGCGAAAATGATTATGCAGAGAGTATGGCTCGATAACATCGATTGGGATGATTCACTTCCACTCTCTACTGAAAATGATTGGAAAAAATTTGTTGCTTCTTATCACGAAGTTAATAAAATTAGAATTCCGAGATGGATTCACTATACGACTGATTCTTCTGTCGAACTCCACGTTTTTTCGGATGCCTCGGAGAAGGCATACGCGGGGGTGATATATATTCGTATCGAATCCCCTACCGGCGAAATTCATACCCATTTGTTATCTTGTAAAACAAAAGTGGTCCCCATTAAATCAATTTCAATACCACGTTTGGAACTTTGCGGTGCTGTTTTGGCTTCTGAGCTTTTGAAAACTGTTCTCAGTGAAATTGATATTCGTCTTCGGCGAATTTATTGTTGGACAGATTCTACTATAGTTCTGTCCTGGTTGAAAAAGGACCCTTGTTCCTGGACCACGTTTGTTGCTAATAGGGTTTGCAGGATTCAGGAGAATGTTGGTCGACATAACTGGTATCATGTCCGATCGGAAGATAACCCCGCCGATTTGGGTAGTCGTGGTATTTCTCCCTCAGAGTTATCTGATAGTTCACTTTGTTGGCATGGGACACCATGGCTTGGTGAAAGTAAATCGCAATGGAACATCACGGATCTTTCTCATCTTGACACTGATATTGAGGGTCGTGTAGTTAAAGTTTATGCTTCGTTTTTTACGGACAAAAGTGGTAGTGATATTTATGTTGATATTTTGAAGGACTATTCTCGTTTTGATAAGGCTCTTCGCGTAATATCTTATATATTACGATTCTTTTACAACATTCACCCGAATCATAAGTCGGGTCGTCGCTTGTATTCAAATAAGACTCTTTTGTGTAACGAATTGAATCGAACTAAATTACACTTGGCCAAAGTTGCTCAAAAACAGCACTTTCCTAAGGAGTATCGTTGTCTTTTGGATAGGGAACCTTTACCTCCGAAAAGTAGTCTTGTTACTTTGAACCCTTTTCTGGATAAGGATGGCGTTATGAGGTTGAATGGTCGTTTGGTAAAATCGCCTTCGCTCACATATACCGAACAACACCCAATTATTTTACCATACTCAAGCAGATTTACGCTACTCTTGACTGAGTTTATTCATTTAATTTCCATTCACGGTGGAAATCAATTAATGCTGCGAATTCTTCGGATCGAATATTGGGTACCTAGACTTAAATCTAAAATTCGCGCCGTTATTAGCGGCTGCAAGCGTTGTGTTCTTGACAGGAAACGTTCTTGTAGTCAAATTATGGCCGCTCTTCCGCCGGAGAGGACCCTTCTTGATAGGCCTTTTACTACCACAGGTGTTGATTTTGCTGGTCCTTTTGATATTAAAAGTTTTACGGGTCGAGCTTGCAAGATTACTAAAGGCTACGTGTGCATATTTGTTTGCTTTTCTACGAAGGCAATACATTTAGAAGCGACATCTGATTTATCAACTGCTACTTTTTTGTCTGCTTTTCAACGGTTTATTTCGCGACGAGGTTGCCCTAGTACAATATTTTCGGACAACGGCACAAACTTTGTGGGTGCGTCGCGTGAATTAGAAAGAGATTTTAGGACTTTTGTTCGGGAAAGTCAAAACACTGTATGCTCATCATACGGCATTCAAGGCCTTTCTTGGCGTTTTATTCCAGCGGGCTCTCCTCATATGGGTGGACTTTGGGAAGCCGGTGTGAAGAGTTTTAAACTTCTTTTTCGAAAAGAGGCACAATCCTTTAAGTATACTTTTGAGGAACTTTCGACTATTCTTTCTAGAATAGAAGCTTGTCTTAATTCGAGACCTCTTTGTCCCATGTCTGATAGTCCACAGGAACCAATTGCGCTGACCCCTGGTCACTTTCTAATCGGTTCTCCGATATTAGCTCCACCGGAGCCTGCAGTACTTGATTCCCCAATCAGTTTGGTTAATCGCTTCCAGAAGATGAAGGCTATTTCTCAACATTTCTGCCGTCGGTGGAAGGAGGAATATTTAATGAGCTTACACAAACGGTATAAATGGAAAAACGCTAAACGCGAGATTCAGGAAAATGATTTGGTCGTGATCCGGCACGAGCAGCTTCCTCCAACTTCCTGGCGGTTAGGTCGGGTAGTCAAAATTTATCCGGGAAAATTTGACCGTCACATATTAGAGTCGTTGATGTACGGACCGCGAACGGGGTTGTAAGGCGACATATCGCAAAACTGGTCATTCTGACCAATTAAATCTATTTTCTCGAATAACACTTTTTATCTCCTAACATAGCATAATGGAATCCTTAAAAACTCTTTTTGATGACGCTTTGTTGGATGATTATGAGGAAGCCATGGACATTGTAGATCCTATTTCTGCAGAGGCAGAACCTGATCCATCTCCCGCATCAGCTCCAACGAACGTTCAGGCTCCTTTTGCTATACCAGCACCTACAACTTTACCAGCTGTCGTGCCACCTATTCATGTGGTTTCGCCTCCTTCTGAGGTACCTACTCCGGTTGCGGTGCCTACTTTAGACGAAGTAACCGCTAAATTTTCGACACCCAAATCATCATCGGCTTCTAATGGAGACTCGGCCTCGAATACGTCCGCAAAGAAAATGGAAGTGAAAAGTCTTCAATGTCGAGTTTGTAGTGGTAGACACCCATTGCGGTCTTGTTCTACCTTTCGGAAGGCAAGTCACGCACGAAATCTTCGCTTTGTGCTTCTTCACCACTACTGCTCCCGTTGTTTGGCTCATACCCACGAAGCCAAGAACTGTCCGAGTTCGGCTAAATGCCGCCATTGTAATGGAAATCACAATTCGATTTTGCATGCTCCTTCTTCTTCCAAATCTGGTCCTAAAACCAAACGATCTGTGCAAACTTCTTCGTCTAGGAAGACTGCCTCAGATCAGCCTAAAACCACAGTTGTGGCACAGCACAACTCTCCGTCCGTGTCTGGAATTTGTTCGTTGCCTATTCGACATATTGCACGTTTTCGCCTACTATTGTGGCTCAACTATATTTACCGAAAAGGTCGATCCCGGTTCGTGCGGCACTGGACCCGTGTTGTAATGCTAGTTACATTTGCGAAACCTTGGTTCAAAACCTGAGGTTACCAGTGTCCAATATGGATGGCATCAAATACTGCCGTTTAACGGTCGGGTCGTCCTACGATGCTTCTCAGAAAATTAGCTTTACTGCAAAGGTGACGAAAATGGTAGGTGTTAAAACTCCTTCGGAGACAGTTTCGGACACCGTCCGGGACAGCTTTGCTGGTTTTCAGCTGGCTGATCCTACTTTTAATGTTTCTGGGCGTGTAGCTCTAGTTTTCGGACCTGAAGTTAGCCCTCAAGTGCTCAGGGGCAAAGTCTATTCGAGTCCGGGCCTTCCATTGGCTCAATATACGATATTTGGGTGGGTCATATCTGGCCAATCTCCAATTTAAAATATAGATCCATTTGGATCAACCCAGTCCCCTTTGGACTATAGATCTTTCGGGATCAACCCGGTCCCCTTTGGACTAAAGATCTTTCGGGATCAACCCTGGCCCCCTTTGGGTCAACGATCCTTTGGATCAACAGACACCCCTTGTGTCACCACGGTCCCCTTTGGGCCAACGATCCTCTTGGATCATCGTCGTAGTTTTAAGTGTTTTTTGAAAAAAAAAAATGTATATAATAAACATATAACATAAATTAGACTCTTCTTTTATATTTTTCCTTAAATTTAAATTATTAAGATTTGTTGCAACACGCCTATATGTTGCAAGGTGGCCGGCAATGTTTAATCCAAAACCTTTTATTTTGGTTTATTCCATTTTGGTGCCCTTTTGGTACCACCTTCCCTATTTGGGTTAATACAACGTTAGGATCTATATTTTACTCCCCTCTTTTACAACATTGGTGGCAGTATTTACATAAATTCTAACTAGTAAAACCGTTAACGGTACTTCTTTTTTTATATTGTCAGCCGCCTTTTGCTTCTTTTTTTACTAGTTACAATCTTACTTGTCAACTATATACACCCGAAGCTCTTTGCAAAGGAAATATAATTTTTTATATAAATAAACTGAGACCTTTTCTCAATTTTTAAAAACATATCTTTTGTCTTTTATTTCTTTGGGAACTTTTCATTGCTTTCCGGCAAACAAAGTGTGCTATCAAATTGTATTTCTGTAATTTTTAGTAACGGTTATAAATAAATAAAGCAATAAATAATTTCAAGCAGTGTTTATTATTTGCAATATAGAAAGAACTCGATTTATTTAAAAGGTAAATAAATCAACGATTTTATAAAGGGTAAAATCGTAACAATTGGTGTCAGAAGTGGGGTTGCAAAATAATAAGCAGTCATGTAATTGGAGGAGCTTAAGGTGGAACAGCTCAAGAAGGAATTGAGCAAGTTGGAGCTACTGACAGCAGGTAATAAGACGGAATTGCAAAAAGGGCTGATAGAAGAATTCGAGCGGCGTAACATTGACATTGCGACTTACGAATTTGATGAAAAAGAAGCAATGGAAGTTAGTACCCGTAAAACAGAAGGTAATATGGAGCTGAGCGCAATGTTTGCTGCTATGATGGAAAAAATAGAAACTTCTCGAGCAGACGGCGAGAAACTGTTTTCTAAAATGGAAATGAAACTGCTAGAAACTTCTAGAGCAGACAACATGAAAATGTTAGAAGCTTCTAGAGCAGACAACATAAAAATGTTAGAAGCTTCTAGAGCAGACAACGAGAAACTGTTAGCTAAGATGGAAACGAAACTGCTAGAAAGATCGAGAGCAGACAACGAGAAATTGCTAATGAAGATGGAAGAAAAGTTTCAAGATACTTCTAGAGAAATTTCCGAGGTTTCCAAAAGAGTTTCCGACTTAGAGAACGGCGTAGACAGATTCGACGTACAAACCAAAGATGTTGAGAGAAAACTACAAGATTTAGAAAATAAAGTAAATAATCTCCAATGTCAAGAGGGTCCAGTACGAATTATTCAGGAAACTTCTGGTAGAGCAAAGGCCTACTTTTGACGGCAGCGTACCGTTTAATGTTTTTAAGTTCCAGTTCGAGACAGTTGCCGCCAGAAATATGTGGAACAACGAAGAAAAGGCTATAGAGTTGATTCTGGCCTTAAAAGGAAACGCTGCAGAAATTCTAGAAAGTGTGCCAATCACCTGCAGAAATAATTATGACGACATAATGGTGGTACTGCAGCGAAAGTATGGTGGTGAACACAAAAAAGAAATATACAGAATGGAACTAAGAGGTAGACTGCAGAAAGCAAATGAGTCATTGCAAGATTTTGCGACAGAGATTGAGCGGTTGGTGCAGCTGTCGTATCCGGGCGAAAATCATCCATTATTAGATGAATTCAAAATTGAAGCATTTGTGAAGGGAATTCATGATCCTGATGTAAGGTACGCGGTATGTGCTACACGAAAATCATCTTTTGCAAAAACTGTTTCATTTGCACTGTCACAGGAGACTGCGAAAATAATTGCTAAGCCGCAAATATTTAATATGCGAAAGCTCGAAGTAACTGCTGAAAAAGAGGAAGATATAAGCGCTAAGTTTATAGAAGCAGTTAAAGAGGCAGTAATGCAGGCATTAGGGAGAAAGCAAGTTAAGGCCGAATGCTATAACTGCGGAGGAGTGGGACATTTTCAGCGGAACTGCCGAGCACCAGGAAAAAGCTTCCGGCCGGTTAATCAATTAGCACAGGAGTCACCGTTAAAACCAAAAAGAGCTAACACTGCGGGACACGATCCAGCTCATACAAGCGAGGGCCCCACAATCTCCATATCAGTGATACAGCAGGGAAAAAGCAATCTTACTGCTTGTGGATATATCAACGGCAGAAAGCACATTTGTACTATAGACACAGGAGCATCACAGTCTGTCACCAGACCTGATTTAGTTAAGGAGGCAATTGAACCATTATTTGGGGTGAGACTGCGCACAGCTACTGGGGAAACTGGTACTGTCTATGGAAAAGTGAATGTTAAACTAACGATTTCCAACGTAAGCGTCAATCATGTATTTATTGTTGCCGATATTGTGGACGAAGTAATCATTGGTGCAGATTTCATGATTAGTCACGGCATTAATCTGCATATGGGGCAAAAAGTTATGATTTGGCGGAATGTTGAAATACACCTTGATGTTGGATATGAGCACAAGGCTAAAGTAAGAAAACCGGTTACCATTGAGCAGAGCAAGGGTAGGAAACATGGCAAGCACAGTTCAAAGGCTGAAGGAAAAGACCGTATCGTGGATATTCGACAAACGCATATCGAGCCGAGTGAAGCCTGGTCAGCGGCGCAACGGAGTGACCCCATGTTAGCGAAGATTATATCAGCCAAAGAAGAAAACAGGAGGCCTACCCGCGAGCAGATATCAGCTGAAAGTGAAGGCATATTGGGCGCAGTGGAATAGCCTGCAAGTGTTAAATGGTTGCTTATACCGTACCGTGGTCACAAAAACTATAGAGAAGTTTAAACAACGGTTTTACTGGGTGGGCTGTCAACAAGCTGTAGGCGATTGGATATCAAATTGCGCGCAATGCATCGCAGCCAAAGGACCAGTAAGAACAATCTTTGGAATGGAACTCAAATTGCCTGGCGAATTGGAACTTGGTGTTAAGCCCGCCGCAACAGACAGTGAAAACGACAACTCTTCCCGGGAACAAGAAGACCTCAACAAACGTCAGGAGTTCGTCCGCAATCGAATTAAAATGGTCAGCGATAAGATGAAGGCGAGGTACGATCGAGCAGCAAATTCTGAAGGATTTAATGAAGGCGAGTTGGTTCTGCTGTTTAACCCGCAACGAAAGAAAGGATTATCTCCCAAACTACAAACGCATTGGGACGGACCCTATAGAGTTATTAAAAGATTGAATGATGTGGTATACAGAATACAGAAAGATCAGAGCCCAAGATCCAAAATGAAGGTTGTTCATCTAGAACGACTAGCCAACTATGGAAAAGGAATATCTATGTCTGTTCGGGACGAACAGGCTTAAGTGGGCGGCAGTGTTACAAGAAATTTCTATCACTAGAAATTTCTTTACACAAATTTTGACAGCTGGATGATTCTAGTGTCGTAATAAACTGGAAATAACTAGAATACCTGATTACTCATATAAATACTGGTACTCAGTGACGCAGCAGTTCAGTTCATGCGTAAAACGCAAAGTGTGAAGAACTAAAGTGTGGCTAACGTTTAGTCTATCTAAATCGTGTAAATAAAGTGTGCTATCAAATTGTATTTCTGTAATTTTTAGTAACGGTTATAAATAAATAGAGCAATAAATAATTTAGAACAGTGTTTATTATTTGCAATATAGAAAGAACTCGATTTATTTAAAAGGTAAATAAATCAACGATTTTATAAAGGGTAAAATCATAACAATACATATATTTAGGAAATATAAGAAGAAAGCAGCAACTAAGTGTAGTAAGTATTTAAGCTTAAAAAGTACATTGTAGCCACCCAAAAGCCGCCAATAAGTTGATTAAGCATTTGACAGACTTTTCGTTATTTTTGACAGTAGCTTAAGTTAGCAAAAGTATAATATAGTTAGCCCTTTAGTACTCAGCTCAACCAAATCAGATACTACGAGTGGCTTATTCTTAATAGTCATAAAATACGTCGTCATTAGCTCATCACGCACAAGAACACTAGTGAACTTGACCAGAATCGATTTTTTGTTATTAAAATAGCATTTATGATTTGGCACATTGTAAAAAGAACCCAACTTCATAATAGGTTCAGCAAGATTCGATAAACCAACCATTAAGCCATTAACTATAAGATCACAGCGGCTTAGTTTTCTATGTAAGACGTTATTTTCAACCTCCAATTGAGAGATTTTAATAAAAGTAGAGGATTCAACGTGCCTTATTTGATAATTCGCAATAGTGGAAAATATTTATTGTATTATTTTTATTCGAAAAATCCACTAAAAAAAGTTAAAAAATTATTAAAACCGCCGAAACATTGACACATTTTTAAGTAGACAAGGATATTTTTTAAATTTATTGTCAAACCGATACCTATTTTGCTGTCGAGCGATTTTAATCGTCTTGACGATTAGCTGTGTTTATGCAACTAGCTATCAAATTTACGTGCGTGCCATCATTGTTAACAAGTTAACACTCCTCAGTGCATGCAATTTATGAAGTTATAACAGATTTTGAGAAAATTGCACTTGTTTTGAACATTTTTTATTTTTTAGTTGTGGTACCAGAAATTCAGGGGGGAAGATTGCGCAAAAACTAGGACTTGTCCTAAAAATTGTCGAACGCACAACGGTCGCTGTTTAAATGAGGATTCTAATAATATTTGTTGCAAATTTTCAAAAAGAACAGTTTTTGAGAAAATTACCCTTTTTTATGAACATTTTTATTTGATAGTTGTGGTACTATTAATTCATGGGGGAAGATTGCGCTAAAACTAGCACTTATCCTTAAAATCGTTGATCGCACAATGGTAGCTGTTGGCATGAGGATTCTAAAAATCTTTATTGCAAATTTTTAAAAGCAACAGTTTTTGAGAAAATTGCACTTTTTTATGAACATTTTTATTTTTTGTTGTGGTACCAGAAATTCATAAGGGAAGATTGCGCTAAAACTAGGACTTATCCTAAAAATCGTGGAACGCACAATTGTAGCTGTTGGTATGAGGATTCTTAAAATCATTATTGCAAAATCATGATTTTACATTTTTATTTTTTAGTTGTGGTACCAGAAATTCATGGGGGAAGATTGCGCTAAAACAAGGACTTGTCCTAAAAGTCGTGGATCGCACAATGGTAGCTGTGCTGTTGGTATGAGGATTCTAAAAATCTTTATTCCAATTTTTTTAAAAGTACAGTTTTTGAGAAAATTTCACTTTTTTATGAACATTTTTATTTTTTAGTTGTGGTACCAGAAATTCAGGGGGGAAGATTGGGCAAAAACTAGGACTTGTCCTAAAAATTGTGGAACGCACAACGGTCGCTGTTTAAATGAGGATTCTAATAATCTTTATTGCAAATTTTCAAAAAGAACAGTTTTTGAGAAAATTACCCTTTTTATGAACATTTTTATTTGATAGTTGTGGTACTATTAATTCATGGGGGAAGATTGCGCTAAACTAGCACTTATCCTAAAAATCGTTGATCGCACAATGGTAGCTGTTGGTATGAGGATTCTAAAAATCTTTATTGCAAATTTTTAAAAAGAACAGTTTTTGAGAAAATTGCGCTTTTTTATGAACATTTTTATTTTTTGTTGTGGTACCAGCAATTCATTAGGGAAGATTGCGCTAAAACTAGGACTTATCCTAAAAATCGTGGAACGCACAATGGTAGCTGTTGGTATGAGGATTCTTAAAATCTTTATTGCAAATTTTCAAAAATAACAGTTTTCGAGAAATGAACATTTTTATTTTTTAGTTGTGGTACCAGAAATTCATGGGGGAAGATTGCGCTAAAACAAGGACTTGTCCTAAAAATCGTGGATCGCACAATGGTAGCTGTGCTGTTGGTATGAGGATTCTAAAAATCTTTATTGCAAATTTTTAAAAAGTACAGTTTTTGAGAAAATTGCACTTTTTTATGAACATTTTTATTTTTCAGTTTTGGTACCAGAAATACTTGAGGGAAGATTGTGCTACAACTAGGACTTGTCCTAAAAACCGTGGAACGAACAATGGTAGCTCATGACATGAGGATTATAAAAATCTTTATTGCAAATTTTCAAAAAGGACAGTTTGAAAAAAATTCACTTTTTATGAACATTTTTATTTTTAGTTGTGGTACCAAAAACTCTTGGGGGAAGATTGTGCTACAACTAGGACTTGTCTAAAATCGTGAAACGCACAATGGTATCTGTTGGTATGAGGATTCTTAAAATCTTTATTACAAATTTTTAATAAAGAACAGTTTTTTAGAAAATTGCCCATTTTGTTTTTGAGAAAAATTTCCATTTTTATTCTCTGTTGAAAAAACGCAAAAATTTCATGTTTGATATGTATGAAAACTACCTCATTATCAGTCTGTTCCCGTACGTTACCGCGGGTTCCCAAACTTACCCAAATTTACCCAAAAGCGTTCCCGTACTCGAAAATTGGGTAAATGAGAGCGTTTATGAGAGTGTTTAAGTGTTTCTCTTTTTACCGAAAGTAACCTAAACTTTTTCTGTGGGTAAATTGTCAAAAGAACAGTTGATAAACAAAACCAGCTGTTTTATAATTGTAAAAATAAAACTAAGGAACTTCAGCGATGCTAATTTAGCCCTTTTCGTGTTACAATAAGCGTTTTTTTACTTTCTAAAAACTGTTTATAAGAAAGGGACAGATCGGCACCTTTTAATTTTTTTTACCGCTTTTTTTTTTGAAAATTGTAACCCCCTTTTTTACATTGGCACGAAATCTCAAAATTTTTATATACACCACTTTGAAAAAACAATGAAAAAAGCTCATAGACATTAAATTATGAGAAAAATATATTTATTAGAAATAACTATGTGTGTTTTTTCAAAGAGGAAAATATTAAAATCTCGAAATTTCGTGCCACTGCAAACGGTGGGCAATTTTAATACATTTTTTTGAGTCTTTTATTTCAATTTTCGCATTTCTCCATTAGCGCGTTTTCACTTGTCGTGTTACACTTATTGCACCTAAAAATTTGGCATCACTGATGCATTTTGGGACTGGAAAAGTAGTTTTTTGCGTTCCCGTACTTTTGGGTAATTTTGTCATTTTATGAGAGTATTTTGTGCTTACTCTCATTTTACCAAACTTTACCCAGAAAGTAAGGGAACACAGCTTATATTTCACTTAGTTTAAAAATAACATTATAAACAATCTAGTGATAGATTTGTATTTTTGTCAATAATTTGATTTAGAGTTTTTGTTCTGTTATAATTTTTCATATAGAATGATTATTAAATTGTTGTTCAATTTTATAAATAAAATATTAATTATCAAAATATAATATTGGTGTCAGAAGTGGGATGAAATGAGTCTCTCACAGGAACAACTAGCAGCGATTATGCAAAAGCTATCAGGAGTAATTCAATCCGCAGTGGCTGAGGGTGCGCGTTCTGCGGTAGGCAACGGTACAACTTCAACGTCTGGATCAAAGTCTCCACAATTTTTCATGAGTGAATACAAGCAAGCGGAAGGGGTCACAGTTGCAGAGTATTTTACAAGGTTCGACTGGGCTTTGCAGTTATCAAAAATTTCAGAAAATGATTAGTAAGTCCAAAACTTCCAGATGCACTGAATTACAGTGAGATAAAAGATAAACTTATTTAGCTTATGATGGATAGAAAAATAAGTTTGCAGAAAGTGTCAAATTCAGACAAATTAAATAAGAACCAGGCGAGTCTATAGCAAATTTTAGTTTACGCTTAAAACATGGTGCTGCTTTTTGTGAGTATGGTGCATTTTTGGACAGGATGTTAATTGAACAGTTGCTTATGGGATTAGAATCTAGAAGTATATGTGACGAATTAATTGATAAACAGCCATAAAGTTTTTTCAAAACATATGAGATAGCTTATGCTAGGGAATTAACTCATCACGCTACAAAAGAAGTTAACGCCTGTGACAAATCACAACCTGAGCACACATGTAAGTTATGATTTAGTCCTGTTAAAACGAAAAATACTTCCAAATACGACTCAGCTCCGTCAAATAAATTGAAATGTTATGGGTGTGATGGTAACCATATGAGAAGAGATTGTAAGTTTAAAAATTAAAAGTATTTCACCTGCGGCAAGCTAGGCCTTATTTCAAAGGTATGTAAACCCGAACGGGTCAAGTTACAGTTGAACGTGATAATGTTGATGAACCAGTTGAACAATTACATGTAGTGAATAGTTTGAGAAAGACAAAAGCATACGATAGGAAAATCATTACGGTTAATATTGATGGTCGGAAATTAGAAATGGAGCTTGATACTGGAGTTCCATGCAGTATCATCAGTAAGAAAAATTTACGGTCTATTAAGCCTAATTTCAAGTTGTATAAATCAGATAGAAGATTTGCTAGTTACACTGGTCCTAAGATTAATTGCATTGGTTGAATTGTAGTAAACGTTGCGTTGGGAAAAATATCTCGTATAGATACTTTGTGTGGTCGTGAATGGATAACTCAATTTGCACATGGTATTAATTTCATCGATCTGTTTTCAGCACCAAAGAAGAACAATGGGCTTAAAGCAAATGAAACATTAGATTTAAATAACGTTAACATAATTTCTGAGGTGCCAATAGTTGATACAATAAAGAAAAATTAACTTCAACAAACTTTAGACCGTTTTGGGGATGTGTTTGATACATCAGTAGGAAAACTGCGGCCCACCAGTTAGAGTGCATATGAATACCGATGCAAAGCCGATTTTTGCAAGACCTAGAGACGTTCCTTTAGCTTTAAAAGAAGCATATGCAAAAGAAATTGATAAGAAAATTACAGCCGGATTTTATAAGAAAGTAGAGTTTTGAGAATGGGCGTCTACAACACATGTAGTAACCAAGAAGAATGAAGCCAGATTGATTGCTCATTTGAACGTTACTGATACGTATACTTATGTACCTATTGATGATGAATTTGCTCATATTCTCACTTTGAATACTACTACCCATGGTCTTATACGATCAACCCGTGCAGTGTATGGCGCTGCTCATATTCCAGCAATATGGCAAAGAAAAATGGAGGAAGTTTTACAGGGTCTACCAAACATTCTCAATTTGTTTGATGATATTCTCTTATTTGCAAAAGAATTTAGCGAATTACAGCAAATCCTAGAATCAACATTAAATCGCATGAGGAAATGTGGTCTTAAGTTAAACAAGTCTAAATGTGTTCTTGCAGCTTCTTCTGTAGAATTTCTTATCCATGTTATTGATGCCAGAGGCATACACAAATCTAACAAACATGTTGAGGCTATATTGCACGCTCCAAAGCCAACAACGTTCGAACAACTTCAACTGTTTTTGGAAAAAGCGTCATATTACAGCGCATTTATTCCAGGTTTAGCTTCACGAGAAAGACCGTTACGAGATGTACTGAAAGGAAAAATGTTTTCTTGGTCTGCAGAGGCGGATGCGGCATATAGCGATGTAAAACAAATACTAATTTCCCCACAGGTTTTAATGACATATGATCCGAATCTGCCACTACTATTGGCCACTGATGCCAGCAAAACTGGTTTAGGGGCAGTGTTATCACACCGTATATTGAATGGATAAGAACGACCAATAGCATTTGCAAGTAGAACAATGGGTTCAACAGAACAACGTTATTCGCAGATTCATAAGGAGGCTTTAGCAATTGTATGGGCAGTCTAAAAGTTTTTGAAATATGTATACGCCCGACATTGGACACTAATAACGGATCATAAACTGTTGACGCAGATTTTACATCCTAACAAATCACTGCCAGTTCTTTGTATTTCTCGTATGGCAAACTATGCAGATTTTCTTAGCAATTTAATTTTGATATAGTAAACAAAACTTCGAAGCAAAATAGTAATTCAGATTACTTATCACGTATAATTCAAAAAAATTCACTAGTATTACAACCTAAGTAATATTCTTCAATTTCTGCATTTAATACCGAGTATGATGAATTTGATAACTTCGTTATTCGACAAATTAATCAACTACCTGTTACAGCTGAAAGAATATCCAAAGAAACTCGAAAAGATCCAGAGCTTGAAAAAATCGTAACAATTCTTGAAAAAGGTTTTTACTTAACTAAAAGTGGTTACACATCACCTGAAGCTAATTATAAACTTTCTGCAGATTGTTTGACATTCGAACATAGAGTTGTGATACCTCTAAAATTTCGTAAAGACATACTTCAAAGTTTGCATGCGGCCCATTTAGGCATGGTTAAAATGAAGGGGATTGCACGTTCCTTTGTATATTAGGCTAAAATTGATTCCGACATAGAAGCTGTTGCAAAAGATTGTAACGAATGTGCAAGAACAGCTAATAAACCTAAAAAGTATGCTGATCACCACTGGGAATACGCCAAAGGACCATGAAAGCGGATACATATTGATTATGCTGGTCCATATGAGGGGATGATGTTGCTAATAACAACAAATGCGTATAGTAAATGGTTAGATCTTAAAGTCACTAAATCAATTACCGCTGCTGCGACAATTGCACTAATTGATGAAATTTTTGCTGATAACGGTGTACCGGCAATGGTGGTTTCAGACAATGGCACTAATTTTTCTTCTGTGGAATTTAACAGTGATTTAACAACAGTAGGAGTTGGGTAACATAAGTACACAGCACCTTATGATCCAGCTACAAACGGACAGGCTAAACGCAGCGTCCACACAGTTAAAAACGCGTTGAAAGAAATGTGTACAACAAATCAAACTTTACATAAAAATCTTAATAAATTTTTGAGACAGTATAAAAATGCACCTCATTCAACCACGGGAGTATCACCAGCTCAACTTTTTCTCGGTCGTCAATTGCGAACGCGTCTTGATTTAGTACGTCCTGAAAATATTTCTTTCAAAGTAACAGCAAAACAATTTTTAGGAGGTCATGAGTAATAAATAAAAAAGGTAAATTTTCTCAAAAACTGTTCTTTTTGAAAATTTGCAATAAAGATTAGTAGAATCCTCATACAAACAGCTACCATTGTGTGTTCCACGATTTTTAGGACAAGTCGTAGTTTTAGCGCAATATTCCCCAATGAATTAGCGAAATCTTCCCCCATGAATTCCTGGTACCACAACTAAGAAATAAAAATGTTCATAAAAAAAGAGCAATTTTCTCAAAAAGTGTTCTTTTTGAAAATTTGCAATAAAGATTTTTAGAATCCTCATACCAACAGCTACCATTGTGCGTTCCACGATTTTTGTGTGTCCTAGTTTTAGCGAAATCTTCCCCCATGAATTCCTGGTACCACAGCTAAAAAATAAAAATGTTCATAAAAAAGAGCAATTTTCTCAAAAACTGTTCTTTTTGACAATTTGCAATAAACATTTTTAGAATCCTCATACCAACAGCTACCATTGTGCGTTCCACGATTTTTAGAACAAGTCCTAGTTGTAGCACAATCTTCCCCCAAGAATTTCTGGTACCACAACTAAAAAATAAGAATGTTCATAAAAAAGGGCAATTTTCTTTAAAACTGTTCTTTTAAAAATTTGCAATACAAATTTTTAGAATCCTCATACCAACAGCTACCTTCGTGCAAGAATAGCCAATAAACCTAAAAAGTATGCTGATCACCACTGGGAATACCCCAAAGGACCATGGGAGCGGATACAAATTGATTATGCTGGTCCATATGGGGGGATGTTGTTAATAATAACAGATGCGTATAGTAAATGGTTGGATGTTAAAGTCACTAAATCAATTACCGCTGCTGCGACAATTGCACTAACTGATGAAGTTTTTGCTGATAACGGTGTACCGGTCATGGTGGTTTCAGACAATGGCACTAATTTTTCTTCTGTATAATTTAACAGTTAATTACAACAGTAGGAGTTAGGTAACATAAGTACACAACACCTTATCATCCAGCTACAAACGGACAGGCTGAACGCAGCGTCCAGACAGTTAAAAACGAGGTGAAAGCAATGTGTACAACAAATCAAACTTTACATCAAAATCTTAATAAATTTTTGAGACAGTATAAAAATGCACCACGGTAGTATCACCAGCTCAACTTTTTCTCGGTCGTCAATTGCGAACGCGTCTTGATTTAGTACGTCCTGAAAACATTTCTTCCAAAGTAACAGCAAAACAATTTTTTGGAGGTCATTAGAGAGTTAAATGAGGGTGATAATATATTCTTCCTATCTGGTAATCCACGTGAAAGTAAATGGTTGCAAGGTAATATAAAGAAACGTGTTGGTGATATACATTACGAAATTCAAAATTATGAGGAGGCACACTGACCAGATTCGGGGTGCTAATGAAAAATGCGAAGAGAATCAGAGTTGTCATGAAGAGGACAATATCTCAGGAAGAAAATCGGTTATACGTTTTAGTTTTCCTGAAATTGAATATCGTGAAAATATATGTGCTCCAAGTAACAATGAACTAGTGAATGAAGAACCTAATGGAAATGTTTGTCCTTCAAATAATGATCCAGTAAACGAAGAATCTTTAAACATACAAAGGCAATAACACAGTCCAGTACATGAAAGGGATACAGATGACGAATTCCAAACTCCACAAGCTCACAGTGAAGAAAATTCTCAATACCCACAAATGCTGCGACGAACTTCAAGAGTTCGAAAACCAAAAGTATTGTTTTCACCATGAGAATTTACTTGGAGGAAGGGGAAAAATGATATGTATGAAAACTACCTCATTATATTTCACTTAGTTTGAAAATAACATTATAAACAATCTAGTGATTGCTTTGTATTTTTGTCAATAATTTGATTTAGAGTTTTTGTTCTGTTATAATTTTTCATATGGAATGATTATTAGATTGTCGTTCAATTTTATAAATAAAATATTAATTATAAAAATATTCCCTGCTATGAGCTGATTCAAGGCGAATTCATACCAGGTAGTGTTATTAGCACAGCTGAGCTACTTTTTTTATTACCTAATTGGAAACTTCACTGTCAAAAGTTGTTTATGTTTACGTTTTCGTTTGCATAAAAAAAACAATAAATATGAAAAGTTGCTCCACGAAACATTAAAGGAAAATAATGTTAAAATCTCCACAGTCAGTGGTCACTCCAACATTGCATCAGTCTTTACATTTTAAAGTAACTAATTATTTTAACGCTCAAAGACGCCAGGGGCAATTTTGTGATTTAATACTCGAATTGGAAAGTGGCGATTACATTTATGGACACTTTTGTGTAGTGGCAGCACAAAGTCGTTTTATAGGTGGTTCACATTTCCAGCAAAAGACACTACAATATTCGATACATAATCCATTAAAGGTACAGATTAAATTCAATTGTACTGAATGTTTGCAGATAGTTGGAGATTTCTTCTACGAGGATATGGTCACAATCATTAAGGAACATGAAACGCACTTTAAACAACTGGCTAAAATATTGGATATAGGTGAATTAATAAAAATATTTGAAATACCTGATGAAACTCAAGAAATTGTGGAAATATCAAATGGCGACTTAATTGAAACTACCGATGGTGCAATGAATGATAAAAATGGAATAGATACAAGTCCACTTTATAATAAAGAGGAGAAACGAGTGAAGAATTCTAAGAAAGAGAATATATTTGATGAAAAGGAAACTTATTTTAAGTTAAAAAATCCTCGTGCATCATCAACAAATAGTAAAATTAACTACTGCTTAGCTTGTGGTTACAAATGCTAACAGGTTCAGGAAATGATAAAACATATGCGCAATTGTGAGGCCTCTCATTTGACGTGAATATGATTTCCATCTAAGACGGCATGATGCCGATGTTAAGAAACCATTTTTCTGCCTCGAGTGCAATACACGTTTAAGACAAGAGCTGCTCTGATTTTGCATCATCCTAAACATTCGAAAGAAACTCCGCACCTTTGTCCCCACTGTGGTAAGAGTTTTATGTAAGTGGAAACAAGGTCTAAGCACACATCTACAAGTTTATAATGCCGAAAAACGTATGCTCTGTGATGTTTGTGGTTATAGTACCATTCATATGAAAGCACTAAAATCCCACAAACTACGTCATGCTGGACAATTTTTCAAATGTCCCCATCCGGGTTGTCATCATCAAGCTAATCGCAAGGAAAATCTTAAACTGCACATAGAAACTCATAAGCAATAACGTCCGTTTGTTCGTGAAATTTGTGGTTGTAAGTTTAGTTTATCGAAAAATCTTAAACGTCACGCAATGAATCATTCTTAGGATGATATTATTAAATACAAGTGTCAACTATGTTCATTTAACAGTCATCGTTCCGATAGGCTAAAGTAGCATGTCCAACGCGTTCATACGGAAAGGCTATGCAATTGCAATTGCCAGAAATTGTTGAAAATGCTTTTGAATCGAACAAAGATTTAGATCAATTCGATTTACCCATGTTACCATCTGATACGACAAGTTCTCAAGAAATCGATGAACATCTAAATAAGTCACAGAGGAAAAAAGAGAAAAAGAAAGTTCGTAAAAGATGTCCTTCAAAAGTGATGGTGACAAGAAAAATTAAGCCCATAAAACCAAAAGGTGACGTGGTATTATTTAAAATCAAAAAGAATTAATTATAAAAAGGGCAACATAAAATTGGCAGTCATGTTTTTTTTGGGTTATTTCTAAGCAAGAATTCAGTTTAAAATTGTTTCTTGAGAAACCAATTACTTTGAGCTACACTTGATAGGCCTGATTGTTGTTGTTTTTTGTTGTAAATTCTAATTTTAGCTAAAAAAAACTATTAATTTTTTTTTACAAATATTTCGTTATTTTTAAGTCGACTTTTCAATTATAAGTGCTTTTTAGCTTGTAGGATTTTTTTACAAATAAATAAAGAAATATTTTTTTCGAATTGACACATTTTTTTATAAACAAAATTTTTGTGTTTAAATTTAAACAACAAAAGTGTTTCAAAAGGAATCAAATTAAAAAATATTCTTAAGTATAAATACTGAAATATTTTGTTATTAATTAGCTAATTTTTGTGAAAGTAATATTAAAAAACTCTTTTTGAGTTTACGGCGCTGATTTTAAAAGCTAAAAATACTTCCTTATTTTTATGTTACCCTGGTTAAGAAGTACTGATTTCATATTTTATTAAATTATTATTATTATGAAATTTTCTCAAAACTGAAAGTAAATAATATATATTTGTAAAAAAACAAACCTTAAGCTTAAAAAATAAATTAGTTATTAAAAAGAAAAAGGCTCAATATTGGGATTTTGTAATATTAAAAATAATTTGTTTATTAAATGTTGTGTTCCTCACAAAATAAAATATTTTAAATAAAACCAAAACAAAATTTGTTTAAATTTTTTTAACAGAATTGTTAAAAAAAATTTTCACAATAAGGACGATTTTTTGTTGTTTTTTATCACACTTTACTCACTAAACAACGACACAGGCATCGTCCTATCATTGTATTTTTTACAATTCTATTTTTAACAGGACAATACAGCACATACAAACCGTTTTAGAATTTTCAGGCAACATACTTCGAACGTATCCACAAATGAACCTTTGACCATTCCTTGCTTCTCCTAGAAAGTGTATTCCATTTATTATTTTGTGAAAGTTATGGCTAAATTTCTATTGCCTGTTGCAGGGCACTAGGACATTTCGCCAACATGACACGAATAGCAGCAACTCTTAAGAACAAGTAGATTCTATTGGTATATGCCCCATATTCCAAATGATCGGAGGAGCTGAGAAAAAATAACCTTTTTTTTAAATTTGAAACCTGAACTCGATTTTTGATATTAAAAGATTGTTTTTGTCTACAGAACATGTACTTGATTTTAAATATATATTATAGTTTGACCATTCCTAATTGAACCAGAGCTGGCCATTCCAAAAACAAGTTGCCAGAATACTGGGTTTAAACGCATAAATCGAGTTTATTTCTTAACCAATCACTCGATTTTTATTAGAAAAAGTGTTACAATCTTCAGATTACATACCTTCAATTAACTTTTGACCATTTCCAGTTTTTCCAAGAAAGGGTACTTCATTAGTTTTTTTTTAATATCTACATATGGATGACTTTGAAAGATTGTTTGTAGTACTTTAAAACGATTCGCCAATATGCGACATACTTTAAAATGATCTAGGAATCATGAAGATTCTATTGGTATATGTGCCATCTTCCAAATCATCGGAGGAGCTGAGAAAATTCCATTTAATTTTTTTTCTCAAAGTAAATGAAAAATCATATATGGACATGGTTGCTAATTGCACATTGCAGTTCCTCTTTACTTGTGGAGTCAATATATTGTAATTCTATATTACCACTTGCACTTTTTCTTTAGTATTTTTTCCATTTGATGTAACAGCAGCATTGCCTCTGCAATTTATCTCCATGTGAAAAATAAAAGATTCCAACAGTAGATTTCCTAACATTGGAATCATTTTAAAACATAGGGGTTTGGATAGTTTTCGGAAGTGGATTTTAAGATTTTACCACATTTAATATACCCATAATGATTTAACTTATTTTGTAATATTGTTTGCATTTTGTAAAAACATTAATTTTGCCTTTTAAATTTTATTTGGTACAAAAAATTTTGTTGCGCCGTACAAAAACTTTTACTTTGTTTCACTCAGCTGTTTTAGACATATAGATGACTAAGCAACAATAAAAAACCATGTTGTGTCTGTAATGTTGTACTTGTTGTAAAATCAACACCACCTCTAAGTGAATTCGCCTGGGAGCTGCTTAAAGGCAGTAGAATAGCGGGAAACGTTTGACTGGCAACAATATTCATGAAAAGAGTGTGTTCAGTCGCGACATCCCACGTTCAAAAACTACTATTTGGGTATGTTCAGTGAATATTTTGTAAATATACCAGTGTTACCAGATAAATTTTGTACAATTGCAGGTAAAATTATCAAAAGTTCAAGAAATTATCCACGACTTTAATCTTCTTACAATATGAAATCTTTGCGTTTTTTCAACAGAGAATAAAAATGGACATTTTTCTCAAAAACAAAATGACCAATTTTCTCAAAAACTGTTCTTTTTAAAATTTTGCAATAAAATTTTGTATAATCCTCATACCAACAGATACCATTGTGCGTTTCACGATTTTTAGGACAAGCCCTAGTTGTAGTACAATCTTCCCCCATGAATTTCTGGTACAACTAAAAAATAAAAATGTTCACAAAAAAGTGCAATTTTCTCAAAAACTTTTCTTTTTGAAAATTTGCAATAAAGATTTTAAGAATCCTCATACCAACAGCTACCATTTTGCGTTCCACGATTTTCAGGACAAGTCCTAGTTTTAGCGCAATCTTCCTCCATGAATTCCCGGTACCACAACAAAAAATAAAAATGTTCGTAAAAAAGTGCAATTTTCTCAAAAACTGTGCTATTGGAAAATTTGAAATAAAGATTTTAAGAATCCTCATACCAACAGCTACCATTTTGCGTTCCACGATTTTTAGGACAAGTCCTAGTTTTAGCGCAATATACTCCCATGGAATTCTGGTACCACAACTAAAAATGTTCATAAAAAAGTGCAATTTTCTCAAAAACTGCTCTTTTTGACAATTGACAATAAACTTTTTTAGAATCCTCATACCAACAGCTACCATTGTGCGTTCCACGATTTTTAGTACAAGTCCTGGTTGTAGCACAATCTTCCCTCATGAATTTCTGGTACAATTAAAAAATTAAAATGTTCACAAAAAAGTGCAATTTTCTCAAAAACTGTTCTTTTTGAAATTTTGCAATAAAGATTTTAAGAATCCTCATACCAACAGCTAACATTGTGCATTCCACGAATTTTAGGACAAGTCCTAGCTTTGGCGCAATCTTTCCCTATGAATTAATGGTACCACAACTATAAAATAAGAATGTTCATAAAAAAGGTAAATTTTCTCAAAAACTGTTCTTTTTGAAAATTTGCAATAAAGATTATTAGAATCCTCATACAAACAGTTACCATAGTGCGTTCCTCGATTTTTAGGACAAGTCCTAGTTTTAGCGCAATCTTCCCCAATGAATTAATGGTACCACAACTAAAAAATTAAAGTGTTCATAAAAAGAGAGCGATTTTCTCAAAAACTGTTTTTTTTTTTTTGAAAATTTGCAATAAAGATTTTTAGAATCCCCATACCATCAGCTATCATTGTGCGTTTCACGATTCTTAGGACAAGTCCTAGTTGTAGCGCAATCTTCCCCCATGAATTTCTGGTACCAGAATTTCTACATGAATTTCTGGTACCAGAACTAAAAATTAAAAAAATATTCATAAAAGGGCAATTTTCTCAAAAACTGTTCTTTTTGAAAATTTGCAATAAAGATTTTAAGAATCCTCATACCAACAGCTACCATTGTACATTCCAAGATTTTTAGGACAAGTCCTAGTTTTAGCGTAATCTTCTCCCATGAATTCTTGGTACCACAACTAAAAAATAAAAGTGTTCATAAAAAAAGGGCAATTTTCTCAAAAACTGCTCTTTTTGAAATTTTTCAATAAAGATTTTTAGAATCCTTATACCAACAGCTACCATTGTGCGTTTCACGATTTTAAGGACAAGTCCTAGTTTTAGCGCAATCTTCCCTCATGGATTTCTGGTAAAACAACTAAAAAATAAAAACGTTCAAAAAAAGAGCAATTTTCTCAAAAACAGTTCTTTTTTAAAATTTGTGCGTTTCACGATTTTTAGGACAAGTCCTAGTTTTAGCGCAATCTACCCCCATGAATTTCTGGTACCAGAACTAAAAAAAAAAATATTCATAAGAAAGGGCAATTTTCTTAAAAACTGCTCTTTTTGAAAATTTGCAATAGCGATTTTTAGAATCCTCATACCAACAGCTACCATTGTGAGTTTAACGATTTTTAGGACAAGTCCTAGTTTTAGCGCAATCTTCCCTTATGTGTTTCTGGTACCAGAACTAAATAATAAAAATATTCATAAAAAAGGGCAATTTTCTCAAAAACTGTTCTTTTTAAAAATTTGCAATAAAGATTTTTAGAATCTTCATACCAACAGCAACCATTGTACGTTGCACGATTTTTAGGACAAGTCCTAGTTTTAGCGCAATATACCACCATGAATTTCTGGTACCAGAACTAATAAATAAAAATGTGTCGTGTCAGCTGATTATACTGTATAAAGAAAAGGGTGTTGCCAGGTTGTCGGCAGTGCTGGCATGATTGCGGAACACTCGGCTTGAGCTCGGCGATAGGGGGGGGGGGGGGGGGGATGGTTCTTGCCGACCAAACTGGGCATAACAGACAATAAATTCATGCCAGCCTGTTTCTTACATTAGGTGACTTTATGAAAATTTCTATGATTTCATGGGGACCCGAGTCAAGGCGACACAAAGGAAATCAAAGCACGAAGAAATTGGTTATAAAAGCGTCTTATACACCACGCTCCCTGCAGCACACTCAAGACACCAAAAAAATTACCCTCCCTCTGAAACCAAAAGGAACTGGTTTCACCATGACATTCCATAAAAGCTGACCGGAATGCCCCAATTACTTACCCCGCTTATTCATTCTCCCTGCTACCACTTATTAAAAAAATAAGTCTATGAAGATAAATATGTCAGTTAAATATGTAATGACGTAATGGTGAAAAGTTAAATATGTTATGACGTAAGACTTAAATATGTTATGACGTAACGAAAATATACTAAATACAGCTAAATAACAAATTCTAAAGTCTGTGAAGATAAATATGTCAGTTAAATATGTAATGACGTAATGGTGAAAAGTTAAATATGTTATGACGTAAGACTTAAATATGTTATGACGTAACGAAAATATACTAAATACAGCTAAATAACAAATTCTAAGCATATTTAACATGTTAAAACAATGTGAAATACAAAAAAAAAATAATAACTATTATAAATTGTTTTTCAGAAAACTTTGAAAAATTTTTTAATATCACATATATTATTGAATATTGTGAACGAAATTTCTCTGGAGGATTTTGGCCACTGTGGCCAAACGGAGCGGGGTACACATATGAGCCATACCTCAAATTAAAGCTCTAAGCATGTCCTATCTAACTATCAAAGCAGTTTTTCTGAATTGTTTTTCAGAAAACTTTGAAAAATTTTTTAATATCACATATATTATTGAATATTGTGAACGAAATTTCTCTGGAGGATTTTGGCCACTGTGGCCAAACGGAGCGGGGTACACATATGAGCCATACCTCAAATTAAAGCTCTAAGCATGTCCTATCTAACTATCAAAGCAGTTTTTCTGAATTGTTTTTCAGAAATCTTTGAAAAATTTTTTAATATCACATATATTATTGAATATTGTGAACAAAATTTCTCTGTAGAATTTTGGCCACTGTGACTAAACGGAGCGGGGTACACATATAAGCCATACCTCAAATTAAAGCTCTAAGCATGTCCCATCTAACTATCCAAGCAGTTTTTCTGAATTGTTTTTCAGAAAACTTTGAAAAATTTTTTAATATCACATATATTATTGAATATTGTGAACGAAATTTCTCTGGAGGATTTTGGCCACTGTGGCCAAACGGAGCGGGGTACACATATGAGCCATACCTCAAATTAAAGCTCTAAGCATGTCCTATCTAACTATCAAAGCAGTTTTTCTGAATTGTTTTTCAGAAAACTTTGAAAAATTTTTTAATATCACATATATTATTGAATATTGTGAACGAAATTTCTCTGGAGGATTTTGGCCACTGTGGCCAAACGGAGCGGGGTACACATATGCGCCATATCTCAAATTAAAGCTCTAAGCATGTCCTATCTAACTATCAAAGCAGTTTTTCTGAACTGTTTTTCAGAAAACTTTGAAAAATTTTTTAATATCACATATTATTGAATATTGTGAACGAAATTTCTCTGGAGGAGTTTGGCCACTGTGGCCAAACGGAGCGGGGTACACATATGAGCCATACCTCAAATTAAAGCTCTAAGCATGTTCTATCTAACTATCCTAGCAGTTTTTCTGAATTGTTTTTCAGAAAACTTTGAAAAATTTTTTAATATCACACATATTAAATATTGTGAACGAAATTTCTCTGGAGGATTTTGGCCACTGTGACCAAACGGAGCGGGGTACACATATGAGCCATACCTCATTTTAAAGCTCTAAGCATGTCCTATCTAACTATCAAAGCAGTTTTTCTGAATTGTTTTTCAGAAAACTTTGAAAAATTTTTTAATATCACATATATTATTGAATATTGTGAACGAAATTTCTCTGGAGGATTTTGACCACTGTGGCCAAACGGAGCGGGGTACACATATGAGCCATACCTCAAATTAGAGCTCTAAGCATGTCCTATATAACTATCAAAGCAGTTTTTCTGAATTTGTTTTGCTTGATAAAAAATAAAAAGTCTCATATATAGGGAGTTTTGTTCCATCTAGAAGAGCATTTTATGGAGGATAGATGCGTTTTACTTTTTTTAATTTTGATCAATATTACACCATAATAAAACAATGTTATTGAAAAAATTATATTGGAATTGAAAAAACACTTACAATCAGGCTAAAGGTTTTAAGTTCATAATTCATTCATCTGAAATTTTTTTCTTGGCTTTTTAGGTTTTTCCATTCCTTTTTAAGTTACAGGTAAATAATAAAAAAATATCATAAAAACCCTTAAGCGGTAAAGAAAAATTGAGAAAATATAGTGTCGCAAAGGCTTTATTCTGGAATCACAAATTGTAATTTGTAATAAAATTGCACATCAGTAATAAAATTGCACATCTGTTTTCAATAGGCTACAATACAAATTATATTTGTGTTGCAAAAAAATTAAACAAACTCAAAAACCTTTTAGAATCCTAAAAAACTGGGAAAAAAAGCAGATAAAACTGGCAGTATGGTAACACTGTACGTGTCGAATAGACGTATGGAATGAAGTATGAATGCGTGTGTGCACATTTATTGTTTGTGTTTTTTATTGAAATTGGTTTTTTTTACTATGTTCTTGGCTGCCGCCAAAAAAGTTGTTGCTTTTTGATGAGAAAAAAAATACATTTTATTGTCATTGGGTTGGTGACAAATATGAATGTAGGTATAACACGTGGATTGCTGGTATGTGTGGAAATGTATGCACATACAGTCATGTGCGAAAAAAAGGGACATTTATATTATAATATATTTTTTTTAGATTATAGTACAACAACTCTTCAATTTGAGGAACAACTTTGTTGTTGAAATTTAAAAAACAACATTAAAAATTATTATAATATCCTATAATTTTTATAATTTTCTATTGAAATACTAATAATATTTCAAACCATTTCCTTACTGTCCCTATTTTTATTTACATTCGACTATAGGAAATTATAATACTTTTTAATGTTGTTTTTTTAATTGCAACAACAAAGTTTGAATTGTTGCATTAAATTGAGAATTTTTGTTGTACTTAAATCTAAAAATAATATTGTTAGTTTCTTCCCAAAATGTATGTGTTTTTTAATTTTAAATTTGTTGCATTTAAATGTGCCTATTTTTTCACACATTACTGTACATATGCACTTTTATATACATGTACCATATTACCCCTTTTCAAAGAAAGCAACAATTTGATACTGCATATGGATGCACATACATATAAAGTATACATTAAAAGTATTGATTTGGGGCGATAAATTAATGCCTGCTATTTACCTTTTAAAGACTACCCAGCAAAACTTTGGCAATCGGTACGATATACTCATGCGTTACCTTGTAGTGATAGCTCGTTGCCTTTTGCATTATTTGCAAGCATAAAGTATAGAGTATTTAAAAAACCGGCCTTTTGAAAAACCGGTTTCGGTTTTCTTCGGAAAATGGAATTTAAAAAACCGGTCAACCGGTTTTTTCGGTTTTTTTTAATTTGAATAAAAAGCTTATATAATTTGTTAATTGTTTAACAAATTATAATATAATTTGTTAATTGTTTAACAAATTATATATATATATATATATTAGGGCGGGTCGATTTATTTTTCGACAATTTCCCTATGATTTCCGTATTCTATGGGTTATTCCATGAAAATTTGCCGAAGGAACCATACCTCTATCGTTAAAATCGAGTCCCCTACTTTTTGTTGGTAGATTTTTTTCCCAAATTGACGTTCGTATGAAATATTACCTACACGTTAACATCCATAACTCAAAAACTAATCGCCAGTAGGCGCGTTGGAAAGGTGAGCTCATTTTGATAAATTTACAAAAAAAATCTCCAACATTGGTCCAACGGTTCAAAAGTTACGGGCATTTTTGTCCAAATTTTGGAGCCTTTTTCCATTTTTTTCATGATTTTGTCCAAGAATATTACTTTCATGGCCATTTTTTTGGCTCAATCCATTATTTAATTCAATTTACAATTCAAAACGAAGAGTTTAAGCCCAAATTTATCGAATTCGGTTGATTAATTCATGCGATATTGCTAAAACAAAATAACACATAAAACCAACTTTTTGATTTTTTTTTCCTTTTTATTTTTGCTCTCTTTTTTGGGTTTGCATACGATTTATAAAGAATAATTCTTCGCTGACGTCATTTTGACAACAACAAATACACAGCAATTCTAATTGGACGAAACAATCAGCTGTAGTTGGCGGGGTGGGGATTCCAGTGTATGCTAGTTTTGTTTGAGCGTCATTTCAGTGAAGTGTTACTTGAAATAACTAACAAATAATCAAACTATTTTGAAATTTAGAAAAGATTTAAAGGTAAGTGTAAAAACATTGCTAACTATTATAGTTAATAGTTATATTATTATTCTATGAAAAACATATATAATTCTTTTAGTGACGGTTTAAAAAATGGATTCAGAGCCTGGTTCATCGCAAAATCCAACAGATACCCAACGCAGTAGTTTGCAACATTTGGTCTCCCATGATGTTTTTTCTTTTGGCGTGGGCTATGAATTACCTGATATTAATCTGTCAACTAAACGAGATATATTGAAGTACTATTTTTTCTTGGCCGAACGTTCAAAAGCCCAAAGCAAAATGTTTTCGTATAAAAGATTTATTCCCCAAGTAGCAGACCGATTGTTAGAAATTTGGAATCAACTTAATATTGAACTTATACTCAAAGGTAGCATCATTAGAAAATTGAATAATTTGCTTGACGCATATAGTAATGCAGATAAACAACGAGTAAAACGCGCAACAGAATTCAAAAAATTCGTAGAATTAACAAACCAATTATTCAACATTGGAAAATGTAAATGCAACTTGAAAGAAAACGACTGCTCATGTGGATCTATCCCAGAAAACTTAAAAGATTTCATGCGCGATCAATATAATGACAGAATACAAACGATACCGGAACACGATAGTGGAAGTGAAGAGACGATACCAACGACTATACCAACAATCCCAGTGAGCAACGATCCTACATACGAACCACATTATGACGAAATGGAAGTTGATGTGAGAGGAGGTTCAGAATTAGTTCTACCACCACAAACATACACTCCCAGATACAATACTAAAAACTATGCAATGATGTGTGACAGATTTGGTGTGCATGATAGAATGGGATCAGCATTGGCAACAGCTCTGATGGAAGACCTGGGCGTAAAAGATGCTCATGGCAATCTTGTCATCATGGATAAAAGTAAACTTCGTAGAGAAAGAGAAAAATGGAGACAAGACGCACTTCGTAAGCGGTATGATGGCTCGAATTTGATATCATTTTCATTCGACGGCAGGAAAAATGATGCTCTAACTGTTATATAAATTTTCCATATTTTCAGTTCTTTTGTCGCATTTATCAAGATGTATGAAATAATCATATAATGATGAATGATTTTGTACAGTTTCTTTTTTAGAATTTTGAATACTGTTTATTGTGTTATTTAGATCAGAAATTAAACTATTTGAATTTGGAATATCCAAAGTTAAGTCTTCATCGAAATCTATCAGACTTACATCTAATAAATCTTCATAACCAAACAAACGATTATAAGTGTTCGGAAAAAATAAAATAGACCAAGTAACCCAGTTGGTTATGTAATTAAAAAACCGGTTAACCGAACAAAAAAGACCGGTTTTCGGTTTTCTTCGAATTTACAAAATATTCGAAACGATCGGTTTTTAAAAATAAAGAAACCGGTTGACCGGTTTTCGGTTTTTAAATACTCTAATAAAGTAATAAGACCGATTATTATTTCATGATTTATAAATGTAAATAAATGAAATGTTTTGGATCCACCCTGTATCAAATAATGTGTTAAGTAATGTGTAGCTGTAGGTGCTCATGGATTACTTTACCCCTTACTTCACTGATTAATGGATGAGACAAAAAGTAATGTATGTGATAAAGTAGGTGGTAACTTATATGGTTACAAGGAAGAGAAAAGAAATGTGTCATACACCAAAAAAATTATTATTTAAACAGGAAACATTGCTACACACGATGCAACGCTAGATGCTCATGTTTCTACTAATGTTCCTCCGTCTGTGGCCAGCATTTAATTTAAGAATAGCAAAAAAACTTTTATCAATTAAAAATAAGATTTATGGTTTTAGAAACATAAATTTATTTAAATAAAAAAAATTATATAAATTAATCAAAAGAAAAAGTACAGTTAATTTCCTTATTTAAGTTTTTTATAAAAAAAATTATATAAATTAATCAAAAGAAAAAGTACAGTTAATTTCCTTATTTAAGTTTTTTATAAAAAATTTTTATAAAAAATAACACTATAGCACAAATATAACTATGTATTATTTATTCCAACAATTTATGTTAACAAATTTTGTTTTTATAAAAATGTAAACGCCTAATTTAAGAAAAATTGTACTATTTCATAAATTTAAGAAATATAAATATTTCAAAATAAATAAAATATAAAAAATCTGAAATGAATAAAAAAACTCTTTGTTTCCCACTTTTCGAACGAGATTTTTTATAAAAGATAACACAACATTTTAAGCAATTAAAAATATTTGTTATAATTCTATTTCAAACAATTTTTTGTTTGAAATGTTTGTAAATGGTTATTGTTCATATTAAAGAAAATTTTAAGTTATAAAAACTGCTCAATAACAACAAAAAAAGGTAAAAAATGCGTTCCCCTAATTTCATTACCATTGAAATTTCATTACCATTAGTTGACACTAATGCAAATGAAAGTAATTTCATTACTTGAAAGCAAGTGTTACTAGTATGTTGTTTGAACTTGAATTCAACTGTGATTCAAGGTTTGAACTAAAGTATATTCTCACTGTAATGTTCGACTTGAATTACAGTGTCCGTTTTGCTGGAATATGCTATTGAATTAAAGTGTAATTAAAGTATAAATCAAGGCTTGAAATTAAAAAAACATGACTTGAAAACAATTGAATAAATGAAAATAGGAAAATATTTTATATGTAAGTTTATATTTTTTAAAAGCAGTCATAAATTATGTGTCGAATACATTACGTTCTGTCTCTTCGCTTTTAAAATTACTCAGTGAAGTAAGGTGTAAAATAATCCATGAGCCCCTACAGCTACACATTAAGAATGCAATACGAAATCAATAATCGGTAACTTTTTACTTAATGCTTGGAAATAATGCAAAAGGTAACGAGCTATCACTACTATATCGTACCGATTACCAAAGTTTTGCTGGGTAATCTATAAATAGCAGACATTCATTTATCGCCCCAAATAAATATTTCATTTACTTTTGCAAATTTTCTGGTTTTTTTCAAAAAGAGTTAAAAAATCACCCTTTACCCACCTGCATACATATACATGCCAATCCTAACATTTTTGATGGTTTTTTTTGTAAATCTTATTGTAGGTTTATGCAGTACAGTCAAAGCCAGGTATAACGCCTACGCGGTATAGCGTATTGTTTGCATTACCTATATATAAAGAATATTTCTGAAAATGTATACTCGATATAACGAAAAATTTTAAAATACTATATACTATAAAAAATCTATATAAGAAAATAATTTGAGAATTTTTTTGTTACTGAACCCTTTTCTTTAACCGTGTACCATTATTGCAGTCATTTTTCCAATTTTTAGTAATCTCAAAGATGACGTAAAATTCATACATAAATGTGTTGCGATATAACGAATATTTCTGTATAACGAATGGGCCTGACCATATATAATTTGTCATGCCATGCTTTGACTGTATGTTAATTGTTGTTTCTTTGAAAAGGGGGTAATATGGTACATCCATATAAAAGCGCTTATGTATATGCATACATTTCCACCGCATACCAGCAATCCACGTGTTATACCTACATTCTTATTTTTGGCGGCAGTAAGAACATAGTAAAAAACCAATTCCAATAAAAAACAAAAACAATAAATGTGCACACACGCATCATACTTCATTCCATACGTCTATTCGATACGTACAGTGTTGCCATACTGCCAGTTTAATCTGTTTTTCCCAGTTTTTTAGGATTCTTAAAGGTTTTCGTGTTCGTTTAATTTTTTTTGCAACACATACTTATATAATTTGTATTGTAGCCTATTGAATACTGATGTGCAATTTTATTACAAATTACAATTTGTGATTCCCGAATAAAGCCTATGCGACACTATAATTTCACAATTTTTCTTTACCGCTTAAGGGTTTTTATGAAAATTTTTCATTATTTACCTGTAACTTAAAAAGCGATGGAAAAACCTAAAAAGTCAAGAAAACAAATTTTAGATGAATGAATGATGAACTTAAAACCTTTAGCCTGATTGTAAGTGTTTTTTCAATTCCAATATAATTTTTTCAATAACATTGTTTTTCGCAGAGTTGCTCCACTGCGTACAAGATATGGTGTAATATTGATCAAAATTAAAAAAAGTAAAACGCATCTATCCTCCATAAAATGCTCTTCTAGATGGAACAAAACTCCCTATACATGAGACTTTTTATTTTTTTATCAAGCAAAACAAATTCAGAAAACCTGCTTTGATAGTTAGATAGAACATGCTTAGAGCTTTAATTTGAGGTATTGCTCATATGTGTACCCCGCTCCGTTTGGCCACAGTGGCCACAATCCTCCAGAGAAATTTCGTTCACAATATTCAATAATATATGTGATATTAAAAAATGTTTCAAAGTTTTCTGAAAAACAATTCAGAAAAACTGCTTTGATAGTAAGATAGGACATGCTTAGAGCTTTAATTTGAGGTATGGCTCATATGTGTACCCCGCTCCGTTTGGCCACAGTGGCCAAAATCCTCCAGAGAAATTTCGTTCACAACATGTAATAATATATGTGATATTAAAAAATTTTTCAAAGTTTTCTGAAAAACAATTCAGAAAAACTGCTACGATAGTTATATAGGACATGCCTAGAGTTTTAATTTGAGGTATGGCTCATATGTGTACCCCGCTCCGTTTGGCCACAGTGGCCAAAATCCTCCAGAGAAATTTCGTTCACAATATTCAATAATATATGTGATATTAAAAAATTGTTCAAAGTTTTCTGAAAAACAATTCAGAAAAACTGCTTTGATAGTTAGATAGGACATGACTAGAGCTTTAATTTGAGGTATGGCTCATATGTGTACCCCGCTCCGTTTGGCCACAGTGGCCATCCTCCAGAGAAATTTTGTTCACAATATTCAATAATATATGTGATATTAAAAAATTTTTCAAAGTTTTCTGAAAAACAATTCAGAAAAACTGGTTTGATAGTTAGATAGGACATGACTAGAACTTTAATTTGAGGTATGGCTCATATGTGTACCCCGCTCCGTTTGGCCACAGTGGCCAAAATCCTCCAGAGAAATTTCGTTCACAATATTCAATAATATATGTGATATTAAAAAATTTTTCAAAGTTTTCTGAAAAACAATTCAGAAAAACCGCTTTGATAGTTAGATAGGACATGACTAGAGCTTTAATTTGAGGTATGGCTCATATGTGTACCCCGCTCCCTTTGACCACAGTGGCCAAAATCCTCCTCACAATATTCAATAATATATGTGATATTAAAAAATTTTTCAAAGTTTTCTGAAAAAAAATTCAGAAAAACTGCTTTGATAGTTAGATAGGACATGACTAGAGCTTTAATTTGAGGTATGGCTCATATGTGTACCCCGCTCCGTTTGGCCACAGTGGCCAAAATCCTCCAGAGAAATTTCGTTCACAATATTCAATAATATATGTGATATTAAAAAATTTTTCAAAGTTTTCTGAAACACAATTCAGAAAAACTGCTTTGATAGTTAGATAGGACATCCTTAGAGCTTTAATTTGAGGTACGGCTCATATGTGTACCCCGCTCCGTTTGGCCACAGTGGCCAAAATCCTCCAGAGAAATTTCGTTCACAACATACAATAATATATGTGATATTAAAAAATTTTTCAAAGTTTTCTGAAAAACAATTCAGAAAAACTGCTTTGATAGTTAGATAGGACATGCTTAGAGCTTTAATTTGAGGTATGGCTCATATGTGTACCCCGCTCCGTTTGGCCACAGTGGCCAAAATCCTCCAGAGAAATTTCGTTCACAATATTCAATAATATATGTGATATTAAAAAATTTTTCAAAGTTTCTGAAAAACAATTCAGATAAACTGCTTTGATAGTTAGATAGGACATGACTAGAGCTTTAATTTGAGGTATGGCTCATATGTGTACCCCGCTCCGTTTGGCCACAGTGGCCAAAATCCTCCAGAGAAATTTCGTTCACAATATTCAATAATATATGTGATATTAAAAAATTTTTCAAAGTTTTCTGAAAAACAATTCAGAAAAACTGCTTGGATAGTTAGATAGGACATGCTTAGAGCTTTAATTTGAGGTATGGCTCATTTGTGTACCCCGACCCGTTTGGCCACAGTGGCCAAAATCCTCCAGAGAAATTTCGTTCACAACATTCAATAATATATGTGATATTAAAAAATGTTTCAAAGTTTTCTGCAAAACAATTCAGAAAAACTGCTTTAATAGTTAGATAGAACATGCTTAGAGCTTTAATTTGAGGTATGGCTCATATGTGTACCCCGCTCCGTTTGGCCACAGTGGCCAAAATCCTCCAGAGAAATTTCGTTCACAATATTCAATAATATATGTGATATTAAAAAATTTTTCAAAGTTTTCTGAAAAACAATTCAGAAAAACTGCTTTGATAGTTAGATAGGACATGCCTAGAGCTTTAATTTGAGGTATGGCTCATATGTGTACCCCGCTCCGTTTGGCCACAGTGGCCAAAATCCTCCAGAGAAATTTCGTTCACAATATTCAATAATATATGTGATATTAAAAAATTTTTCAAAGTTTTCTGAAAAACAATTCAGAAAAACTGCTTGGATAGTTAGATAGAACATGCTTAGAGCTTTAATTTGAGGTATGGTTCATATGTGTACCCCGCTCCGTTTGGCCACAGTGACCAAAATTCTCCAGCGAAATTTCGCTCACAATATTCAATAATATATGTGATATTAAAAATTTTTCAAAGTTTTCTGAAAAACAATTCACAAAAACCGCTCTGATAGTTAGATAGGACGTGCCTAGAGCTTCAATTTGAGGTATGGCTCATATGTGTACCCCGCTCCGTTTGGCCACAGTGGCCAAAATCCTACAGAGAAATTTCGTTCACAACATTCAATAATATGTGTGATATTAAAAATTTTTTCAAAGTTTTCTGAAAAACAATTCAGAAAAACTGCTTAAATAGTTAGATAGAACATGCTTAGAGCTTTAATTTGAGGTATGGCTCATATGTGTACCCCGCTCCGTTTGGCAACAGTGGCCAAAATCCTGCAGAGAAATTTCGTTCACAATATTTAATAATATATGTGATATTAAAAAATTTTTCAAGGTTTTCTAAAAAATAATTCAGAAAAACTGCTTTGATAGTTAGATAGGACATGCTTAGAGCTTTAATATGAGGTATGGCTCATATGTGTAGCCCGCTCCGTTTGGCCACAGTGACCAAAATCCTCCAGAGAAATTTCGTTCACAATATTCAATAATATATGTGATATTAAAAAATTTTTAAAAGTTTTCTGAAAAACAATTCAGAAAACCTGCTTGGATAGTTAGATAGAACATGTTTAGAGCTTTAATTTGAGGTATGGCTCATATGTGTACCCCGCTCCGTTTGGCCACAGTGGCCAAAATCCTCCAGAGAAATTTCGTTCACAATATTTAATAATATATGTGATATTAAAAAATTTTTCAAGGTTATCTAAAAAACAATTCAGAAAAACTGCTTTAATAGTTAGATAGAACATGCTTAGAGCTTTAATTTGAGGTATGGCTCATATGTGTACCCCGCTCCGTTTGGCCACAGTGGCCAAAATCCTCCAGAGAAATTTCGTTCACAATATTCAATAATATATGTGATATTAAAAAATTTTTCAAAGTTTTCTGAAAAACAATTCAGAAAAACTGCTTGAATAGTTAGATAGGACATGCTTAGAGCTTTAATTTGAGGTATGGCTCATTTGTGTACCCCGACCCGTTTGGCCACAGTGGCCAAAATCCTCCAGAGAAATTTCGTTCACAACATTCAATAATATATGTGATATTAAAAAATGTTTCAAAGTTTTCTGCAAAATAATTCAGAAAAACTGCTTTAATAGTTAGATAGGACATGCTTAGATAGGTATGGCTCATATGTGTACCCCGCTCCGTTTGGCCACAGTGGCCAAAATCCTCCAGAGAAATTTCGTTCACAATATTCAATAACATATGTGATATTAAAAAATTTTTCAAAGTTTTCTGAAAAACAATTCAGAAAAACTGCTTTGATAGTTAGATAGGACATGCCTAGAGTTTTAATTTGAGGTATGGCTCATATGTGTACCCCGCTCCGTTTGGCAACAGTGGCCAAAATCCTCCAGAGAAATTTCGTTCACAATATTCAATAATATATGTGATATTAAAAAATTTTTCAAAGTTTTCTGAAAAACAATTCAGAAAAACTGCTTTGATAGTTAGATAGGACATGCCTGGAGTTTTAGTTTGAGGTATGGCTCATATGTGTACCCCCTCCGTTTGGCCACAGTGGCCAAAATCCTCCAGAGAAATTTCGTTCACAATATTCAATAATATATGTGATATTAAAAATTGTTCAAAGTTTTCTGAAAAACAATTCAGAAAAACTGCTATAATAGTTAGATAGGACATGCCTAGAGCTTTAATTTGAGGTATGGCTCATATGTGTACCCTGCTCCGTTTGGCCACAGTGGCCAAAATCCTCCAGAGAAATTTCGTTCACAATATTCAATAATATATGTGATATTAAAAAATTTTTCAAAGTTTTCTGAAAAACAATTCAGAAAAACTGCTTGGATAGTTAGATAGAACATGCTTAGAGCTTTAATTTGAGGTATGGTTCATATGTGTACCCCGCTCCGTTTGGCCACAGTGACCAAAATCCTCCAGAGAAATTTCGTTCACAATATTCAATAATATATGTGATATTAAAAAATTTTTCAAAGTTTTCTGAAAAACAATTCAGAAAAACTGCTTAGAAAGTTAGATAGAACATGTTCAGAGATTTAATTTGAGGTATGGCTCATATCTGTACCCCCCCCGTTTGGCCATAGTGACCAAAATTCTCCAGCGAAATTTCGTTCACAATATTCAATAATATATGTGATATTAAAAATTTTTCAAAGTTTTCTGAAAAACAATTCACAAAAACCGCTCTGATAGTTAGATAGGACGTGCCTAGAGCTTCAATTTGAGGTATGGCTCATATGTGTACCCCGCTCCGTTTGGCCACAGTGGCCAAAATCCTACAGAGAAATTTCGTTCACAACATTCAATAATATGTGTGATATTAAAAATTTTTTCAAAGTTTTCTGAAAAACAATTCAGAAAAACTGCTTGAATAGTTAGATAGAACATGCTTAGAGCTTTAATTTGAGGTATGGCTCATATGTGTACCCCGCTCCGTTTGGCCACAGTGGCCAAAATCCTCCAGAGAAATTTCGTTCACAATATTCAATAATATATGTGATATTAAAAAATTTTTCAAGGTTTTCTAAAAAACAATTCAGAAAAACTGCTTTGATAGTTAGATAGGACATGCTTAGAGCTTTAATATGAGGTATGGCTCATATGTGTAGCCCGCTCCGTTTGGCCACAGTGGCCAAAATCCTACAGAGAAATTTCGTTCACAACATTCAATAATATGTGTGATATTAAAAAATTTTTCAAGGTTTTCTAAAAAACAATTCAGAAAAATTGCTTTGATAGTTAGATAGGACATGCTTAGAGCTTTAATATGAGGTATGGCTCATATGTGTAGCCCGCTCCGTTTGGCCACAGTGACCAAAATCCTCCAGAGAAATTTCGTTCACAATATTCAATAATATATGTGATATTAAAAAATTTTTAAAAGTTTTCTGAAAAACAATTCAGAAAACCTGCTTGGATAGTTAGATAGAACATGTTTAGAGCTTTAATTTGAGGTATGGCTCATATGTGTACCCCGCTCCGTTTGGCAACAGTGGCCAAAATCCTCCAGAGAAATTTCGTTCACAATATTTAATAATATATGTGATATTAAAAAATTTTTCAAGGTTTTCTAAAAAACAATTCAGAAAAACTGCTTTGATAGTTAGATAGAACATGTCTAGAGATTTAATTTGAGGTATGGCTCATGTGTGTACCCCGCTCCGTTTGGCCACAGTGACCAAAATCCTCCAGAGAAATTTCGTTCACAATATTCAATAATATATGTGATATTAAAAAATTTTTAAAAGTTTTCTGAAAAACAATTCAGAAAACCTGCTTGGATAGTTAGATAGAACATGTTTAGAGCTTTAATTTGAGGTATGGCTCATATGTGTAGCCCGCTCCGTTTGGCCACAGTGGCCAAAATCCTACAGAGAAATTTCGTTCACAACATTCAATAATATGTGTGATATTAAAAATTTTTTCAAAGTTTTCTGAAAAACAATTCAGAAAAACTGCTTAAATAGTTAGATAGAACATGCTTAGAGCTTTAATTTGAGGTATGGCTCATATGTGTACCCCGCTCCGTTTGGCAACAGTGGCCAAAATCCTCCAGAGAAATTTCGTTCACAATATTTAATAATATATGTGATATTAAAAAATTTTTCAAGGTTTTCTAAAAAACAATTCAGAAAAACTGCTTTGATAGTTAGATAGAACATGTCTAGAGATTTAATTTGAGGTATGGCTCATGTGTGTACCCCGCTCCGTTTGGCCACAGTGACCAAAATTCTCCAGCGAAATTTCGTTCACAATATTCAATAATATATGTGATATTAAAAAATTTTTCAAAGTTTTCTGAAAAACAATTCAGAAAACCTGCTTGGATAGTTAGATAGAACATGTTTAGAGCTTTAATATGAGGTATGGCTCATATGTGTACCCCGCTCCGTTTGGCCATAGTGACCAAAATTCTCCAGCGAAATTTCGTTCACAATATTCAATAATATATGTGATATTAAAAATTTTTCAAAGTTTTCTGAAAAACAATTCACAAAAACCGCTCTGATAGTTAGATAGGACGTGCCTAGAGCTTCAATTTGAGGTATGGCTCATATGTGTACCCCGCTCCGTTTGGCCACAGTGGCCAAAATCCTACAGAGAAATTTCGTTCACAACATTCAATAATATGTGTGATATTAAAAATTTTTTCAAAGTTTTCTGAAAAACAATTCAGAAAAACTGCTTGAATAGTTAGATAGAACATGCTTAGAGCTTTAATTTGAGGTATGGCTCATATGTGTACCCCGCTCCGTTTGGCCACAGTGGCCAAAATCCTCCAGAGAAATTTCGTTCACAATATTTAATAATATATGTGATATTAAAAAATTTTTCAAGGTTATCTAAAAAACAATTCAGAAAAACTGCTTTGATAGTTAGATAGGACATGCTTAGAGCTTTAATATGAGGTATGGCTCATATGTGTAGCCCGCTCCGTTTGGCCACAGTGGCCAAAATCCTCCAGAGAAATTTCGTTCACAATATTCAATAATATATGTGATATTAAAAAATTTTTCAAAGTTTTCTGAAAAACAATTCAGAAAAACTGCTTGAATAGTTAGATAGGACATGCTTAGAGCTTTAATTTGAGGTATGGCTCATTTGTGTACCCCAACCCGTTTGGCCACAGTGGCCAAAATCCTCCAGAGAAATTTCGTTCACAACATTCAATAATATATGTGATATTAAAAAATGTTTCAAAGTTTTCTGCAAAACAATTCAGAAAAACTGCTTTAATAGTTAGATAGAACATGCTTAGAGCTTTAATTTGAGGTATGGCTCATATGTGTACCCCGCTCCGTTTGGCCACAGTGGCCAAAATCCTCCAGAGAAATTTCGTTCACAATATTCAATAATATATGTGATATTAAAAAATTTTTCAAAGTTTTCTGAAAAACAATTCAGAAAAACTGCTTGAATAGTTAGATAGGACATGCTTAGAGCTTTAATTTGAGGTATGGCTCATTTGTGTACCCCGACCCGTTTGGCCACAGTGGCCAAAATCCTCCAGAGAAATTTCGTTCACAATATTCAATAATATATGTGATATTAAAAAATTTTTCAAAGTTTTCTGAAAAACAATTCAGATAAACTGCTTGAATAGTTAGATAGAACATGCTTAGAGCTTTAATTTGAGGTATGGCTCATATGTGTACCCCGCTCCGTTTGGCCACAGTGGCCAAAATCCTCCAGAGAAATTTCGTTCACAATATTGAATAATATATGAGATATTAAAAAATTTTTCAAAGTTTTCTGAAAACAATTCAGAAAAACTGCTTGAATAGTTAGATAGAACAAGCTTAGAGCTTTAATTTGAGGTATGGCTCATATGTGTACCCCGCTCCGTTTGGCAACAGTGGCCAAAATCCTCCAGAGAAATTTCGTTCACAATATTTAATAATATATGTGATATTAAAAAATTTTTCAAGGTTTTCTAAAAAACAATTCAGAAAAACTGCTTTGATAGTTAGATAGAACATGTCTAGAGCTTTAATTTGAGGTATGGCTCATATGTGTACCCCGCTCCGTTTGGCCACAGTGACCAAAATTCTCCAGCGAAATTTCGTTCACAATATTCAATAATATATGTGGCCAAAATCCTACAGAGAAATTTCGTTCACAACATTCAATAATATGTGTGATATTAAAAATTTTTTCAAAGTTTTCTGAAAAACAATTCAGAAAAACTGCTTGAATAGTTAGATAGAACATGCTTAGAGCTTTAATTTGAGGTATGGCTCATATGTGTACCCCGCTCCGTTTGGCCACAGTGGCCAAAATCCTCCAGAGAAATTTCGTTCACAATATTCAATAATATATGTGATATTAAAAATTGTTCAAAGTTTTCTGAAAAACAATTCAGAAAAACTGCTTTAATAGTTAGATAGGACATGCCTAGAGCTTTAATTTGAGGTATGGCTCATATGTGTACCCCGCTCCGTTTGGCCACAGTGGCCAAAATCCTCCAGAGAAATTTCGTTCACAATATTCAATAATATATGTGATATTAAAAATTTTTTCAAGGTTTTCTAAAAAACAATTCAGAAAAACTGCTTTGATAGTTAGATAGGACATGCTTAGAGCTTTAATATGAGGTATGGCTCATATGTGTAGCCCGCTCCGTTTGGCCACAGTGGCCAAAATCCTACAGAGAAATTTCGTTCACAACATTCAATAATATGTGTGATATTAATAATATATGTGATATTAAAAAATTTTTCAAGGTTATCTAAAAAACAATTCAGAAAAACTGCTTTGATAGTTAGATAGGACATGCTTAGAGCTTTAATATGAGGTATGGCTCATATGTGTAGCCCGCTCCGTTTGGCCACAGTGGCCAAAATCCTCCAGCGAAATTTCGTTCACAATATTCAATAATATATGTGGCCAAAATCCTACAGAGAAATTTCGTTCACAACATTCAATAATATGTGTGATATTAAAAATTTTTTCAAAGTTTTCTGAAAAACAATTCAGAAAAACTGCTTGAATAGTTAGATAGAACATGCTTAGAGCTTTAATTTGAGGTATGGCTCATATGTGTACCCCGCTCCGTTTGGCCACAGTGGCCAAAATCCTCCAGAGAAATTTCGTTCACAATATTGAATAATATATGAGATATTAAAAAATTTTTCAAAGTTTTCTGAAAACAATTCAAAAAAACTGCTTGAATAGTTAGATAGAACAAGCTTAGAGCTTTAATTTGAGGTATGGCTCATATGTGTACCCCGCTCCGTTTGGCCACAGTGGCCAAAATCCTCCAGAGAAATTTCGTTCACAATATTCAATAATATATGTGATATTAAAAATTGTTCAAAGTTTTCTGAAAAACAATTCAGAAAAACTGCTCTAATAGTTAGATAGGACATGCCTAGAGCTTTAATTTGAGGTATGGCTCATATGTGTACCCCGCTCCGTTTGGCCACAGTGGCCAAAATCCTCCAGAGAAATTTCGTTCACAATATTCAATAATATATGTGATATTAAAAAATTTTTCAAAGTTTTCTGAAAAACAATTCAGAAAAACTGCTTGGATAGTTAGATAGGACATGCTTAGAGCTTTAATTTGAGGTATGGCTCATATGTGTACCCCGCTCCGTTTGGCCACAGTGACCAAAATCCTCCAGAGAAATTTCGTTCACAATATTCAATAATATATGTGATATTAAAAAATTTTTCAAAGTTTTCTGAAAAACAATTCAGAAAAACTGCTTGGATAGTTAGATAGAACATGTCTAGAGCTTTAATTTGAGGTATGGCTCATATGTGTACCCCGCTCCGTTTGGCCACAGTGACCAAAATTCTCCAGCGAAATTTCGTTCACAATATTCAATAATATATGTGATATTAAAAATTTTTCAAAGTTTTCTGAAAAACAATTCACAAAAACTGCTCTAATAGTTAGATAGGACGTGCCTAGAGCTTCACTTTGAGGTATGGCTCATATGTGTACCCCGCTCCGTTTGGCCACAGTGGCCAAAATCCTACAGAGAAATTTCGTTCACAACATTCAATAATATGTGTGATATTAAAAATTTTTTCAAAGTGTTCTGAAAGACAATTCAGAAAAACTGCTTGAATAGTTAGATAGAACATGCTTAGAGCTTTAATTTGAGGTATGGCTCATATGTGTACCCCGCTCCGTTTGGCCACAGTGGCCAAAATCCTCCAGAGAAATTTCGTTCACAATATTTAATAATATATGTGATATTAAAAAATTTTTCAAAGTTTTCTGAAAAAAAATTCAGAAAAACTGCTTTGATAGTTAGATAGGACATGACTAGAGCTTGAATTTGAGGTATGGCTCATATGTGTACCCCGCTCCGTTTGGCCACAGTGGCCAAAATCCTCCAGAGAAATTTCGTTCACAATATTCAATAATATATGTGATATTAAAAAATTTTTCAAAGTTTTCTGAAAAACAATTCAGAAAAACTGCTTTGATAGTAAGATAGGACATCCTTAGAGCTTTAATTTGAGGTACAGCTCATATGTGTACCCCGCTCCGTTTGGCCACAGTGGCCAAAATCCTCCAGAGAAATTTCGTTCACAACATACAATAATATATGTGATATTAAAAAATTTTTCAAAGTTTTCTGAAAAACAATTCAGAAAAACTGCTTTAATAGTTAGATAGGACATGCTTAGAGCTTTAATTTGAGGTATGGCTCATATGTGTACCCCGCTCCGTTTGGCCACAGTGGCCAAAATCCTCCAGAGAAATTTCGTTCACAATATTCAATAATATATGTGATTAAAAAATTCTTCAAAGTTTCTGAAAAACAATTCAGATAAACTGCTTTGATAGTTAGATAGGACATGACTAGAGCTTTAATTTGAGGTATGGCTCATATGTGTACCCCGCTCCGTTTGGCCACAGTGGCCAAAATCCTCCAGAGAAATTTCGTTCACAATATTCAATAATATATGTGATATTAAAAAATTTTTCAAAGTTTTCTGAAAAACAATTCAGAAAAACTGCTTGAATAGTTAGATAGGACATGCTTAGAGCTTTAATTTGAGGTATGGCTCATTTGTGTACCCCGACCCGTTTGGCCACAGTGGCCAAAATCCTCCAGAGAAATTTCGTTCACAACATTCAATAATATATGTGATATTAAAAAATGTTTCAAAGTTTTCTGCAAAACAATTCAGAAAAACTGCTTTAATAGTTAGATAGGACATGCTTAGAGCTTTAATTTGAGGTATGGCTCATATGTGTACCCCGCTCCGTTTGGCCACAGTGGCCAAAATCCTCCAGAGAAATTTCGTTCACAATATTCAATAATATATGTGATATTAAAAAATTTTTCAAAGTTTTCTGAAAAACAATTCAGAAAAACTGCTTTGATAGTTAGATAGGACATGCCTAGAGTTTTAATTTGAGGTATGGCTCATATGTGTACCTCGCTCCGTTTGGCCACAGTGGCCAAAATCCTCCAGAGAAATTTCGTTCACAATATTCAATAATATATGTGATATTAAAAATTGTTCAAAGTTTTCTGAAAAACAATTCAGAAAAACTGCTTTTATAGTTAGATAGGACATGCCTAGAGCTTTAATTTGAGGTATGGCTCATATGTGTACCCCGCTCCGTTTGGCCACAGTGGCCAAAATCCTTCAGAGAAATTTCGTTCACAATATTCAATAATATATGTGATATTAAATTTGAGGTATGGCTCATTTGTGTACCCCGACCCGTTTGGCCACAGTGGCCAAAATCCTTCAGAGAAATTTCGTTCACAATATTCAATAATATATGTGATATTAAAAAATTTTTCAAAGTTTTCTGAAAAACAATTCAGAAAAACTGCTTGGATAGTTAGATAGAACATGCTTAGAGCTTTAATTTGAGGTATGGTTCATATGTGTACCCCGCTCCGTTTGGCCACAGTGACCAAAATCCTCCAGAGAAATTTCGTTCACAATATTCAATAATATATGTGATATTAAAAAATTTTTCAAAGTTTTCTGAAAAACAATTCAGAAAAACTGCTTGGAAAGTTAGATAGAACATGTTCAGAGATTTAATTTGAGGTATGGCTCATATCTGTACCCCGCTCCGTTTGGCCATAGTGACCAAAATTCTCCAGCGAAATTTCGTTCACAATATTCAATAATATATGTGATATTAAAAATTTTTCAAAGTTTTCTGAAAAACAATTCACAAAAACCGCTCTGATAGTTAGATAGGACGTGCCTAGAGCTTCAATTTGAGGTATGGCTCATATGTGTACCCCGCTCCGTTTGGCCACAGTGGCCAAAATCCTACAGAGAAATTTCGTTCACAACATTCAATAATATGTGTGATATTAAAAATTTTTTCAAAGTTTTCTGAAAAACAATTCAGAAAAACTGCTTGAATAGTTAGATAGAACATGCTTAGAGCTTTAATTTGAGGTATGGCTTATATGTGTACCCCGCTCCGTTTGGCCACAGTGGCCAAAATCCTCCAGAGAAATTTCGTTCACAATATTCAATAATATATGTGATATTAAAAAATTTTTCAAGGTTTTCTAAAAAACAATTCAGAAAAACTGCTTTGATAGTTAGATAGGACATGCTTAGAGCTTTAATATGAGGTATGGCTCATATGTGTAGCCCGCTCCGTTTGGCCACAGTGGCCAAAATCCTACAGAGAAATTTCGTTCACAACATTCAATAATATGTGTGATATTAAAAATTTTTTCAAAGTTTTCTGAAAAACAATTCAGAAAAACTGCTTGGATAGTTAGATAGAACATGTCGAGAGCTTTAATTTGAGGTATGGCTCATATGTGTACCCCGCTCCGTTTGCCCACAGTGACCAAAATTCTCCAGCGAAATTTCGTTCACAATATTCAATAATATATGTGATATTAAAAATTTTTCAAAGTTTTCTGAAAAACAATTCACAAAAACTGCTCTAATAGTTAGATAGGACGTGCCTAGAGCTTCAATTTGAGGTATGGCTCATATGTGTACCCCGCTCCGTTTGGCCACAGTGGCCAAAATCCTACAGAGAAATTTCGTTCACAACATTCAATAATATGTGTGATATTAAAAATTTTTTCAAAGTGTTCTGAAAGACAATTCAGAAAAACTGCTTGAATAGTTAGATAGAACATGCTTAGAGCTTTAATTTGAGGTATGGCTCATATGTGTACCCCGCTCCGTTTGGCCACAGTGGCCAAAATCCTCCAGAGAAATTTCGTTCACAATATTTAATAATATATGTGATATTAAAAAATTTTTCAAAGTTTTCTGAAAAACAATTCAGAAAAACTGCTTTGATAGTAATATAGGACATCCTTAGAGCTTTAATTTGAGGTACGGCTCATATGTGTACCCCGCTCCGTTTGGCCACAGTGGCCAAAATCCTCCAGAGAAATTTCGTTCACAACATACAATAATATATGTGATATTAAAAAATTTTTCAAAGTTTTCTGAAAAACAATTCAGAAAAACTGCTTTAATAGTTAGATAGGACATGCTTAGAGCTTTAATTTGAGGTATGGCTCATATGTGTACCCCGCTCCGTTTGGCCACAGTGGCCAAAATCCTCCAGAGAAATTTCGTTCACAATATTCAATAATATATGTGATTAAAAAATTCTTCAAAGTTTCTGAAAAACAATTCAGATAAACTGCTTTGATAGTTAGATAGGACATGACTAGAGCTTTAATTTGAGGTATGGCTCATATGTGTACCCCGCTCCGTTTGGCCACAGTGACCAAAATTCTCCAGCGAAATTTCGTTCACAATATTCAATAATATATGTGGCCAAAATCCTACAGAGAAATTTCGTTCACAACATTCAATAATATGTGTGATATTAAAAATTTTTTCAAAGTTTTCTGAAAAACAATTCAGAAAAACTGCTTGAATAGTTAGATAGAACATGCTTAGAGCTTTAATTTGAGGTATGGCTCATATGTGTACCCCGCTCCGTTTGGCCACAGTGGCCAAAATCCTCCAGAGAAATTTCGTTCACAATATTGAATAATATATGAGATATTAAAAATTTTTTCAAAGTTTTCTGAAAACAATTCAAAAAAACTGCTTGAATAGTTAGATAGAACAAGCTTAGAGCTTTAATTTGAGGTATGGCTCATATGTGTACCCCGCTCCGTTTGGCCACAGTGGCCAAAATCCTCCAGAGAAATTTCGTTCACAATATTCAATAATATATGTGATATTAAAAATTGTTCAAAGTTTTCTGAAAAACAATTCAGAAAAACTGCTCTAATAGTTAGATAGGACATGCCTAGAGCTTTAATTTGAGGTATGGCTCATATGTGTACCCCGCTCCGTTTGGCCACAGTGGCCAAAATCCTCCAGAGAAATTTCGTTCACAATATTCAATAATATATGTGATATTAAAAAATTTTTCAAAGTTTTCTGAAAAACAATTCAGAAAAACTGCTTGGATAGTTAGATAGGACATGCTTAGAGCTTTAATTTGAGGTATGGCTCATATGTGTACCCCGCTCCGTTTGGCCACAGTGACCAAAATCCTCCAGAGAAATTTCGTTCACAATATTCAATAATATATGTGATATTAAAAAATTTTTCAAAGTTTTCTGAAAAACAATTCAGAAAAACTGCTTGGATAGTTAGATAGAACATGTCTAGAGCTTTAATTTGAGGTATGGCTCATATGTGTACCCCGCTCCGTTTGGCCACAGTGACCAAAATTCTCCAGCGAAATTTCGTTCACAATATTCAATAATATATGTGATATTAAAAATTTTTCAAAGTTTTCTGAAAAACAATTCACAAAAACTGCTCTAATAGTTAGATAGGACGTGCCTAGAGCTTCAATTTGAGGTATGGCTCATATGTGTACCCCGCTCCGTTTGGCCACAGTGGCCAAAATCCTACAGAGAAATTTCGTTCACAACATTCAATAATATGTGTGATATTAAAAATTTTTTCAAAGTGTTCTGAAAGACAATTCAGAAAAACTGCTTGAATAGTTAGATAGAACATGCTTAGAGCTTTAATTTGAGGTATGGCTCATATGTGTACCCCGCTCCGTTTGGCCACAGTGGCCAAAATCCTCCAGAGAAATTTCGTTCACAATATTTAATAATATATGTGATATTAAAAAATTTTTCAAAGTTTTCTGAAAAAAAATTCAGAAAAACTGCTTTGATAGTTAGATAGGACATGACTAGAGCTTGAATTTGAGGTATGGCTCATATGTGTACCCCGCTCCGTTTGGCCACAGTGGCCAAAATCCTCCAGAGAAATTTCGTTCACAATATTCAATAATATATGTGATATTAAAAAATTTTTCAAAGTTTTCTGAAAAACAATTCAGAAAAACTGCTTTGATAGTAAGATAGGACATCCTTAGAGCTTTAATTTGAGGTACGGCTCATATGTGTACCCCGCTCCGTTTGGCCACAGTGGCCAAAATCCTCCAGAGAAATTTCGTTCACAACATACAATAATATATGTGATATTAAAAAATTTTTCAAAGTTTTCTGAAAAACAATTCAGAAAAACTGCTTTAATAGTTAGATAGGACATGCTTAGAGCTTTAATTTGAGGTATGGCTCATATGTGTACCCCGCTCCGTTTGGCCACAGTGGCCAAAATCCTCCAGAGAAATTTCGTTCACAATATTCAATAATATATGTGATTAAAAAATTCTTCAAAGTTTCTGAAAAACAATTCAGATAAACTGCTTTGATAGTTAGATAGGACATGACTAGAGCTTTAATTTGAGGTATGGCTCATATGTGTACCCCGCTCCGTTTGGCCACAGTGGCCAAAATCCTCCAGAGAAATTTCGTTCACAATATTCAATAATATATGTGATATTAAAAAATTTTTCAAAGTTTTCTGAAAAACAATTCAGAAAAACTGCTTGAATAGTTAGATAGGACATGCTTAGAGCTTTAATTTGAGGTATGGCTCATTTGTGTACCCCGACCCGTTTGGCCACAGTGGCCAAAATCCTCCAGAGAAATTTCGTTCACAACATTCAATAATATATGTGATATTAAAAAATGTTTCAAAGTTTTCTGCAAAACAATTCAGAAAAACTGCTTTAATAGTTAGATAGGACATGCTTAGAGCTTTAATTTGAGGTATGGCTCATATGTGTACCCCGCTCCGTTTGGCCACAGTGGCCAAAATCCTCCAGAGAAATTTCGTTCACAATATTCAATAATATATGTGATATTAAAAAATTTTTCAAAGTTTTCTGAAAAACAATTCAGAAAAACTGCTTTGATAGTTAGATAGGACATGCCTAGAGTTTTAATTTGAGGTATGGCTCATATGTGTACCTCGCTCCGTTTGGCCACAGTGGCCAAAATCCTCCAGAGAAATTTCGTTCACAATATTCAATAATATATGTGATATTAAAAATTGTTCAAAGTTTTCTGAAAAACAATTCAGAAAAACTGCTTTTATAGTTAGATAGGACATGCCTAGAGCTTTAATTTGAGGTATGGCTCATATGTGTACCCCGCTCCGTTTGGCCACAGTGGCCAAAATCCTTCAGAGAAATTTCGTTCACAATATTCAATAATATATGTGATATTAAAAAATTTTTCAAAGTTTTCTGAAAAACAATTCAGAAAAACTGCTTGGATAGTTAGATAGAACATGCTTAGAGCTTTAATTTGAGGTATGGTTCATATGTGTACCCCGCTCCGTTTGGCCACAGTGACCAAAATCCTCCAGAGAAATTTCGTTCACAATATTCAATAATATATGTGATATTAAAAAATTTTTCAAAGTTTTCTGAAAAACAATTCAGAAAAACTGCTTGGAAAGTTAGATAGAACATGTTCAGAGATTTAATTTGAGGTATGGCTCATATCTGTACCCCGCTCCGTTTGGCCATAGTGACCAAAATTCTCCAGCGAAATTTCGTTCACAATATTCAATAATATATGTGATATTAAAAATTTTTCAAAGTTTTCTGAAAAACAATTCACAAAAACCGCTCTGATAGTTAGATAGGACGTGCCTAGAGCTTCAATTTGAGGTATGGCTCATATGTGTACCCCGCTCCGTTTGGCCACAGTGGCCAAAATCCTACAGAGAAATTTCGTTCACAACATTCAATAATATGTGTGATATTAAAAATTTTTTCAAAGTTTTCTGAAAAACAATTCAGAAAAACTGCTTGAATAGTTAGATAGAACATGCTTAGAGCTTTAATTTGAGGTATGGCTTATATGTGTACCCCGCTCCGTTTGGCCACAGTGGCCAAAATCCTCCAGAGAAATTTCGTTCACAATATTCAATAATATATGTGATATTAAAAAATTTTTCAAGGTTTTCTAAAAAACAATTCAGAAAAACTGCTTTGATAGTTAGATAGGACATGCTTAGAGCTTTAATATGAGGTATGGCTCATATGTGTAGCCCGCTCCGTTTGGCCACAGTGGCCAAAATCCTACTGAGAAATTTCGTTCACAACATTCAATAATATGTGTGATATTAAAAATTTTTTCAAAGTTTTCTGAAAAACAATTCAGAAAAACTGCTTAAATAGTTAGATAGAACATGCTTAGAGCTTTAATTTGAGGTATGGCTCATATGTGTACCCCGCTCCGTTTGGCAACAGTGGCCAAAATCCTCCAGAGAAATTTCGTTCACAATATTCAATAATATATGTGATATTAAAAAATTTTTCAAGGTTTTCTAAAAAACAATTCAGAAAAACTGCTTTGATAGTTAGATAGGACATGCTTAGAGCTTTAATATGAGGTATGGCTCATATGTGTAGCCCGCTCCGTTTGGCCACAGTGGCCAAAATCCTACAGAGAAATTTCGTTCACAACATTCAATAATATATGTGATATTAAAAATTGTTCAAAGTTTTCTGAAAAACAATTCAGAAAAACTGCTCTAATAGTTAGATAGGACATGCCTAGAGCTTTAATTTGAGGTATGGCTCATATGTGTACCCCGCTCCGTTTGGCCACAGTGGCCAAAATCCTCCAGAGAAATTTCGTTCACAATATTCAATAATATATGTGATATTAAAAAATTTTTCAAAGTTTTCTGAAAAACAATTCAGAAAAACTGCTTGGATAGTTAGATAGGACATGCTTAGAGCTTTAATTTGAGGTATGGCTCATATGTGTACCCCGCTCCGTTTGGCCACAGTGACCAAAATCCTCCAGAGAAATTTCGTTCACAATATTCAATAATATATGTGATATTAAAAAATTTTTCAAAGTTTTCTGAAAAACAATTCAGAAAAACTGCTTGGATAGTTAGATAGAACATGTCGAGAGCTTTAATTTGAGGTATGGCTCATATGTGTACCCCGCTCCGTTTGGCCACAGTGACCAAAATTCTCCAGCGAAATTTCGTTCACAATATTCAATAATATATGTGATATTAAAAATTTTTCAAAGTTTTCTGAAAAACAATTCACAAAAACTGCTCTAATAGTTAGATAGCACGTGCCTAGAGCTTCAATTTGAGGTATGGCTCATATGTGTACCCCGCTCCGTTTGGCCACAGTGGCCAAAATCCTACAGAGAAATTTCGTTCACAACATTCAATAATATGTGTGATATTAAAAATTTTTTCAAAGTGTTCTGAAAGACAATTCAGAAAAACTGCTTGAATAGTTAGATAGAACATGCTTAGAGCTTTAATTTGAGGTATGGCTCATATGTGTACCCCGCTCCGTTTGGCCACAGTGGCCAAAATCCTCCAGAGAAATTTCGTTCACAATATTTAATAATATATGTGATATTAAAAAATTTTTCAAAGTTTTCTGAAAAACAATTCAGAAAAACTGCTTTGATAGTAATATAGGACATCCTTAGAGCTTTAATTTGAGGTACGGCTCATATGTGTACCCCGCTCCGTTTGGCCACAGTGGCCAAAATCCTCCAGAGAAATTTCGTTCACAACATACAATAATATATGTGATATTAAAAAATTTTTCAAAGTTTTCTGAAAAACAATTCAGAAAAACTGCTTTAATAGTTAGATAGGACATGCTTAGAGCTTTAATTTGAGGTATGGCTCATATGTGTACCCCGCTCCGTTTGGCCACAGTGGCCAAAATCCTCCAGAGAAATTTCGTTCACAATATTCAATAATATATGTGATTAAAAAATTCTTCAAAGTTTCTGAAAAACAATTCAGATAAACTGCTTTGATAGTTAGATAGGACATGACTAGAGCTTTAATTTGAGGTATGGCTCATATGTGTACCCCGCTCCGTTTGGCCACAGTGACCAAAATTCTCCAGCGAAATTTCGTTCACAATATTCAATAATATATGTGGCCAAAATCCTACAGAGAAATTTCGTTCACAACATTCAATAATATGTGTGATATTAAAAATTTTTTCAAAGTTTTCTGAAAAACAATTCAGAAAAACTGCTTGAATAGTTAGATAGAACATGCTTAGAGCTTTAATTTGAGGTATGGCTCATATGTGTACCCCGCTCCGTTTGGCCACAGTGGCCAAAATCCTCCAGAGAAATTTCGTTCACAATATTGAATAATATATGAGATATTAAAAAATTTTTCAAAGTTTTCTGAAAACAATTCAAAAAAACTGCTTGAATAGTTAGATAGAACAAGCTTAGAGCTTTAATTTGAGGTATGGCTCATATGTGTACCCCGCTCCGTTTGGCCACAGTGGCCAAAATCCTCCAGAGAAATTTCGTTCACAATATTCAATAATATATGTGATATTAAAAATTGTTCAAAGTTTTCTGAAAAACAATTCAGAAAAACTGCTCTAATAGTTAGATAGGACATGCCTAGAGCTTTAATTTGAGGTATGGCTCATATGTGTACCCCGCTCCGTTTGGCCACAGTGGCCAAAATCCTCCAGAGAAATTTCGTTCACAATATTCAATAATATATGTGATATTAAAAAATTTTTCAAAGTTTTCTGAAAAACAATTCAGAAAAACTGCTTGGATAGTTAGATAGGACATGCTTAGAGCTTTAATTTGAGGTATGGCTCATATGTGTACCCCGCTCCGTTTGGCCACAGTGACCAAAATCCTCCAGAGAAATTTCGTTCACAATATTCAATAATATATGTGATATTAAAAAATTTTTCAAAGTTTTCTGAAAAACAATTCAGAAAAACTGCTTGGATAGTTAGATAGAACATGTCTAGAGCTTTAATTTGAGGTATGGCTCATATGTGTACCCCGCTCCGTTTGGCCACAGTGACCAAAATTCTCCAGCGAAATTTCGTTCACAATATTCAATAATATATGTGATATTAAAAATTTTTCAAAGTTTTCTGAAAAACAATTCACAAAAACTGCTCTAATAGTTAGATAGGACGTGCCTAGAGCTTCAATTTGAGGTATGGCTCATATGTGTACCCCGCTCCGTTTGGCCACAGTGGCCAAAATCCTACAGAGAAATTTCGTTCACAACATTCAATAATATGTGTGATATTAAAAATTTTTTCAAAGTGTTCTGAAAGACAATTCAGAAAAACTGCTTGAATAGTTAGATAGAACATGCTTAGAGCTTTAATTTGAGGTATGGCTCATATGTGTACCCCGCTCCGTTTGGCCACAGTGGCCAAAATCCTCCAGAGAAATTTCGTTCACAATATTTAATAATATATGTGATATTAAAAAATTTTTCAAAGTTTTCTGAAAAAAAATTCAGAAAAACTGCTTTAATAGTTAGATAGGACATGACTAGAGCTTGAATTTGAGGTATGGCGCATATGTGTACCCCGCTCCGTTTGGCCACAGTGGCCAAAATCCTCCAGAGAAATTTCGTTCACAATATTCAATAATATATGTGATTAAAAAATTCTTCAAAGTTTCTGAAAAACAATTCAGATAAACTGCTTTGATAGTTAGATAGGACATGACTAGAGCTTTAATTTGAGGTATGGCTCATATGTGTACCCCGCTCCGTTTGGCCACAGTGGCCAAAATCCTCCAGAGAAATTTCGTTCACAACATACAATAATATATGTGATATTAAAAAATTTTTCAAAGTTTTCTGAAAAACAATTCAGAAAAACTGCTTTAATAGTTAGATAGGACATGCTTAGAGCTTTAATTTGAGGTATGGCTCATATGTGTACCCCGCTCCGTTTGGCCACAGTGGCCAAAATCCTCCAGAGAAATTTCGTTCACAATATTCAATAATATATGTGGCCAAAATCCTACAGAGAAATTTCGTTCACAACATTCAATAATATGTGTGATATTAAAAATTTTTTCAAAGTTTTCTGAAAAACAATTCAGAAAAACTGCTTGAATAGTTAGATAGAACATGCTTAGAGCTTTAATTTGAGGTATGGCTCATATGTGTACCCCGCTCCGTTTGGCCACAGTGGCCAAAATCCTCCAGAGAAATTTCGTTCACAATATTGAATAATATATGAGATATTAAAAAATTTATCAAAGTTTTCTGAAAACAATTCAAAAAAACTGCTTGAATAGTTAGATAGAACAAGCTTAGAGCTTTAATTTGAGGTATGGCTCATATGTGTACCCCGCTCCGTTTGGCCACAGTGGCCAAAATCCTCCAGAGAAATTTCGTTCACAATATTCAATAATATATGTGATATTAAAAATTGTTCAAAGTTTTCTGAAAAACAATTCAGAAAAACTGCTCTAATAGTTAGATAGGACATGCCTAGAGCTTTAATTTGAGGTATGGCTCATATGTGTACCCCGCTCCGTTTGGCCACAGTGGCCAAAATCCTCCAGAGAAATTTCGTTCACAATATTCAATAATATATGTGATATTAAAAAATTTTTCAAAGTTTTCTGAAAAACAATTCAGAAAAACTGCTTGGATAGTTAGATAGGACATGCTTAGAGCTTTAATTTGAGGTATGGCTCATATGTGTACCCCGCTCCGTTTGGCCACAGTGACCAAAATCCTCCAGAGAAATTTCGTTCACAATATTCAATAATATATGTGATATTAAAAAATTTTTCAAAGTTTTCTGAAAAACAATTCAGAAAAACTGCTTGGATAGTTAGATAGAACATGTCTAGAGCTTTAATTTGAGGTATGGCTCATATGTGTACCCCGCTCCGTTTGGCCACAGTGACCAAAATTCTCCAGCGAAATTTCGTTCACAATATTCAATAATATATGTGATATTAAAAATTTTTCAAAGTTTTCTGAAAAACAATTCACAAAAACTGCTCTAATAGTTAGATAGGACGTGCCTAGAGCTTCAATTTGAGGTATGGCTCATATGTGTACCCCGCTCCGTTTGGCCACAGTGGCCAAAATCCTACAGAGAAATTTCGTTCACAACATTCAATAATATGTGTGATATTAAAAATTTTTTCAAAGTGTTCTGAAAGACAATTCAGAAAAACTGCTTGAATAGTTAGATAGAACATGCTTAGAGCTTTAATTTGAGGTATGGCTCATATGTGTACCCCGCTCCGTTTGGCCACAGTGGCCAAAATCCTCCAGAGAAATTTCGTTCACAATATTTAATAATATATGTGATATTAAAAAATTTTTCAAAGTTTTCTGAAAAAAAATTCAGAAAAACTGCTTTAATAGTTAGATAGGACATGACTAGAGCTTGAATTTGAGGTATGGCGCATATGTGTACCCCGCTCCGTTTGGCCACAGTGGCCAAAATCCTCCAGAGAAATTTCGTTCACAATATTCAATAATATATGTGATTAAAAAATTCTTCAAAGTTTCTGAAAAACAATTCAGATAAACTGCTTTGATAGTTAGATAGGACATGACTAGAGCTTTAATTTGAGGTATGGCTCATATGTGTACCCCGCTCCGTTTGGCCACAGTGGCCAAAATCCTCCAGAGAAATTTCGTTCACAACATACAATAATATATGTGATATTAAAAAATTTTTCAAAGTTTTCTGAAAAACAATTCAGAAAAACTGCTTTAATAGTTAGATAGGACATGCTTAGAGCTTTAATTTGAGGTATGGCTCATATGTGTACCCCGCTCCGTTTGGCCACAGTGGCCAAAATCCTCCAGAGAAATTTCGTTCACAATATTCAATAATATATGTAATTAAAAAATTCTTCAAAGTTTCTGAAAAACAATTCAGATAAACTGCTTTGATAGTTAGATAGGACATGACTAGAGCTTTAATTTGAGGTATGGCTCATATGTGTACCCCGCTCCGTTTGGCCACAGTGGCCAAAATCCTCCAGAGAAATTTCGTTCACAATATTCAATAATATATGTGATATTAAAAAATTTTTCAAAGTTTTCTGAAAAACAATTCAGAAAAACTGCTTGAATAGTTAGATAGGACATGCTTAGAGCTTTAATTTGAGGTATGGCTCATTTGTGTACCCCGACCCGTTTGGCCACAGTGGCCAAAATCCTCCAGAGAAATTTCGTTCACAACATTCAATAATATATGTGATATTAAAAAATGTTTCAAAGTTTTCTGCAAAACAATTCAGAAAAACTGCTTTAATAGTTAGATAGGACATGCTTAGAGCTTTAATTTGAGGTATGGCTCATATGTGTACCCCGCTCCGTTTGGCCACAGTGGCCAAAATCCTCCAGAGAAATTTCGTTCACAATATTCAATAATATATGTGATATTAAAAAATTTTTCAAAGTTTTCTGAAAAACAATTCAGAAAAACTGCTTTGATAGTTAGATAGGACATGCCTAGAGTTTTAATTTGAGGTATGGCTCATATGTGTACCTCGCTCCGTTTGGCCACAGTGGCCAAAATCCTCCAGAGAAATTTCGTTCACAATATTCAATAATATATGTGATATTAAAAATTGTTCAAAGTTTTCTGAAAAACAATTCAGAAAAACTGCTTTTATAGTTAGATAGGACATGCCTAGAGCTTTAATTTGAGGTATGGCTCATATGTGTACCCCGCTCCGTTTGGCCACAGTGGCCAAAATCCTTCAGAGAAATTTCGTTCACAATATTCAATAATATATGTGATATTAAAAAATTTTTCAAAGTTTTCTGAAAAACAATTCAGAAAAACTGCTTGGATAGTTAGATAGAACATGCTTAGAGCTTTAATTTGAGGTATGGTTCATATGTGTACCCCGCTCCGTTTGGCCACAGTGACCAAAATCCTCCAGAGAAATTTCGTTCACAATATTCAATAATATATGTGATATTAAAAAATTTTTCAAAGTTTTCTGAAAAACAATTCAGAAAAACTGCTTGGAAAGTTAGATAGAACATGTTCAGAGATTTAATTTGAGGTATGGCTCATATCTGTACCCCGCTCCGTTTGGCCATAGTGACCAAAATTCTCCAGCGAAATTTCGTTCACAATATTCAATAATATATGTGATATTAAAAATTTTTCAAAGTTTTCTGAAAAACAATTCACAAAAACCGCTCTGATAGTTAGATAGGACGTGCCTAGAGCTTCAATTTGAGGTATGGCTCATATGTGTACCCCGCTCCGTTTGGCCACAGTGGCCAAAATCCTACAGAGAAATTTCGTTCACAACATTCAATAATATGTGTGATATTAAAAATTTTTTCAAAGTTTTCTGAAAAACAATTCAGAAAAACTGCTTGAATAGTTAGATAGAACATGCTTAGAGCTTTAATTTGAGGTATGGCTTATATGTGTACCCCGCTCCGTTTGGCCACAGTGGCCAAAATCCTCCAGAGAAATTTCGTTCACAATATTCAATAATATATGTGATATTAAAAAATTTTTCAAGGTTTTCTAAAAAACAATTCAGAAAAACTGCTTTGATAGTTAGATAGGACATGCTTAGAGCTTTAATATGAGGTATGGCTCATATGTGTAGCCCGCTCCGTTTGGCCACAGTGGCCAAAATCCTACAGAGAAATTTCGTTCACAACATTCAATAATATGTGTGATATTAAAAATTTTTTCAAAGTTTTCTGAAAAACAATTCAGAAAAACTGCTTAAATAGTTAGATAGAACATGCTTAGAGCTTTAATTTGAGGTATGGCTCATATGTGTACCCCGCTCCGTTTGGCAACAGTGGCCAAAATCCTCCAGAGAAATTTCGTTCACAATATTCAATAATATATGTGATATTAAAAAATTTTTCAAGGTTTTCTAAAAAACAATTCAGAAAAACTGCTTTGATAGTTAGATAGGACATGCTTAGAGCTTTAATATGAGGTATGGCTCATATGTGTAGCCCGCTCCGTTTGGCCACAGTGACCAAAATCCTCCAGAGAAATTTCGTTCACAATATTCAATAATATATGTGATATTAAAAAATTTTTCAAAGTTTTCTGAAAAACAATTCAGAAAACCTGCTTGGATAGTTAGATAGAACATGTTTAGAGCTTTAATTTGAGGTATGGCTCATATGTGTACCCCGCTCCGTTTGGCCATAGTGACCAAAATTCTCCAGCGAAATTTCGTTCACAATATTCAATAATATATGTGATATTAAAAATTTTTCAAAGTTTTCTGAAAAACAATTCACAAAAACCGCTCTGATAGTTAGATAGGACGTGCCTAGAGCTTCAATTTGAGGTATGGCTCATATGTGTACCCCGCTCCGTTTGGCCACAGTGGCCAAAATCCTACAGAGAAATTTCGTTCACAACATTCAATAATATGTGTGATATTAAAAATTTTTTCAAAGTTTTCTGAAAAACAATTCAGAAAAACTGCTTGAATAGTTAGATAGAACATGCTTAGAGCTTTAATTTTAGGTATGGCTCATATGTGTACCCCGCTCCGTTTGGCCACAGTGGCCAAAATCCTCCAGAGAAATTTCGTTCACAATATTTAATAATATATGTGATATTAAAAAATTTTTCAAGGTTATCTAAAAAACAATTCAGAAAAACTGCTTTGATAGTTAGATAGGACATGCTTAGAGCTTTAATATGAGGTATGGCTCATATGTGTAGCCCGCTCCGTTTGGCCACAGTGGCCAAAATCCTACAGAGAAATTTCGTTCACAACATTCAATAATATGTGTGATATTAAAAATTTTTTCAAAGTTTTCTGAAAAACAATTCAGAAAAACTGCTTGAATAGTTAGATAGAACATGCTTAGAGCTTTAATTTGAGGTATGGCTCATATGTGTACCCCGCTCTGTTTGGCCACAGTGGCCAAAATCCTCCAGAGAAATTTCGTTCACAATATTCAATAATATATGTGATATTAAAAATTGTTCAAAGTTTTCTGAAAAACAATTCAGAAAAACTGCTTTAATAGTTAGATAGGACATGCCTAGAGCTTTAATTTGAGGTATGGCTCATATGTGTACCCCGCTGCGTTTGGCCACAGTGGCCAAAATCCTCCAGAGAAATTTCGTTCACAATATTCAATAATATATGTGATATTAAAAAATTTTTCAAAGTTTTCTGAAAAACAATTCAGAAAAACTGCTTGGATAGTTAGATAGGACATGCTTAGAGCTTTAATTTGAGGTATGGCTCATATGTGTACCCCGCTCCGTTTGGCCACAGTGACCAAAATCCTCCAGAGAAATTTCGTTCACAATATTCAATAATATATGTGATATTAAAAAATTTTTCAAAGTTTTCTGAAAAACAATTCAGAAAAACTGCTTAGATAGTTAGATAGAACATGTCTAGAGCTTTAATTTGAGGTATGGCTCATATGTGTACCCCTCTCCGTTTGGCCACAGTGACCGAAATTCTCCAGCGAAATTTCGTTCACAATATTCAATAATATATGTGATATTAAAAATTTTTCAAAGTTTTCTGAAAAACAATTCACAAAAACTGCTCTGATAGTTAGATAGGACGTGCCTAGAGCTTCAATTTGAGGTATGGCTCATATGCGTACCCCGCTCCGTTCGGCCACAGTGGCCAAAACCCTACAGAGAAATTTCGTTCACAACATTCAATAATATGTGTGATATTAAAAATTTTTTCAAAGTGTTCTGAAAGACAATTCAGAAAAACTGCTTGAATAGTTCGATAGAACATGCTTAGAGCTTTAATTTGAGGTATGGCTCATATGTGTACCCCGCTCCGTTTGGCCACAGTGGCCAAAATCCTCCAGAGAAATTTCGTTCGCAATATTTAATAATATATGTGATATTAAAAAATTTTTCAAGGTTTTCTAAAAAACAATTCAGAAAAACTGCTTGATAGTTAGATAGGACATGCTTAGAGCTTTAATATGAGGTATGGCTCATATGTGTAGCTCGCTCCGTTTGGCCACAGTGGCCAAAATCCTACAGAGAAATTTCGTTCACAATATTCAATAATATATGTGATATTAAAAAATTTTTCAAAGTTTTCTGAAAAACAATTCAGAAAAACTGCTTGGATAGTTAGATAGAACATGTTTAGAGCTTTAATTTGAGGTATGGCTCATATGTGTACCCCGCTCCGTTTGGCCATAGTGACCAAAATTCTCCAGCGAAATTTCGTTCACAATATTCAATAATATATGTGATATTAAAAATTTTTCAAAGTTTTCTGAAAAACAATTCACAAAAACTGCTCTGATAGTTAGATAGGACGTGCCTAGAGCTTTAATGTGAGGTACGGCTCATATGTGTACCCCGCTCCGTTTGGCCATAGTGACCAAAATTCTCCAGCGAAATTTCGTTCACAATATTCAATAATATATGTGATATTAAAAATTTTTCAAAGTTTTCTGAAAAACAATTCACAAAAACTGCTCTGATAGTTAGATAGGACGTGCCTAGAGCTTCAATTTGAGGTATGGCTCATATGTGTACCCCGCTCCGTTTGGCCACAGTGGCCAAAATCCTCCAGAGAAATTTCGTTCACAATATTCAATAATATATGTGATATTAAAAATTTTTCAAAGTTTTCTGAAAAACAATTCAGAAAAACTGCTTTAATAGTTAGATAGGACATGCCTAGAGCTTTAATTTGAGGTATGGCTCATATGTGTACCCCGCTCCGTTTGGCCACAGTGGCCAAAATCCTCCAGAGAAATTTCGTTCACAATATTCAATAATATATGTGATATTAAAAATTTTTCAAAGTTTTCTGAAAAACAATTCAGAAAAACTGCTTGGATAGTTAGATAGAACATGCTTAGAGCTTTAGTTTGAGGTATGGCTCATATGTGTACCCCGCTCCGTTTGGCCACAGTGACCAAAATCCTCCAGAGAAATTTCGTTCACAATATTCAATAATATATGTGATATTAAAAATTTTTCAAAGTCTTCTGAAAAACAATTCACAAAAACTGCTCTGATAGTTAGATAGGACGTGCCTAGAGCTTCAATTTGAGGTATGGCTCATATGTGTACCCCGCTCCGTTTGGCCACAGTGGCCAAAATCCTACAGAGAAATTTCGTTCACAACATTCAATAATATGTGTGACATTAAAAATTTTTTCAAAGTGTTCTGAAAGACAATTCAGAAAAACTGGTTGAATAGTTAGATAGAACATGCTTGGAGCTTTAATTTGAGGTATGGCTCATATGTGTACCCCGCTCCGTTTGGCCACAGTGGCCAAAATCCTACAGAGAAATTTCGTTCACAACATTCAATAATATGTGTGACATTAAAAATTTTTTCAAAGTGTTCTGAAAGACAATTCAGAAAAACTGCTTGAATAGTTAGATAGGACATGCTTAGAGCTTTAATTTGAGGTATGGCTCATATGTGTATCCCGCTCCGTTTGGCCACAGTGACCAAAATCCTCCAGAGAAATTTCGTTCACAATATTCAATAATATATGTGATATTTAAAAATTTTTCAAAGTTTTCTGAAAAACAATTCAGAAAAACTGCTTGAATAGTTAGATAGAACATGCTTAGAGCTTTAATTTGAGGTATGGCTCATATGTGTACCCCGCTCCGTTTGGCCACAGTGGCCAAAATCCTCCAGAGAAATTTCGTTCACAATATTCAATAATATATGTGATATTAAAAATTGTTCAAAGTTTTCTGAAAAACAATTCAGAAAAACTGCTTTAATAGTTAGATAGGACATGCCTAGAGCTTTAATTTGAGGTATGGCTCATATGTGTACCCCGCTGCGTTTGGCCACAGTGGCCAAAATCCTCCAGAGAAATTTCGTTCACAATATTCAATAATATATGTGATATTAAAAAATTTTTCAAAGTTTTCTGAAAAACAATTCAGAAAAACTGCTTGGATAGTTAGATAGGACATGCTTAGAGCTTTAATTTGAGGTATGGCTCATATGTGTACCCCGCTCCGTTTGGCCACAGTGACCAAAATCCTCCAGAGAAATTTCGTTCACAATATTCAATAATATATGTGATATTAAAAAATTTTTCAAAGTTTTCTGAAAAACAATTCAGAAAAACTGCTTAGATAGTTAGATAGAACATGTCTAGAGCTTTAATTTGAGGTATGGCTTATATGTGTACCCCTCTCCGTTTGGCCACAGTGACCGAAATTCTCCAGCGAAATTTCGTTCACAATATTCAATAATATATGTGATATTAAAAATTTTTCAAAGTTTTCTGAAAAACAATTCACAAAAACTGCTCTGATAGTTAGATAGGACGTGCCTAGAGCTTCAATTTGAGGTATGGCTCATATGTGTACCCCGCTCCGTTTGGCCACAGTGGCCAAAATCCTACAGAGAAATTTCGTTCACAACATTCAATAATATGTGTGATATTAAAAATTTTTTCAAAGTGTTCTGAAAGACAATTCAGAAAAACTGCTTGAATAGTTAGATAGAACATGCTTAGAGCTTTAATTTGAGGTATGGCTCATATGTGTACCCCGCTCCGTTTGGCCACAGTGGCCAAAATCCTCCAGAGAAATTTCGTTCACAATATTTAATAATATATGTGATATTAAAAAATTTTTCAAGGTTTTCTAAAAAACAATTCAGAAAAACTGCTTTGATAGTTAGATAGGACATGCTTAGAGCTTTAATATGAGGTATGGCTCATATGTGTAGCTCGCTCCGTTTGGCCACAGTGGCCAAAATCCTACAGAGAAATTTCGTTCACAATATTCAATAATATATGTGATATTAAAAAATTTTTCAAAGTTTTCTGAAAAACAATTCAGAAAACCTGCTTGGATAGTTAGATAGAACATGTTTAGAGCTTTAATTTGAGGTATGGCTCATATGTGTACCCCGCTCCGTTTGGCCATAGTGACCAAAATTCTCCAGCGAAATTTCGTTCACAATATTCAATAATATATGTGATATTAAAAATTTTTCAAAGTTTTCTGAAAAACAATTCACAAAAACTGCTCTGATAGTTAGATAGGACGTGCCTAGAGCTTTAATGTGAGGTATGGCTCATATGTGTACCCCGCTCCGTTTGGCCATAGTGACCAAAATTCTCCAGCGAAATTTCGTTCACAATATTCAATAATATATGTGATATTAAAAATTTTTCAAAGTTTTCTGAAAAACAATTCACAAAAACTGCTCTGATAGTTAGATAGGAAGTGCCTAGAGCTTCAATTTGAGGTATGGCTCATATGTGTACCCCGCTCCGTTTGGCCACAGTGGCCAAAATCCTCCAGAGAAATTTCGTTCACAATATTCAATAATATATGTGATATTAAAAATTTTTCAAAGTTTTCTGAAAAACAATTCAGAAAAACTGCTTTAATAGTTAGATAGGACATGCCTAGAGCTTTAATTTGAGGTATGGCTCATATGTGTACCCCGCTCCGCTTGGCCACAGTGGCCAAAATCCTCCAGAGAAATTTCGTTCACAATATTCAATAATATATGTGATATTAAAAATTTTTCAAAGTTTTCTGAAAAACAATTCAGAAAAACTGCTTGGATAGTTAGATAGAACATGCTTAGAGCTTTAGTTTGAGGTATGGCTCATATGTGTACCCCGCTCCGTTTGGCCACAGTGACCAAAATCCTCCAGAGAAATTTCGTTCACAATATTCAATAATATATGTGATATTAAAAATTTTTCAAAGTCTTCTGAAAAACAATTCACAAAAACTGCTCTGATAGTTAGATAGGACGTGCCTAGAGCTTCAATTTGAGGTATGGCTCATATGTGTACCCCGCTCCGTTTGGCCACAGTGGCCAAAATCCTACAGAGAAATTTCGTTCACAACATTCAATAATATGTGTGACATTAAAAATTTTTTCAAAGTGTTCTGAAAGACAATTCAGAAAAACTGCTTGAATAGTTAGATAGAACATGCTTAGAGCTTTAATTTGAGGTATGGCTCATATGTGCACCCCGCTCCGTTTGGCCACAGTGGCCAAAATCCTCCAGAGAAATTTCGTTCACAATATTTAATAATATATGTGATATTGAAAAATTTTTCAAGGTTTTCTAAAAAACAATTCAGAAAAACTGCTTTGATAGTTAGATAGAACATGCTTAGAGCTTTAATATGAGGTATGGCTCATATGTGTAGCCAGCTCCGTTTGGCCACAGTGGCCAAATCCTACAGAGAAATTTCGTTCACAACATTCAATAATATGTGTGATATTAAAAATTTTTTCAAAGTTTTCTGAAAAACAATTCAGAAAAACTGGTGGAATAGTTAGATAGAACATGCTTGGAGCTTTAATTTGAGGTATGGCTCATATGTGTACCCCGCTCCGTTTGGCCACAGTGGCCAAAATCCTCCAGAGAAATTTCGTTCACAATATTTAATAATATATGTGATATTAAAAAATTTTTCAAGGTTTTCTAAAAAACAATTCAGAAAAACTGCTTTGATAGTTAGATAGGACATGCTTAGAGCTTTAATATGAGGTATGGCTCATATGTGTAGCCCGCTCCGTTTGGCCACAGTGGCCAAATCCTACAGAGAAATTTCGTTCACAACATTCAATAATATGTGTGATATTAAAAATTTTTTCAAAGTTTTCTGAAAAACAATTCAGAAAAACTGCTTGAATAGTTAGATAGAACATGCTTTGAGCTTTTATTTGAGGTATGGCTCATATGTGTACCCCGCTCCGTTTGGCCACAGTGGCCAAAATCCTCCAGAGAAATTTCGTTCACAATATTCAATAATATATGAGATATTAAAAAATTTTTCAAAGTTTTCTGAAAAACAATTCACAAAAACTGCTCTGATAGTTAGATAGGACGTGCCTAGAGCTTCAATTTGAGGTATGGCTTATATGTGTACCCCGCTCCGTTTGGCCACAGTGGCCAAAGTCCTCCAGAGAAATTTCGTTCACAATATTCAATAATATATGTGATATTAAAAATTTTTCAAAGTTTTCTGAAAAAAATTCAGCAAAACTGCTTTGATAGTTAGATAGGACATGCCTGGAGTTTTAATTTGAGGTATGGCTCATATGTGTACCCCCTCCGTTTGGCCACAGTGGCCAAAATCCTCCAGAGAAATTTCGTTCACAATATTCAATAATATATGTGATATTAAAAATTGTTCAAAGTTTTCTGAAAAACAATTCAGAAAAACTGCTTTAATAGTTAGATAGGACATGCCTAGAGCTTTAATTTGAGGTATGGCTCATATGTGTACCCCGCTCCGTTTGGCCACAGTGGCCAAAATCCTCCAGAGAAATTTCGTTCACAATATTCAATAATATATGTGATATTAAAAAATTTTTCAAAGTTTTCTGAAAAACAATTCAGAAAAACTGCTTGGATAGTTAGATAGGACATGCTTAGAGCTTTAATTTGAGGTATGGCTCATATGTGTATCCCGCTCCGTTTGGCCACAGTGACCAAAATCCTCCAGAGAAATTTCGTTCACAATATTCAATAATATATGTGATATTAAAAAATTTTTCAAAGTTTTCTGAAAAACAATTCAGAAAAACTGCTGTGATAGTTAGATAGAACATGTTTAGAGCTTTAATTTGAGGTATGGCTCATATGTGTACCCCGCTCCGTTTGGCCATAGTGATCAAAATTCTCCAGCGAAATTTCGTTCACAATATTCAATAATATATGTGATATTAAAAATTTTTCAAAGTTTTCTGAAAAACAATTCACAAAAACTGCTCTGATAGTTAGATAGGACGTGCCTAGAGCTTCAATTTGAGGTATGGCTCATATGTGTACCCCGCTCCGTTTGGCCATAGTGACCAAAATTCTCCAGCGAAATTTCGTTCACAATATTCAATAATATATGTGATATTAAAAATTTTTCAAAGTTTTCTGAAAAACAATTCAGAAAAACTGCTCGGATAGTTAGATAGGACATGCTTAGAGCTTTAATTTGAGGTATGGCTCATATGTGTACCCCGCTCCGTTTGGCCACAGTGGCCAAAATCCTCCAGAGAAATTTCGTTCACAATATTTAATAATATATGTGATATTAAAAAATTTTTCAAGGTTTTCTAAAAAACAATTCAGAAAAACTGCTTTGATAGTTAGATAGGTCATGCTTAGAGCTTTAATATGAGGTATGGCTCATATGTGTAGCCCGCTCCGTTTGGCCACAGTGGCCAAAATCCTACAGAGAAATTTCGTTCACAACATTCAATAATATGTGTGATATTAAAAATTTTTTCAAAGTTTTCTGAAAAACAATTCAGAAAAACTCCTTGAATAGTTAGATAGAACATGCTTACAGCTTTAATTTGAGGTATGGCTCATATGTGTACCCCGCTCCGTTTGGCCACAGTGGCCAAAATCCTCCAGAGAAATTTCGTTCACAATATTTAATAATATATGTGATATTAAAAAATTTTTCAAGGTTTTCTAAAAAACAATTCACAAAAACTGCTTTGATAGTTAGATAGGACATGCTTAGAGCTTTAATATGAGGTATGGCTCATATGTGTAGCCCGCTCCGTTTGGCCACAGTGGCCAAAATCCTACAGAGAAATTTCGTTCACAACATTCAATAATATGTGTGATATTAAACATTTTTTGAAAGTTTTCTGAAAAACAATTCAGAAAAACTGCTTAAATAGTTAGATAGAACATGCTTTGAGCTCCGTTTGGCCACAGTGGCCAAAATCCTCCAGAGAAATTTCGTTCACAATATTCAATAATATATGAGATATTAAAAAATTTTTCAAAGTTTTCTGAAAAATAATTCAGAAAAACTGCTTGGATAGTTACATAGAACAAGCTTAGGGCTTTAATTTGAGGTATGGCTCATATGTGTACCCCGCTCCGTTTGGCCACAGTGGCCAAAATCCTCCAGAGAAATTTCGTTCACAATATTCAATAATATATGTGATATTAAAAATTGTTCAAAGTTTTCTGAAAAACAATTCAGAAAAACTGCTTTAATAGTTAGACAGGACATACCTAGAGCTTTAATTTGAGGTATGGCTCATATGTGTACCACGCTCCGTTTGGCCACAGTGGCCAAAATCCTCCAGAGAAATTTCGTTCACAATATTCAATAATATATGTGATATTAAAAAAATTTTCAAAGTTTTCTGAAAAACAATTCAGAAAAACTGCTTGGATAGTTAGATAGAACATGCTTTGAGCTTTAGTTTGAGGTATGGCTCATATGTGTACCCCGCTCCGTTTGGCCACAGTGACCAAAATCCTCCAGAGAAATTTCGTTCACAATATTTAATAATATATGTGATATTAAAAAATTTTTCAAAGTTCTCTGAAAAACAATTCAGAAAAACTGCTTTGATAGTTAGATAGGACATGCTTAGAGCTTTAATATGAGGTATGGCTCATATGTGTACCCCGCTCCGTTTGGCCATAGTGAACAAAATTCTCCAGCGAAATTTCGTTCACAATATTCAATAATATATGTGATATTAAAAATTTTTCAAAGTCTTCCGAAAAACAATTCACAAAAACTGCTCTGATAGTTAGGTAGGACGTGCCTAGAGCTTCAATTTGTGGTATGGCTCATATGTGTACCCCGCTCCGTTTGGCCACAGTGGCCAAAATCCTACAGAGAAATTTCGTTCACAACATTCAATAATATGTGTGATATTAAAAATTTTTTCAAAGTGTTCTGAAAGACAATTCAGAAACACTGCTTGAATAGTTAGATAGAACATGCTTAGAGCTTTAATTTGAGGTATGGCTCATATGTGCACCCCGCTCCGTTTGGCCACAGTGGCCAAAATCCTCCAGAGAAATTTCGTTCACAATATTTAATAATATATGTGATATTAAAAAATTTTTCAAGGTTTTCTAAAAAACAATTCAGAAAAACTGCTTTGATAGTTAGATAGGACATGCTTAGAGCTTTAATATGAGGTATGGCTCATATGTGTAGCCCGCTCCGTTTGGCCACAGTGGCCAAAATCCTACAGAGAAATTTCGTTCACAACATTCAATAATATATGTGATATTAAAAATTTTTTCAAAGAGTTCTGAAAGACAATTCAGAAAAATGCTTGGATATTTAGATAGAACAAGCTTAGAGCTTTAATTTGAGGTATGGCTCATATGTGTACCCCGCTCCGTTTGGCCACAGTGGCCAAAATCCTCCAGAGAAATTTCGTTCACAATATTCAATAATATGTGTGATATTAAAAATTTTTTCAAAGTGTTCTGAAAGACAATTCAGAAAAACTGCTTGAATAGTTAGATAGAACATGCTTAGAGCTTTAATTTGAGGTATGGCTCATATATGTACCCCGCTCCGTTTGGCCACAGTGGCCAAACTCCTCCAGAGAAATTTCGTTCACAATATTCAATAATATGTGTGATATTAAAAAATTTTGGAAAGTTTTCTGAAAAAGAATTCAGAAAAACTGCTTTGATAGTAAGATAGGACATGCTTAGGTCTTTAATTTGAGGTATGGCTCATATGTGTACCCCGCTCCGTTTGGCCACAGTAGCCAAAATCCTCCAGAGAAATTTCGTTCACAATATTCAATAATATGTGTGATATTTAAAAATTTTTCAAAGTTTTCTGAAAAACAATTCAGAAAAACTGCTTTGATAGTTAGATAGGACATGCTTAGAGCTTTAATTTGAGGTATGGCTCATATGTGTACCCCGCTCCGTTTGGCCACAGTGGCCAAAATCCTCCAGAGAAATTTCGTTCACAATATTCAATAATATATGTGATATTAAAAAATTTTTCAAAGTTTTCTGAAAAACAATTCAGAAAAACTGCTTGGATAGTTAGATAGAACATGCTTAGAGCTTCAATTTGAGGTATGGCTCATATATGTACCCCGCTCCGTTTGGCCACAGTGGCCAAACTCCTCCAGAGAAATTTCGTTCACAATATTCAATAATATGTGTGATATTAAAAAATTTTGGAAAGTTTTCTGAAAAAGAATTCAGAAAAACTGCTTTGATAGTAAGATAGGACATGCTTAGATCTTTAATTTGAGGTATGGCTCATATGTGTACCCCGCTCCGTTTGGCCACAGTAGCCAAAATCCTCCAGAGAAATTTCGTTCACAATATTCAATAATATGTGTGATATTTAAAAATTTTTCAAAGTTTTCTGAAAAACAATTCAGAAAAACTGCTTTGATAGTTAGATAGGACATGCTTAGAGCTTTAATTTGAGGTATGGCTCATATGTGTACCCCGCTCCGTTTGGCCATAGTGGCCAAAATCCTACAAAGAAATTTCGTTCACAACATTCAATAATATGTGTGATATTAAAAAGTTTTTTAGTTTTCTGAAAAACAATTCAGAAAAACTGCTTTAATAGTTAGATAGGACATGCTTAGAGCTTTAATTTGAGGTATGGCTCATACGTGTACCCCGCTGCGTTTGGCCACAGTGGCCAAAATCCTCCAGTGAAATTTCGTTCACAACATTCAATAATATATGTGTTATTAAAAAATTTTTCAAAGTTTTCTGAAAAACAATTCAGAAAAACTGCTTTGATAGTTAGATAGGACATGCTTAGAGCTTTAATTTGAGGTATGGCTCATATGTGTACCCCGCTCCGTTTGGCCACAGTGGCCAAAATCCTACAGAGAAATTTCGTTCACAACATTCAATAATATGTGTGATATTAAAAAATTTTTCAAAGTTTTCTGAAAAACAATTTATAATAGTAATTATTTTTTTTGTTTGGTATTTCACATTGTTTTAACATGTTAAATATGCTTAGAATTTGTTATTTAGCTGTATTTAGTATATTTTCGTTACGTCATAACATATTTAAGTCTTACTTTTGTTCCTTTCTCTTTCTTTCTTACTTTTGTTCCTTTCTTTGTTCCTTTCTCTTTCACAATTAACAAATATTTTTCTCTTTCAGCGATAATAAAAAAACAAAATTCCTCTAAAACTCACAAAATTTTATTAAAATTTTTTTTTATATAAAATTACTTAAAAAGGAAAATTTTTTCTATATACAGTTGCCATTAAAATTTCCTCTTTTCTTTTAGGTTAAATAAAGATTTGTTGTTGTTAACGGCATCCCGTTCCGTTTTTCCGATGAGCTGAATGCCTTGCGGTGTTGGCCTCAGTGGAATGGTCCGTTCGTCACCGTGTCCGAGGTACGGTATTCCCGTTTACGTTCGAGATTAAATTTTTAATATATTTTATTTTAGTTTGATTTTTTTTTATTTTTTTTATAGGAATAACATTTTACTCAATATAGGCAAAATTTTCCGAATATTAGCACTTTCGCGGCCTAAGGTTGAGCTCGACCTAGCGACATTCGCACTTCCTCAATAGGGGATTTCTCCCAGTTAAAAAAAAAAACACTAAATGTTTATCCTAATGATTTATTAGAAACTAAAAGAAAACACTTTCTTTTTAGTCCCGTCTGTCAGGTCGTTCACGTAACTCTTTTAAAATGGTTACCTAGCACCCCAGGCGTGGTGGTGCCAATGCAGCTACTTCAACGTTGTGTAGGAAGAAGTGGCTGAATCCAGTGTTATGTATATATTTTTTTTCTTTTTATAAATAATATTTCATATTATAATAAAATGCCACCACTGTTATAATTTATTATTATTCCTGTTGCTGATATTGTAGTTGTTGTTATAAATAAAAACTTTATAGCGCCGGCCACTCTTCCTACTCCATCGAAAACCAAAATCGAATTAGAATTTTAAAAAGGAAGTCCATCTATTTTTCCACAATTTCCCTCCATTTTTTTCTTGTTTGTAGCAATGTATACTTATCTTTTTTCTACCTCTCTCTTCAATATGACAACAAAAAACAGCTGCTCAAATCTACCACAAACAGAGTTGTATGTTTGTTATCGACAAATTTATCGAATGACTGGACTGCTTTACCCACCCATGACAAACCCAACCATCCTGGTATTTCATCGAGAAACCAGGATGGGAGGGAAAATACTGAATATTTCGGCACAATTAGCAGAATTCTACATTGGTTGGTCACGTTTCCAAGATGGACCATTTTGGCCCAGTCGGTGCCGTTTTACCAATCCCCCACTCGAAAATTAGATCTTGCATCACTCTTATAAAGAGTGTAATAACGACCTTTCCTGCTGAATTACCCGAATCTACCGATCTGGCAGCACGGAAAGAAATTACATTTGTAAATAAACAAAGCATAAGTGCAAATATGAAAATAAAAATGTGAATACAAAAAAAAAACAAACGTGAACTTATCTAAAAAAAATATTGGAAAAATTAAATAAAAAAACTAAATGAACGAAACTTAATTAACAGAAAAGCAATTGTCTTTTCCTTTTGGTGTTGCAAAGGAAAATCTTAAAATAATTTTTATTATGTGCCAAAAACACATGAAATAAATTTTTTTTTTAAACTTTTTTTTTACTCATGCACTACACCTCCTCTTCAACTTTCATTCAGCCATTCATTCATGAATATAAAGATTGTACAACCATGTGTAAATTTTAAAAATCTCTCTTCTTATAATTCCAGGTTTCATCTGATACAAGATGGCTATTTCCGGGATGACGAAACAAGAAGGCAAGTTAATTTTATTTAAAATTATGTCTCTTTATTTTTTTTCCAGCCAAGCAATGGATATGAACCCAAAAGCAACAAACCATTACACGCTGGCCATTGGTAGGTATAAAATAAAAATAATCTTTTCAAATGTGAAACATAATTCTAATAATTTTCCGTTTTCCCATCTAGGTTTAATATATATATATATATATATATATATATATATATATATATATATATATATATATATATATATATATATATATATATATATATGAATTGCCCATACTTTGAAGACATCTGTATATACAGCCAAAAAAGTCCCTATAAAATGCGCTGTGTCCAGTAAAATGTCTTCAGAGTAAACACTAGAATAACGAAAAGTTTAAGGACAGTCCCCAAAGTAACAAAATGTCTTCATAGTAACTTGTGGAACGAAAAACCGTCCCCGCAACATGTGCTGTGCACATATATATATATATATATATATATATATATATATATATTCATTGTGCATACTTTGAAGACATCTGTATATACAGCCAAAAAAGTCCCTGTAATATGCGCTGTATCCAGTAAAATGTCTTTAGTGTATACAGTAGATTAATTAAAAGTTTGAGGACGGTCCCCAAAGTAACAAAATGTCTTCATAATAACTTTTGGAACGAAATCCCGTCCCCGCAACATGCGCTATGCACATATATATATATATATATATATATATATATATATATATATATATATATATATATATATATATATATATATATATATATATATATATATATATATATATATATATATATATATATATATATATATATATATATATATGCATTGCCCATACTTTGAAGACATCTGTATATACAGCCAAAAAAGTCCCTATAAAATGCGCTGTGTCCAGTAAAATGTCTTCAGAGTAAACACTAGAATAATGAAAAGTTTAAGGACAGTCCCCAAAGTAACAAAATGTCTTCATAGTAACTTGTGGAACGAAAACCCGTCCCCGCAATATGTGCTGTGCATATATATATATATATATATATATATATATATATATATATATATATATGGACGGCGCACCCACTTGGAGACCGCGTTACAATTGCCAGCAGCGAGCAATTTCAAAACGACGCGATTCATCCCTTTGAATCGGGTAAGTTGTATAAAACTATAAATCTAGTTCCTAAGTAGTTTTACTAACATTTTTAATTGAGTCTTAAGTGTTTTATTATTTTCTTTTCAAAATAAATATCTTTTCATTTCAAGTTTTTTTTATAACAATTCCAAAAACAAATTAAAAAATGATGAATATTTTAAAATATCAAAGTTCAAAAAAAAAAAAAATTGACAAAAGCGTTTTTTTTCTTAATCAAAAAATTAAAAAAAATTGATTTTGTTCTTTATTAGCATTAAATTTATTACGTTCTAGAAAAACGCATAATGCATTAACTTTTTTTTTTAAATTTTTTTTATTTAATATTATAATTAATTTTGTTTGTTTTATTTTTTGTACTTTCTTCATCAATGATGAATATAATTTTCAACTTTGTTGATAAATATCAGTAAAGATTTTTAAATTTTTGTTTTTGAAACGAAAAGAAACATTTTGAATTTTTATTAAAATAGAAAAAATCCATATTGAAAAATAAATTATTTCGAACACCAGTGTTTGTTTTTTATTGATGAAAAAACAAAATAAAACGTTTTAAAAATATTAATATCGGGTCCCTGCTACTGAGCTTTAGTTAAAAACAAAAGTTTACGGTAATTGAGTCATTTCCAAAAAAAAAGTATATAAAGCAACCGACAGGCAATGACAATCGATTTTTCAGTTGATTTTAAAATCGTTTATTTTTTTCCGTGTTAAATAAAATATTAATTAAAAATTATTTTTGTTGTAATTCGTTATTCGATCAAATAATTGAATAATTTTTAGTTTTAAACAAATTTCTGATTTATTTGCCAAAAAAAGTTGAAAGCAAATAATTTATCTCTAACTCTAATGTTTTACTTTTGTTTGTAGGTGAAGGAAAAAAAACAAAAGGAGAAAAGGAACAAAATCTGCTAGGTATTAAAACTTTAGCCAATTCGATAGCGATGCAACTTGTACCATAATACTAATTGAACCCACGTATGTTATATATATAAAAATGGTGAAAAAAGAAAAACAAAGCAAGCGTAAAAACTTAAAATACTTTGAAAATTCATACAAAGTATTTGCTCTTGCAGGCTTTTTGTCTTCCTTTCGAATCTCAAACACTCTTAGATGGAGTTTACCAAATTCAATGCCGAAAGGAAAACAAAATAGCTTCAAATTAACATATTTTATAAAAATTTAAAATAAAGAAAATAAAAATTAAACTTAAGCTTAGAAATCTAAAATTCAAAAGGTTTTCCATCGCTTACGTAAAAGTAATGAAAACATTTCCCCGAAGTGACAGTAATTCAGTTGCACTTCGAATTCAAGGGGGAGTGAAACAAATCTTGCGACCTAAATTAAAATCAAAAATTTTATACTTATAAAATACTTTAATCTTAACCTAATTATATTTGTTTTGGCTTTTAGGTCTTAAACACAGATCGCAAACAAAAAGGATCCAACATCATCTAGCCCGACAATGAAGGAAAACCAATCCCTAACCACCTTTAAACCAGCAACAAATTTTATTTGTAAGAATTTGTTCATACATACATACATAGTAGGAATTAGAGTTTAAATATATTTTAAACTTAGAAATAGATATAAAACCCGAAAACTGACTTGTCGACATTAAAATTTTCTGCATCACCTGGTACACGAGAGCTTTCACATAACGTATATAATCATTTTAGCACGTACCGTGAATGCCCCGTGTACCGGGTAATTGGGACTTGACGACCTTGTACATTATTCTTTGTACACGGGTTAGTGATTTTCATATCGTTGCGATGGCAAAACCATTATCTTATCACAAGATTCTGTTTTTGATGATTCACTCACTTTGGTTAACTCGTCGTAAACACGGACTCAGAAAAATATCATTGTACCAGTGCTCGAGTGTCTAGCTCTTAATGGCATAGTTCCCCAGAGTTATCATAACACTCACACATGAGGCCCAATGATGATTGCACATGCAATCAGCTTAGAAACGCAGACTTATGTTAAAACCAAACTTTAAAATCTTCCATCTAAACGACAAATGAAGACTCTGACTCGAATATCCAAAGACGAATGTACAGGTCACCAAATCTTATGACAAAAATTAGGTAACCGACTAATGCCCAAAGAAAACTTTGTTATTATGCATTAAAAAAAAAACGCAACGACTATTGCTTTAGGTCTTTACCTTGGTAAACACCTATCGACCGACCTTGCATGTCCTCAACCTCGTACAGGCTATTCCCTATGGGTTTTACTATCCGACATTTAACGAATTTGCGGGCTAATTTTGCATTGAAGCCTTTCTGAAAGTCGCTTTGCTGAAAGTTCCTTCGGTAGACTTATTGCCCCGGTACGAATTTTACGACTCGGCACCGTGTATTGTACGTTTTTGCATTTCTTAAGTAGGCATTATGTAAATTCTCGCGAATTTTTTTTCTATTTTCGTCCAGTTTTACCGGTTTTGGAACTATGTTCATCTCCGGGTCATTGAGACTTTCAAGTTTACGTGCAATTTGATAAATGCTGCCATGACTTACCATGTTTATGCCAAAAGGGCAAAATATGGAGTCACACCAATTGACGTTCGAACCGACGAACGCAAAGAAAATTCAATCTCTTACAGGTATTTATCCCACTCGGAGTGGTCATCGTGCATATACGAGCGAATAGCAGCAAGAATTGATTGATTGACACGCTCAGACGCATTTGCCTGTGGCGAGTGCGCTGCTGTCTTAATATGCTTTACTCCAAAATTTTTTACCATATCGGAAAATTCCTTGCTGGTAAACTGCTTCCCATTATCGGAAACAATCGTCTCCGGCGTACCGAACTTATGGAAGACCTCCGATATTAAGAATTTTATAACGCTTTTCGAATTTGCTTTCGTCATAGCCTTTATTAAAACGAACTTGGTTAGATGGTCTAACACAATGAAAATAAATGCATTCCCGTTTTTCGACCGCGGGTAAGGGCCTAAAAAGTCGACGAATATACGTTGAAACGGACGCGAAGTTAGCGTTTCAGAGCGGATGTAAGGTAACGTTGGCCGGCTTCGATTCCTTGCAAATTTGACAATTTGCCACAAAATTACGAATTTCAGAATTTTGATTTGGCCAACAAAAATATTCTCGGACACGCCGAAGAGTCTTACCAAAACCACCATGCGCTGCTTGAGGTCGATTATGAGCCTTTTCAATTATATTACTCCTCAAATCACCGGGAACCCAGAGTTTCCAAGCAAAATTTTCATTCAGCTGGACACCGTCGTACGGAACTGTCCTTTTATAAATTATGCCATCAATCACCTTAATATCAGGCAACTGATCAGCATTTTCCTCAATATTTTCAATAATACTAAGGTAATCCTCCGACTTGAAACTGGCTGACTCTAAATCAATAAAACTCTCAACATGCGGTGCAAGCTCATACATCTCAAGGCGCGATAGGGTATCGGGTACAATATTTTGTTTTCTCTGCCTATGCTGAATGTCAAAACTATACGCCTGGAGATGAAGACTCCATCTGGTCAATCGACCGCTGAGATCTTTTGTAGGCATAAGCCACTTGAGGCTACTGTGATCAGTAATGACTGAAAATGGCATCAGTTCTATATAGGACCTAAATTTCTTGATCGCCATGAGAACTGCCAGACACTCTCGCTCATTGACTGAATAATTCTTTTGTGCTGAGGTTAATTTGTAAGAGAAATAGGCGATTGGGTGTTCTGCTTCAGAATCATCTTTCTGAAAAAGCACCGCGCCAATGTTTATATCTGACGCATCGCACTGAACATAGAAATGTCTGGAGAAGTCAGGGTGAACAGGAACTGGACACGTAATCAGAGCTTCTTTGAGGCGACCAAATGCGACCTTTGCTTTATCCGTAAAATGAAACGTTTTACCCTTTTTCAGAGTCTCAAATATCGGTGCAGCAACGGTGGCATAATCTGGTATAAACCTTCTATACCAACCCGTGGCTCCCATGAAACTACGCACCTGTTTAGGTGTTTTTGGGTATGTGTAACGAGAAAAACACTCAACTTTGGTCGGATCAGGTTTTAACTTGCCGCCACCAACTATGTACCCTAGATATCTCAGCTCTTTAAACCAAAATTTTGATTTTGCAACGTTGATTGTCAGTGCCGCATTTGACAAACAATCCGACACTTATGACAGCAACTACAAATGAGTATTGAAATCTGGCGAGACAACCAATAAATCGTCTAGATAGACAAAAACTCTATCACGTAGTGATGAGGGGATCACTTTATCCATTAGACGACATAACCTTTGGGCCGCGTTACACAACCCAAAAGGCATGACCGTAAAATGATAAAGTGGTCGCCGTCGCACCGTGAATGCAGTTTTTTCCCGGCTAGACTGATCTAGGGGTATCTGCCAGAATGTGTCTTTCAAATCAACGCTTGAAATTAAATATGTGTCCCCGAGCCGACTGAGCAAACCTTCGATGTGCGGCAAAGGATAGGTGTCCTTGACCGTCAGCGCATTGATTTTGCGAGCATCCAGGCATAGCCGATTCTTTTCGCCCTTACGGACCAAAGTGACCGGGTGACTCCATGGACTATCACTAACCTCAATGACCCCTAAGCCAAGCATCCTATCAAGCTCTGCGAACATTAACTTCTGCACAGCTGGGGAGAGTGGATAATGCCGGCCTTTCACCGGAGCAGCGTCCCGAGTGGTAATTGTGTGAATTTCTAGATTGGTTTTACCCAATCCTAGTTTTGTAAAACACGGGAATTTTGAAACAACGGTGTCTAACTGCTGCTGCTGCAAGTCTGTAAGAGTGTGAACAGAGACTAACGCCGTTGGTTGTCAAACTCTCTATATTGGCTAACAATTTAAAAACCTTCATACAATTGACACCCAAAAATAGCTCACGACTAAGAGTAGGTACTAAATAGAACGTGATGGCGTGTTTTAATTTATTCAAACCGGTTTTTAACACAAAATCGAGGCAATTTTTTCCTAGGCATGTCACCGTGGCTCCGCTGTCTAACAAACCTTTTATTTCGTAGCCGTTTATATTTAACTGGGTATAAAAACGCGTGTCCTCCCTCGTACAGACAAGCTGCTGCAACTTCCGCCGAATTCTTTTTCTGTTTCTATACCTATCTCTAGCTTTTTTAATTCTATTTAGTGTTGGCCCAAATATTCGAGCTCTGGCCTCGTTATATTCTCTAATTCTTATATGTAAGGGTTTTAATTCTCTAACTCTTGGTTCTCTATCGCCTAACTCTTGATCCCGTTCTGGGTCTAGACCTCGGTGGACCTCGCCTCCCTAGATTGAGACGGGTTCCGGGATCGGTTTCCCTGGCACTTCGGGCATTTTGGAGTTACAACGTTGTCCCTACCACACTTGAAACAGAACAACCTGCGAGTAGTCGGCGGACATTCTACAAAACTATGACCTACCACTTTACAATTCCAACACGTATAGTGACTAGTAGATCGAATACCATACAACTCCAGCTGCTCAGGCCTCGAGACTCATCCTCGTAGTCTATTTCATGCAACCTAGGTGCAAAACTTTGGCGTTGCGGGTACAGCTGGCGCTGACTGTCTAATAAGCTCTCAGCCCTCCTCACCTCACGGCAGAAATCTGACAATTTCTTCAGCTGCAATGGAAACATCAATTGAGCTAGTGACGGCTTCAGGTTGCCGCGATTGATATCAATCAGCTGATTACGCAGCTTAATCACAGCATTATAAAAATTCTCAAAAGATTCTTGATGGAGCTGTCGGCGGCTTATTATCTTCATCTGCACTTGAACGTCTTTTTCATAATGGCGGTACTGCGTCAAAAGAGCGGTCTCCAACTTTACCCATGTATCAACGAGGCCAAAATATTCGATGGTTCCAATACCAGCTCAACGCAGGGTCCTCAAGCAACAGGGGAAAACCGCGCATGAGCAATTATAGTCTTTGCATAACTCTCTGATCCGGAAGATAAACTCATGCACGTTCATGGATTTTTCTGTGCCATAAAATATCAGCCCCCACTTAGCAAGTTTGGAATGGCCTAGTGGTTCGCAATAATAATTTGAGACTGGATAACTAACGCTCTGCGCTGGGTTACCAGGCTGCGGTGCACTCCGATTTGGTTCACCGTAACGTAAGTACTGTTGACTCTGTTGAATATTTGGTTGTAGATTCTGCAAATTATTTTGCAGCTGATTTTGATAATTATTTTGTTGCTGATTTATAAAGTATTTTGATGTTGATTATTTTGCAGATTTCGCTGCGGTTGCAGAGGTGGTTGATTTTGTGGTGAATTTCGTTGCTGATTTTGCTGTTCCAACCAGTGAACCTGTTGTGACTCTGGCCTTGGAGTATAGGTTGGAGATGGTAGAAATGGTTGTTGTATCTGCGGGTGAGACCTATGCACTAAATGCTACGACATTTGTTGCGAAAGCTGCGGTTGATACGGTTGGCTGATAGGACTTAATGCAAAATTTAAAGGAATTTGCCTTGCAGGCGCTGATTCCTGCTTTGGTGCAGGATATAATGGTGGCATCGGTGGTAAAGTTGCTTGCCCTTGTATATGGTCCGGTACCTGGTTATGCCCAGTTTCCGGCGGTGCATTTGGAGGCAATCCCGGATTTTGGGGATACCCCTGTGGCTGATCAGGATTAGCATGAACACCATGATTTCTAGGCGCATTTATCGCCAACATTATCTCTTGTAGCGCTCTGCTTATTTTGTCATCTACTTCTTTCATAAATTGAGATTGTGAAACCCCAACTGCAGCATTTACAACCTCTTGAATTTCGCTGACACTAATTAAATTTAATGGGTCTATAGGAACACCTTCTCTAAACTCGCGACGAACCTGTTGAGCTGTCCTGAGGGTCAATTCTCGTTCTGTGATAATGTGAAGTGAAAACAAACTTTTCATTTTCGTTTTCATAAGCACTTTTCACTCGAACTTTTCACAAATACATAAATTGCGATTCTCGTATGTATTATGAAAAAAATGTTTCATTCGCACTGTACCCATGAAAATTGTGTAACTGTGTTATCCAACATTTAAAGCAAATGTCAAAACAGAGAAAAACGTAAACAAAAGTGAATTAAGTTCGTAAAATTTATTTTAAATAATTATATAAAAATATCTGTATTAATTGTATTATTGGATATTACTCAAAGAATTCCGGATGAACAAAGGTAAGACAATGATGTTACAAGCATTTCATTGCAGTAAATAATTTAATAATTTATAGGAATTTTTTGTGAGTGCTGAGACGCATACTTCGTGCTGACCACAATCCATTCGAGATGACAACCGACAAGCACATGGATTTATATCGGCTTACTTTAAGTGAACTATATTTGGTGCGCGTATGAAGTCTAATATTACTTAAAGAAAAAAAAATGCATAAAGAATATAAATAAACTATAAATAAATATGCCATACTTTTGCCATTTTTCACTGTCCTTTTGGGTCCCACTAAAACTGTTAAGGCTCGCCGCTAATTCTTTACACTTTTCGTCTCTAAATTTGGCACCATCTGCAGTTACAAATCTGTAAATATGGGATTAATAAAAGTATGATTATGGTTATTAAGCTACTTACTTATGGTTTGCAATGTCCACATGCTTTTCTTAATAATTAATTAAATACTCCTTTTGGCTTTCGCTGGCACGCTTTCCTCTTACAATCTTCTCCATGTTTATTTCACTTATAAATAGTCTGTGTAAACAATTTTTTCATATGAAAATATTTTGACAGTTGTTTGCACTGTTACACAAAACAAGAATCGCCAGTGCTGTGCAATCGTGAAAAAATCTTGTTTCGTTCCACTTTTTTTTCATATGAAAACGTTTTGATATTTCTTTACATTTTTTCACAGAACGCGAATCAAAAGTACTATGAAAACGTGAAAAAACTTTTCATTTCACCGTTTCACAGAACGAGAATTGACCCTCTGCTGAGATAATCCGGCCACACTATCGCTTCATCCGCCAGATTTTCCGAACTGAGAGCAACGTCATATTGAGGACCGTTGGGTGGATTAGCCTCACTGGATGTTGTAGGAGTTACGATTGTTGTAGTGCTGGTGGTGGTGGTGGTACTCGAACCACTAGCACCAGCGGTGATGGTATTGGTGGCTTGTGTTCCATCCGCGGTAGTCGACATTTTGCTTAAATTGCTGGCTCGTCGAGTTAAAACCATAATAAAAAAACATCCAAAGAAACAACAAATGTGCTAATAACGATGCAATTTGGCGATAAAATAAAAACCACTCGAAAATATAAAAATAACAAATTAAAATAAAATAAAATGAAGGAGAAATCAAAAATAAAGAAAAACGAGATAGATGATAACAAAATCAAATATATAAAAAAGAAAATGCAATGAAGATATTATTATGTGGTAGCGTTTCGGGAGAAAAAATTTGCGGGGTCAAGATAAGTATTTCTTTTGGTATCTTGAGTGTAACTTTTTAATAAACTATTTGCTTTTCAAAAGCTTCGTGGGTATAAAATGTGTAAGGTGTATGGAGATAGCTGCTATTTGGCCACCCCAGTGCTTGCGCTGCAACTATAATTTCCGATTGGAATGGTGTATTTATGGACTAGCGACTGCATCTGAAGTGGACCTAACTCTAAAAATGAGTTAGAACCTCAAAGGTAAGTATAAAAACTAATTTTTAGCAACCACCTTTAGTTCTATTTTCGATTTTCGACCTGGACTCGAAGCTAAAATAAAATCTTATTTATTGGTAGCTAAAAAAAAATTTAATTACCAAGACTTGAGTACCAGACCAACAATAGCGAGAAAACAAAAACGCTTAAGTGACCTAACACCCCCTGAACCAGTCGCAATGCGGCTCTTGGCTTAATAGCCTCGACGACCGGGACTTACTGGACAGGAAATGATTTGCCACTTAAGGCTGTGACATTTCGCATGTATTAGGGACTCTTGAAAACCTAATAAGACTTACAAAACTCTTCGAGACCCATATTCTCACAGTCCGAAATTTAAAACTTTGCCTTGAGCCCCACGCATGGGCGCCATACAGTCGTGTCAGCTGTTTATACTGTATAAAAAAAGGGTGTTGTCGGCAGCGCTGGCATGATTGCGGAACGCTCGGCTTGAGCTCGCCGGATAGGGGGGGAAGGGTTCTTGCCGACCAAACTGGGCATAACAGACACGGACAATAAATTCATGCCAGCCTGTTTCTTACATTAGGTGACTTTATGAAAATTTCTATGATTTCATGGGGACCCGAGACAAAGCGACACAAAGAAAATCAAAGCACGAAGAAATTGGTTAAAAAAGCGTCTTATACACCACGCTCCCTGCAGCACACTCAAGACACCAAAAAAAATACCTTTTATATTGGCAGTTGTTTCGCCAATATGGTTACCCTCCCACTGAAACCAAAAGAAACTGGTTTCACCATAACATTCCATAAAAGCTGACCGGAATGCCCCAACTACTTACCCCGCTTATTCATTCCCCCTGCTACCACTTATTAAAAAAATTTAAACCGTCATTTTAATTAAGTCAAACAGTTTATAATTTCATTTCTTCATATTCATACATTTGATTATATTATTGACAAATTTTGGCATTTGAAAAATATATATTAACAATACTAAAATTCTTTGTTCCTTTCTCTTCCACAATTAATTAAAATTTTTCTCTTTCAGCGATAATAAAAAAAGCAAAATTCCTCTAAAACTCACAAAATATGATTAAAATTTTTTTTATATAAAATTACTTAAAAAAGAATTTTTTTTCTATATACAGTTGCCATTAAAATTTCCTATTTTCTTTTTAGGTTATATAAAGTTTTGTTGTTATTAACGGCATCCCCAAATTTTACTTATTACCCAAAATGGCCGGTAATAAAAGATGGCGTATTCGTTCCGTTTTTCCGATGAGCTGAATGCCTTGCGGTGTTGGCGTCAGTGGAATGGTCCGTTCGTCACCGTGTCCGAGGTACGATATTGCCGTTTACGTTCGAGATTAAATTTTTTATAATACTGTTACAAGAAATTTCCACAACTAAAAATTTCTTCACGCGAATTTTGACAGCTGGAAACATCTAGTGTCGTAATAAGCTGGAAATAACTAGAATACCTGACTACTCATATAAATACGGGTATTTGGTGACGCAGTAGTTCAGTTGATAATAAAACTCTGAGCTAAGAACTAAAGTGTGGCTAACGTTTAGACTAAACGTTAGATAGATCTACATCGTGTAAATAAAGTGTGCTATTAAAGTGTATTTCTGTTATTTTTTGTGACGGTTATAAATAAATAGAGCTATAAACAATTTCAAACAGTGTTTATTATTTGCAATATAGAAAGAACTCGATTTATTTAAAAGGTAAATAAATCATTGATTTTATAAGAGGTTAATAAATCAACGATTTTATAAAGGGTAAAATCGTAACAATTGGTGTCAGAAGTGGGATTGCAAAATAATAAGCAGTCATGAAATTGGAGGAGCTTAAACAGCTCAAGAAGGAATTGAGCAAATTGGAGCTACCGACAGCAGGTAATAAGACAGAATTACAGAAGAGGCTGATAGAAGAATTCGAGCGGCGTAACATTGACATTGCGACTTACGAATTTGACGAAAAAGAAGCAATGGAGGTTAGTACCCGTAAAACAGAAGGTAATATGGAGTTAAGCGCAATGTTGGCTGCTATGATGGAAAAGATGGAAAAAAATGAGAAACTGCTAGAAACCTCTAGAGCGGACAACGAGAAATTGCTAGTTAAACTTCAAGCAACGAAACTGCTAGAAACATCGAGAGCAAATAACGATAAATTGTTAGTTAAGGTGGATGAAAAGTTTCAAGAAATTTCCAGAGAAATTTCCGAGGTTTCAAAAAGAGTGACCGACTTAGAGAATAAATAGTTCTCAATGTCAAGAGGGCCCAGTACAATTTTTTCGGAATCTTCTGGTAGAGAAAAGGCCCCCACTTTTGACGGCAGCGTACCATTTATTGTTTTTAAGTTCCAGTTCGAGACAGTTGCCGCCAGAAATATGTAGAACATCGAAGAAAAAGCTATAGAGTTGATTCTGGCCTAAAAGGAAACGCTGCAGAAATTCTAGAAAGTGTGCCAATCACCTGCAGAAATAATTATGACGACATAATGGTGGCACTGCAGCGAAAGTATGGTGGCGAACACAAAAAAGAAGTATACAGAATGGAACTTAGAGGTAGACTTCAGAAAGCAAATGAGGCGTTGCAAGATTTTGCAACAGAAATTGAACGATTGGTGCAGCTGTCATATCCGGGCGAAATTCATCCATTATTAGATGATTTCAAAATTGAAGCGTTTGTAAGTGGAATTCGTGATCCTGATGTGAGGTACACGGTGTGTGCTACACGAAAATCATCTTTTGCGGAAACTGTTTCATTTGCGCTGTCACGGGAGACTGCGAAAATAATTGCTAAGCCGCAAATATTTAAGGTGCGTAACCTCGAAGTAACTGCTTAAAAGGACATACGCACAAAGTTAACAGAGGCAGTTATGAAGGTATTAGATGAAAAGCGAAGCAAACCGAAGGACAAATGCTACAACTACGGTAAAGTGGGACACTTTCAGCAAACCCGCTAACGCTTTCCAACGTAAGCGTCAATCATGTATTTATTGTTGCCGATATTGTGGAAGAAGTAATCATTGGTGCAGATTTCATGATTAGTCACGGCATTAATCTGCATATGGGGCAAAAAGTTATGATTTGGGGGAATGTTGAAATACCCCTTGATGTTGGATATGAGCGCAAGGTTCAAGTAAGAGAACCGGTTACCATAAAGCACAGCAAGGCTAGAAACATGGCAAACACAGTCCAAATGCTGACGGAAAAGACCGTATCGTGGACATTCGACAAACGCATATTGAGTCGAATGAAGCCTGGTCAGCGGCGCAATGGAATGATCCCATGTTGGCAAAGATTATATCAGCCAAAGAAGAAAACAGGAGGCCTACCCGCGAGCAGATATCAGCTGAAAGTCCGCTAATGAAGGCATATTGGGCCCAGTGGAATAGCCTAAAAGTGTTAAATGGTTGCTTATACCGTACATGGGAAAGTGCCGACGGCAAAAATGTTGCCAATTTAATTGTGGTGCCGGTATGTAGACTAAACAAGTTATTGAAGGAGTTCCATGACGGTCCCAGTGGTGGTCATCTTGGTTTCACAAAAACCATAGAGAAGTTGAAACAACGGTTTTACTGGGTCAGCTGTCAACAAGCTGTAGGCGATTGGATAGCAAATTGCGCGCAATGCATCGCAGCTAAAGCACCAGTTAGAAGAAGTAGTGGACAACTTCAGGAGTACAAATCGAACGCTCACGACTTCACCTCCTGGACACCTGCAAGAACAATCATTGGAACGGCACTCAAATTGCCTGGAAATTTAGAATATGGCGTTAAGCCCGCCGCAACAGACAGTGATTTTTAGTGACGGTTATAAATAAATAGAGCTATCAACAATTTCAAACAGTGTTTATTATTTGCAATATAGAAAGAACTCGATTTATTTAAAAGGTAAATAAATCAACGATTTTATAAAGGGTAAAATCGTAACAATATTTTATTTAAGTTTAATTTTTTTTATATTAATAACATTTCACTCAATATGGGCAAAATTTCCCGAATATTAGCACTTTCGCGGCCTAAGGTTGAGCTCGACCTAGCGACATTCGCACTTCCTCAATAGTGGATTTCTCCCAGGTAAGTAAAAAAAACACTAAATGTTTATCCTAATGATTTTTTAGAAACTAAAAGAAAACACTTTCTTTTCAGTCCCGTCTGTCAGGTAGTTCACGTAACTCTTTTAAAATGGTACGATCCACTGGTCACCTAGCACCCCAGGCGTGGTGGTGCCAATGCAGCTACTCCAACGTTGTGTAGAAAGAAGTGTCTGAATCCAGTGTTATGTATATAATTTTTTTCTTTTTATAAACAATATTTCACATTCTATTAAAATTAAATAAAAACTTGTAAATTTTGCTGTTGCTGATGTTGTTATTGCCAAATAAAACTCTAGCGCCGCCACTTTTCCAACTCCATCGAAAACCAAAATAGAAGATTATGTGTAGAGTTGTATTTAATGGAACAGTACGCGTTCGGAAGATTATGTTGGGGGTTAACAGTTATAAAAATACATGGAGTTTCTCTTGTACTGTTAAATTTTAATAGCTCCATGTAATATAGCGGATTAGAAATAAGATCTGGAAGTTTCTATGCGAGTAGTGGTTTTTTTTGTGTTTTTTTTATTTTTTTTGGAATGGTATATATAGAGCAAGTTAGAGTCAGCAAGGGGGAGAAAAAAAATTAGAGTCGACCATAAAGCTTGCATTGTTTTCTTTTGTACGGTGCTGGTGAAAAGTTCATTTTTTTAAATTAGAAAAAGAATTAAAAGTTTGAAATTGAACAAAACCAGTTAAAGTCATAAGCAAGTTATTTAAAGGAGAACAAAACCAAATAAAAATAAGGAGGATTTAAGCAGTTTTATCCTGGCAAGGATTCCTTTTGACGGTTGAGAGTGATAGTCTACATCTAGATCTGTGGTCGTGTGGAATATCTACTAAAAGGCACATATTTCCTCGAAAAGGGTAATATACCACCAGCAGTCCCGAATGGTCAGTGATCTAATTTAAGGTAATGAAAAGTGGAAAAAAGTCGTTATCCGACGTAAATAGGCAGTTTAGCGGGGAACAGCACCTATACCAATTGGCACATCAGTAATTTTATAAGAGTAAAATTCATGGCATACGTACGGGTTAATTTAAGAACTCTTTCCAGAAAAAAAAGGTGAGCCGTAAAGCAGTGAATTCAGTAGTTTAGAAGCTAGGGTTTTATTTATTATATTCAGTTTATTTATTTTTAGTTTTTCTTTGCATATTAGTTTTAAGTTTTTTTATATTTGTTAGGGATTTACCAAAAGCGAAATATTCAGCGGAGTGAAAATAGGTCGAAATTTATTATGATAGACCAATATATAGAAAACTACCTCATAGAGCTCTGTAGGGGAAAAGTAGACAAAGGCGTCGGTCAGATTTAGTGTGGACCAATTGGTCAGAAAATTTGTAAATTCGGGTTAGTCCTATAAGTTTTTTAATTTGTTCATGTGCAAGAGCCCTGAAAATTGAGTAATTTAAATTTGTAGTTTTAGCTAATAAGTTTTTTTATTTTTTTAAAATATTTATTTTTTTTATTGTAATCTTTTCTATCTTATGTAGGTATATTTAGTTTAATGCTAGGTTAAAGTTTGAGTTAGGTTTGTTTATTTAGTTTTTTTTTGCGTGTCCCACTACAAATTCATTGTTGGATCTCGACGCTCTTTAGAATAAGATAAATCCTAGAAAGGGAAAAGTAGGAAACATATAAATTATAAATGAATATTAGGAAAATTTAGGAAAGTAGTACAGGAGAAATATTATAAATTAGAAAAATTTTAAATTAAATTTTAGGGTTTGTTAAAACAAAATTATAATTATCAAATAAAAAGAAAACTAGATTTTAGTACCGGCCATAGTAGTTTTAAGTTTTTATATTAATAAATGTTTATTTTGATAAGTTGAAAATATAAAGAAATATGTCTGTCTAATTTTGGTTTGCTGGAGGGAAAAGAGGAGGACAATGGGTCGCAGTAAATTGGTGTAGGTAAGTAAAAGTTGGTGTACTATAAAGGGGTCACTAGATAGATGGGAGAAGTGACCCGGAAGGGTGGGTGAAGATGGAGATGACCACCGAATCTCCAAATGTTTGTTTGCATCGTTTGTTGGTTGTCTGGTGTTTAGAGTCCATTTAATATGAAATAGTTTTTTTTTTCTGTTCGTTCCTTCAGAGTGCGGGTTAAAAATCCACGACAACCACTATCAGAGCCGGGTAATTGACGCTCGAAAAAAGGAATCATAACAGATGGCGCCCAAAAGAAATGAAACGGAACATTTGTAATAGATAATTTGGAATTAGAAAAATGTTATTTTCATATATGAAATACACGAATTTTTTGTATTAACTGCCGTATAAAAATCTTGGAATTACTTTGATTCCAATTGTATTTATTATGGTGAGAAATAAAGTAGCTGTCGAGTATGACTTAAAATTTCATCTAAACTGATATCTTAGCTTACCTTGAACAGGCTGATTGTGCAGTTTAGTGATTTTTTTTCTTTGTTTTTTTTTTTTTTTGCACGAAATAAATGATAAAAGTGTTAGCCTAACACTAGAGTAGTTAATTGTAACAATTTTATCATCCAATAAATAGTATGGAGCACGTTTGTGGGGAATTAGAATCAAACGTATGTCCGAAAATTTTAGCAATGAACTAATGGACGATGCAATACATAATGAAATACACCAGCCAATGCACCAATGTTAAAATATTTAGACGAGTAAACTGTTGTCCCCTTAAGTACCTCATAATGTAATATTGTCTTTTCCGAAAATTTAATAGCGCAATTTTGTGATAGGTGTTGTAGTGAGTAGAAATTAATTTGTATTTTGTTTTAAATTTTATTTGTATTCTAAAATTTAGGAGAAAGTTTTCAAAATATTTTCTTTTTATTTGATTGTAAGCTTTAGAACAGAGAAGTGCTTTAGAATGAGCGTACAACATTCCGGGGGGAAAGCCCCACAGAGAACCAATTCTGTTCCGCCAAGTGATATTCGGGCAAATTCTATAATTTTACTCAAGAAAATTCTATTCCGCAAAACTATATTCCAGTAAATACAGGTCAACCGAATAATATTCAGCCAAATAGAGTTTCACAATTAAATTTTCCAACGGCTAATATCTTTATACCTGGTCAAAGGGAAAGCAATTTTTAGGATTTGGCTAATTCTATAAACCAGAGGGATGGGGGAGCAATTCCTGGAACTCGATACCGTACCCCAAACCCGAACAGTGTCAATATATTGGAGGATTTTTCTAGGCCACCTCCGCCGAATTCTCTTCCAACAGGGAATGTCGAAAAAGAAGATCCTCAGAAATTTATGAACTTAATGAAAAATTTGATTTCGGAAGCCAATGCTTCATATCGATCGAATTTGGAAGAAAGCATTGATAGGAAATTGGAGAAGAGTCTGAGGGGTTTTGAGGATATTCTCAGGGAAATTAAAAGTTTGAATATTAGAGGTAGAAATGAGGTAAGAGACAATGAAAGTTTAGGTTTAGTTTCTGAAGAAGAAGGAGCAGTAGGAGGGGAAATGAGGATGAATAGAGCTCCAATTAAAAGGAAATTTATTACGGAAAATCCGGCGCACCGTAGGTTGGACTTTGGACAGCCAAGCGAAAATCGCAACGCTGGTTCATTCGAAAATCACATACCTTCAATAACATCCAGTGAAGCGGTTAGTTGTAATAGCAACATCAGAATAGACAAATGGGACGTGATTTTCGATGGAAGCCCCAATAGTATTTATGTCGAAGATTTCATTTTCAGAGTAGAGTATCTGCAAAGACACCATGCATGCCCATGGCTAGAGTTAAAGAGAAATTTTTATCAGCTCTTGAAGGGTGATGCAAAAGATTGGTATTGGTTAGTAATACAGAGTAGGGAAATAAACAACTGGTTTGATCTGAAAGATGCCTTACGACAAGAATACCAATCAAACCGAAGTGAATATGAGTATTTGCGAGATCTAGAAGAACGAAGACAACAGTCTGGAGAATCGATTGACTCATATTTTCATGCAATGAAAAAATTAAGAAGCAGATTGAGAAATCCTATACCAGAGACAGAAATGATTCGAATACTTAAAAATAACTTACGTCCAAATCTGGCCCAAATTCTGTATTCATCAAAAATTTATGCAGCGGAACAACTCCGCGACCAATGTAAGGATGTTGAAAAAAATTATTTGAGAAAGGATCCGCCAGTTAATACAGGAACTAAATATCCGGCACCGCGTCGTCAGTTCCCAATTAATGAGATTTCTTATGCTGAAGATAATGAAGGTGAAGAACAAGATGAGGTTGTAGAACTGTTGGATGAAATAACTAATCAACAAAGAGTAAATTTAAGGAAAAAGAATATACTCATCTGTTGGAACTGCCAAGCCACCGGGCACACTTTTATGGACTGCCAAGTGACCCAAAGAAACTTATTTTATTATAGATGTGGACTACCTGGAGTCACCTGTCCTAAATGCCCAAAATGTTTGGGAAACTCCCGGATGATTGCGCCAAAGTCGGGTGAGACACGCTCTACTCAAAATCCCGATATTTAGAAACCAATAGGGAACAAGCCACCCAAACTGATGAGTGCTCGATATTAGACCTTTTCACAGTAGCATTAAAACAGCAGGTGGGGAACATTTTTCAGTAGTAGGAAAATTGGTAGTACCTGTAAAATACAAAAATGACTATAAGGAGAAAACGTTTTACTTATGTCCGGATCTTGTTCAACGAGCGTACTTGGGGGTAGATTTTTGGAAGCAATTCCGATTAGCCCCAGATATCTTCAACATAGATGAACTACGGCCTGAATTACTGAATGAGTTTCCTTTAAAGTTAGATAAAATTGAAGAACACAAATTGACCCCGGAAACGAACGATAAACTGTTAGAGGTCAAGAGAAAATTTAGGTCCTTTGAAGAATATGGTTTAGGAAAAACAACTCTAGAGAAACATGCCATAAAATTAGTGGAAGGAGCACAACCTATATAGGAAAGGTATTATCCAGTCTCACCGGCTATACAGAATTTAATTTTCGCTGAAGTGGATGAAATGTTGCGTCTGGGGGTGATAGAAGAGTGCCAAAGCCCTTGGAACAATAGGTCTACACTGGTTAGGAAACCAGGCAAAAATAGGCTCTGTTTGGATGCGAGAAAGTTGAACGAGCTAACAGTAAAGGACGCATATCCGATCCAAAACATTGAGGGATTCTTATCCGGTTGGACGAAACATTTTTCATCAGTAGTGTGGACCTTCGCATTTTCGCAGATTGAATTGGAGGAAGAATCCAGAGCATGCACAGCTTTTACTGTACCAGGACGCCCGCTTTATCAGTACGGGGCGATGCCTTTTGGGCTATGTAATGCGGCGCAAAGATTGTGTAGGCTCATGGACAAGGTTATCCCCCAGGAGCTCAAGTCTAATGTGTTCGTCTACTTAGATGATTTACTGATAATCTCAGCTGATTTTGAATCTCATTTAGGTTTATTGGAGGAAGTTTCCCAGTGCCTTAAGAAAGCAAATCTAACTATAGGATTGAAGAAATCGAAATTTTGTTTTAAGGAACTACATTATTTAGGTTTTATAGTGGGAGGAGGCGTTATGAGACCAGATGCAGAAAAAGTAAATGCTATCAACAAAATATCCTTGCCTAAAAATGTAAGAGAGGTGCGAAGTTTTCTTGGAACTGCAGGCTGGTACCGCCGGTTTATTAAAAATTTTTCGGATATGACCGCACCGTTAACGGATCTTATAAAAAAAGGAAAAACATTTAAGGTAACGGAAGAAGCCATAAAAAGGTTCACTGAAAAGGAATGCCTTGTGGCTGTTCTCGCTGTCAAAAGATTTAGACCTTACGTAGAATTAATGCCGTTCACAATCATAACTGATCACGCGAGTCTAAAATGGTTGATGTCCCTTCGTGACTTAAATGGCAGACTAGCCAGATGGGCTTTACAGCTACAGACTTACGATTTTAGTATTGAACACAAAAAGGGGTCAGAAAACGTAGTAGCCGATACCTTTCTAGGTTGGTTGAGGAGGTTTTGTGTCCGGAAGATTTTTTGGGATTTTCTACAGTCGAGTTTGAATCTGAGACATACCTGGATTTGATTAAAACCGTAAGGGAGAATCGTGAACGTTTCCCTGATATTAAGGTGGAAAACATAATGGTATTTCGAAGAAATAATTCCAGAGTAGACCCAGAATTAGAGGAATTTGAGTGGAAGTTGTGGATCCCGGAAAACCTGACCACGACGCTTATAAAGGAAGCACATGAACCTGCCAATAAATCCCACGGAGGAATTGAAAAAACTGCATCATTTAAGACAAAAATTTTATTGGCCAAATATGATAATCCACGTAAAAAACTACGTAAATAAATGTAAGGAATACAAGAGTTGAGATGAGGTTATCACCGATCGCCCCTTTCAGAAGATTTACATAGACTTTTTGGGCAAATATCCGAGGTCCAAAAAGGGTAACGCATACGTTTTGGTTGTTGTAGATCAATTGACAAAATTTGTATTTATAAAGGCGATGCGAGAAGCCACGGCCTGCAACACCATTAAATTTCTGACGGAACAAGTATTTCAACATTTTGGCGTACCGGAAACTATTCATTCGGATAACGGGAAACAATTTGTTTCAAAGGAATTCAAAAAGATGATTGAGGACTACCAAATAAACCACATGTTGACACCAGTATATTCTCCTCAATCAAATGCAGCGGAACGAGTCAATCAAAATATTGTAAATGCAATTAGATGTTATTTGAAAGATGACCATACCGATTGGGATATAAATTTGGCTATGATAGAAGTGGCTTTACGAACTTCCATACTAACAGCCATAGGTGTGGCACCCTTCTTCGCACTTTTTGGTCATAACATGTTCACCTGTGGAAAGGATTATAGACTGGCTAGAAAACTAAAGGCTTTAAGTGATGGCGAATTAAATTTACTACCTAGAAAAGACCGTATTGAAGTTATTCGCGATAGAATTAAACAGAACTTGCATGAGGCATACGAGAGAAGCGCAGTTAGATATAATGTTAGGGCAAGGAAGGTACGATTTGTGCCAGGGCAAGAAGTATATAAGAGAAATTTTGTACTAAGTAGTTTTAAAGATAATAGAAATGCTAAATTCTGCCAGAAATTCACAAAATGTAGAATAGCTGGGATATTCGGTAACAATATGTACAAGTTAGAAACGCTTTCAGGAGAGCCATTAGGTGTATACCACTCAAAAGACATTAAACAATAGACCTGTGATAGGAAAATGTGCAATAAAACTAGTTTTAAGTGTGACAAGATCTTACCATTGCAAGTATTATTAATTTATCAAGTGCAATATTAGAGTAAGTCGTGTCCCGTACTAAATTATTTAATTCATCATACTAGTTTTGTTTTGTTGATATAGCTTTAGTGGAAAGTTTTTATATACACCTGATTCTAACATAGATTTTGTCTTGATTTTATTTGATTATTTTATCTAGAACAGTTTGACGCATACTAAATATAAATGACATAGGCTTGTAGATGTTTTTTGTTGAATGTTGTGATTTTACTGACTTTATTTTTCTTTCCTGTCTTAAAACTATTATATCACGATTTTTAGTTTAGTTAATAGGAATGAAGCTAGTGTAAATATTACACAGATCGGAAATGTAAAACGAAAATTTTACTTGCTTTGGTATTTCGGGCCGGTGATGACAACATTGTAGACTAAGTGTTGAAATTCGGTGTTATGTGAGGATATGGTTCAAATTCTGTTTTTTTTTTTTAATTTAAAACCGCTATGAAGTAGATTCAATTGTCTTGAAGCTTGTACTATTGCCATTAATTTAAGTTGTAATCGACAACTGTGTATTTTTTTTTATTGCTATGCCTTTGGAGATATAAGGGGAATAGGAAGATTAATGGGCGAAAGTTTCTATGGTATGTGTAAATTGGTACAGATAAATATGACTTCGTAACAGTAATTCGTCTGTTATCTGGAAAATTTATTAGATTGGATTCTAAAAGGTTGCGATATGGCAGCCCTGACGTTTTGATTTTTTTTAGGAAACTCTGAATTTGGTCCGATAATATCCGGAGCCTCTTCTAATTCAGGGAACTTGACTAATATTTTTAAGGATTTTGATGACATTTTTAATTTTTTTTTAATTTTTAATTTTTTTTGAGCTGTCGATCTGCTCTAAATTTTGATGAGTAAAAAGGCATATTTTTTTTTTATTTTGTATTTCAGATAAATAATCTGAGTTCGTTAAAGGAGAAAAATTTCTCTTTGTAAAATTTTGTTTAATTTATTTGTTTCATTTATTTTTTTTTATAATATCCCTATGGGGATGAATGTTTAATTTATTTAGATGTAAGATTTTTTATTATAAGACCCACGGGGTTAGATGCGTGAAAGGAAAGGAAGATTTAGGATTAATTTTGTTTATTTTGAAAATGTAATTTTTGTGTTTAATTTTAAGAAATTGTTTTTGTCGTGAATATATTGCACTAGAAATTTGAAAACCTCAAATAATCAGATAATTTGAGAGTTTGAATATTTTTTTTTATTTGTTTTTCTTGACAAAAGGATACATTTTTTTTTAACGAATTCTATGTAATTTTCACAGAGGACAAATTTTCTTGTGTTAGAAGTGTAAGTTTTTTTTTTGTATGCGTAGATCAAATCAGTTACTATGTTTGTGTTTGGAAATGGTAGACGCAAAGTCTGCTTTTACAATATATTGACTGTTCTAGATAAGATATCGGAATTTGATTTCACTTCGAACTAAGATATATTTTATTGCCCGGCTAATTCATAATTTCATTTGCGATATTATCACGTGGGTGTAGCCTACGTTGGGCGCGGAAGAACTTGGGAGAGTTAATTTCAGTGGTATGCACCCATCACACTGTTGTTTTTTTTTTTACGCAAGCGATAAAACCCCAGAGTTTTGAAGATAGAAAACCGGTTAGGACGTCATTGATACGGGTATATGGTGTGCGCAAAAATTTTGGAATACCACAATTCAAAAATCCTATGGAATGATTTTCAACTTTGTTTTGTTGATGAACTCACCGTTAATAGTCGGATGAAAGTTTGTGCGTTTATACTCAGAGCTTTCTTCCCATGCATGCCTATAGGGGGATTGGTCTGTAGCGGCTTTGTGATGAAGGGATTATGCCAGCATATCAGTAATCTAAAAATAGATTATTAGGTTAAACCAAATTTAAGGAATTGGTATAAACAAATTTAGTCCGCTTTATATTGTTGTTGTTAAGACCAAGTTTTTTTTATTGCCTCCTTTGTAGTGCCTGTGGGATGTATTGGCAGATTTAGTAGTTGTACTACTAGTTGTTTTATTTTTTTTGTAATTGTTTTTATTTATTTTTTTTTTTGATATTTTTATTAAATTTTCGTGTGTTCTTTGTATAGGAAAAATTGAAATTGTCAAATATGGCCGTCAATACCATAGGGGTGTCAAAGTTGTATTTTTGACACATGAAAGATTATCAATAAGTCTAGAACATTAGGTGTAGAGTTGTATTTAATGGAACAGTACGCGTTCGGAAGATTATGTTGGGGGTTAACAGTTATAAAAATACATGGAGTTTCTCTTGTAATGTTAAATTTAAATAGCGGATAGCTTGTTGTAGTAACCGCAAGAGCTTATTATTTATGCACCGTTTTAAGTATGATCCATGTAATATAGCGGATTAGAAAGAAGATCTGGAAGTTTCTATGCGAGTAGTGGTTTTTTTTTTTTGTGTTTTTTTTTATTTTTTTTGGAATGGTATATATAGAGCAAAGTTAGAGTCAACAAGGGGGAGAAAAAAAATTAGAGAACAAAACCAGTTAAAGTCATAAGCAAATTATTTAAAGGAGAACAAAACCAAATAAAAATAAGGAGGATTTAAGCAGGATATTCGAGGAAGATTGATCCTGGCAAGGATTCCTTTTGACGGTTGAGAGTGATAGTGTACATCTAGATCTGTGGTCGTGAGGAATATTTACTAAAAGGCACATATTTCCTCGAAGAGGGTAATATACCACCAGCAGTCCCGAATGGTCAGTGATCTAATTTAAGGTAATGAAAAGTGGAAAAAAGTCGATATCCGACGTAAATAGGCAGTTTAGCGGGGAACAGCACCTATACCAATTGGCACATCACTAATTTTATAAGAGAAAAATTCATGGCATACGTTACGGGTTAATTTAAGAACTCTTCCCAGAAAAAAAAGAGCCGTAAAGGAGTGAATTCAGTAGTTTAGAAGCTAGGGTTTTATTTATTATATTCAGTTTATTTATTTTTAGTTTTTCTTTGCATGTTAGTTTTAAGTTCTTTTATATTTGTTAGGGACTTACCAAAAGCGAAATATTCAGCGGAGTGAAAATAGGTCGAAATTTATTAAGATAGACCAATATATAGAAAACTACCTCCATAGAGCTCTGTAGGGGAAAAGTAGACAAAGGCGTCGGTCAGATTTAGTGTGGACCAATTGGTCAGAAAATTTGTAAATTCGGGTTAGTCCTATAAGTTTTTTTATTTGTTCATGTGCAAGAGCCCTGAAAATTGAGTAATTTAAATTTGTAGTTTTAGCTAATAAGTTTTTTTATTTTTTTTAAATATTTATTTCTTTTCTATCTTATGTAGGTATATTTAGTTTAATGCCAGGTTAAAGTTTTAGTTAGGTTTGTTTATTTAGTTTTATTTTGCGTGTCCCACTACAAATTCATTGTTGGATCTCGACGCTGTTTAGAATATGATAAATCCTAGAAATGGAAAAGTAGGAATTATATAAATTATAAATGAATGAATATTAGGAAAATTTAGGAAAGTAGTACAGGAGAAATATTATAAATCAGAAAAATTATAAATTAAATTTTAGGGTTTGTTAAAACAAAATTATAATTATTAAATAAAAAGAAAACTAGATTTTAGTACCGGCCATAGTAGTTTTAAGTTTTTATATTAATAAATGTTTATTTTGATAAGTTGAAAATATAAAGAAATATGTTTGTCTAATTTTGGTTTGTTGGAGGGAAAAGAGGAGGAAAATGGGTCGGAGTAAATTGGTGTAGGCAAGTATAATTTGGTGTACTATAAAGGGGTCACTAGATAGATGGGAGAAGTGACCAGGAAGGGTGGGTGAAGATGGAGATGACCACCGAATCTCCAAATGTTTGTTTGCATCGTTTGTTGGTTGTCTGGTGTTTAGAGTCCATTTAATATGAAATAGCTTTTTTTCTGTTCGTTCCTTCAGAATTCGGGTTAGAATCCACGACAACCACTATCAGAGCCGGGTAATTGACGCTCGAAAAAAGGAATAATAACATATTCCACAATTTTCCTCCATTTTTTATCTTGTTTGTAGCAATGTAAACTTATCCTTTTTTCTACCTCTTCAATATGACAACAAAAAACAGCTGCTCAAATCTACCACAGAGTTGCATTTTTGTTATTGACAAATTTATCGAATGACTGGACTGCTTTACCCACCCATGACAAATGTTTATAAAAAAGTGCAATTTTTTCAAAAACTGTTCTTTTTGAAAATTTGCTATAAAATTTTTTAGAATCCTCATACCAACAGCTACCTTTGTGCGTTTCACGATTTTTAGGACAAGTCCTAGTTTTAGCGCAATCTACCCCCACGATTTTCTGGTACCACAACTAAAAAATAAAAATGTCCATAAAAAAGTGCAATTTTCTCAAAAACTGTTGTTTTTGAAAATTTGCAATAAAGCTTTTTAGATTCTTCATACCAACAGCTACATTTGTGCGTTTCACGATTTTTAGGACAAGTCCTAGTTTTAGCGCAATATACCCCCATGAATTTCTGGTACCTGAACTAATAAATAAAAATGTTCATAAAAAATTGCAATTTTCTCAAAAACTGTTATTTTTGAAAATTTGCAATAAAGATTTTTAGAATCCTCATACCAACAGCTACCATTGTGCGTTTCACGATGTTTAGGACAATTCCTAGTTTTAGCGCAATCTACCCCATGGATTTCTGGTACCACAACTAAAAAATAAAAATGTTCATAAAAAAGTGAAATTTTCTCAAAAACTGTACTTTTTGAAAATTTGCAATAAAATTTTTAAGAATCATACCAACAGCTACCACTATGCGTTCAACGATTTTTAGAACAAGTCCTAGTTTTAGCGAAATCTTCCCCCATGAATTTCTGGTACAACTAAAATATATAATTATGTTCAAAAAAGTGCAATTTTCTTAAAATCAGTTCTTTTTGAAAATTTGCAATAAAGATTTTTAGAATACTTATAGCAACAGCTACCATTGTGCGTTTCACGATTTTTAGGACAAGTCCTAGTTTTAGCGCAATCTACCCCATGGATTTCTGGTACCACAACTAAAAATAAAAATTTTCATAAAAAGACCAATTTTCTCAAAAACTGTTCTTTTTGAAAATTTGCAATAAAGATTTTTAGAATATTCATGCTATCAGCCAACAGCGTGCATACCACGATTTTTAGGACAAGTTCTTGTTGGTGCCGAATCTTTTCCAGAATATTTGGTGTATCTACAATTTTCTTTAGAAATATTTGGCTATATCTCCTCTTCTTCATAAATTGCATGCACTGAGGAGTTATAAATTGTTAAAAACGACAGCTGTCATTAATATTGCATACACAGTGCTGCCACCTAATTGTTTACAATCCAAGGATAACTCTGCCAGGCTAATGGCACGCACGACTGATACAGGTAATGCGAATACAAATTTTGACAGCTTAATTCTTTCGTTTTTTAAAATATTTCATAAAATTATGAGAATTAAATGGCAACAGCGTTGCATTTTCTTACAAAGAAAACTCAAACAAAACATTTGTGAAGTAAATTGGCTGTAAAAAACAATTGAGCGACAAGCAAAAACAGCTGTTTTCGTCTGATTGCATAAGATTTGCATCTGAAGGTGTAAACCCAAAGCGGTTTACCAAAGAGATTCTTTTGACAAGCGCATCAGTTCATAGGACTTTTGATTTAATTTTCTTAAGGTAAAATCAGATGGAAAATCAGATAATGTAAACTTTGATTTAATTTTACATATGTCAAATTTGTATGGAAATGACAGAAGTCAACGTTGAAAGCTTCCCGAAAAAATACAGCTAATGTGAATTCAATACAAAATAAATCTTGTGTCATAAGGGTTTAACAGTACTACAAAAAGTAATAAATAGAACTAGTAATTAATACTAAATTTTTTTTCAAAACAAGAGTTCGAATTGATACGATAGTGAGGAGCCTACAGGAAGCAAAAAAAAAACGATATAGATCAATCGTATCGTTTGGATGATCATCATTTTCAAAATTACAGAATCGATGCTCTGTGCCCAGATTCCATAGTCGATTAAATATCAACAGCGATATTCATAAAAATTTTAAACAGCATTTCAAATTAATTTTAAGCAAAATTTACTAAAATTTTTTTCATAGACGAATTTTAGCTTAAAATACCTTTTTTAAACCTTATGAGCGGTATTCATAAAAATTTTAAACAGTATTTCAAACCAATTTTAAGCAAAATTTGCTAAAATTGTATTCATAAACGAATTTTAGCTTAAAATACCTTTTTTAAACCTTGTGTAAATAAACGAATTTTAAAATTGGTTCGACCCTATTTTAAAATGACATTTTTGATTTGTGTTTATTTTCATTTTAAACATTTTTGTAAAAAATTGTCATTTAATCAAATGAATTTATTTGTTTTTGTTTAATAAATAATCGACATTCTATATTTGATCAAAAGAATTGGTAAGAACCAAATTTAAAAAAAAAATCGTCAGACCAAAATTTACATGGAGAAGATCGACCCGTTTTCAATTCCGGATAAAGAATTTAAGCAGAAATAATATTTTTTGATATTATTTATTGAAAGTAAACTGGTGGTGTGTTGTTTAATCAAAACAAAAAAAATGAAACCGGTTATTTGAATACTTTTTTATCTACAATAAAATCATTATCTATGTAACACTTTTACTGGGCATTTTGTTTTGACTCTTTTTCTTTTTTTATTTAATAAACAAGTTTTCATAAAATTTTTATTTTATAAAAACAATATTTTTCTGAAAAATTACAAAAAAAAAATCATTGATTTGCATCATTACAATACAGTGTTGCCTTCCTCAAGTTAAAAAAAACATTAAATCGTGTTTTAGTTAAAATACTGATTATGAATACGAATTTTTAATAAACCTTTTTTAGTCTTAAAATGTTTTTTAACTAAAATGCATTTGAAACTTAATTCAAGATGAATACCGCTGTATGTAAATAAACAAATTTTAAAATTGGTTCGACCCTATTTTAAACCTATTTTAAGATGACATTTTGCAAAAAAAATGTCATTTAATTAAAAGAAGATATTTGGTTTTTGTTTAATAAATAATGGACTTACTATATTTGATCAAAAGAATTGGTAAGAACCATTTTTATTTGGAAAATGTGATATTTTCAATTGTATTTTGTTTATAATAGAAACTATTGCCCAAATTTAAAAAAATCGTCAGACGAACAAGAGGAGCAACTCGTTTTCAACTCCGGACAAAGAATTTAAGCAGAAATAATAATATTTTTTGATATTATTTATTGAAAGTTAACAAGTGGTGTGTTGTTTAATAAAAAAAAAATAAAATAAAACCGGTTATTTAAATACTTTTTTTATCTACAATTAAATCATTATCTATGTAGCGCTTTAACTGGGCATTTTGTTTTGACTCTTTTTTTATTTTTTTTTTAATTAATAAACAAGTTTTCATAAATTTTTTATTTTATAAAAACAATATAATAATAATATATCTGAACAACGACAAAAAATATACATAGAAACGAGTACCGTATGGTTTATACCATGTTTCTACATAACAAGTAATTTCTCAAACACACAAGCTGTACACAAACAAGTACGTAAGCTAATGAGTTTTTATAGTACACTTGTTTTACTTACGTTTTGTTACGTTGTTTTTTTATATTGTCAAATTACATTATTGCCATAGTATATAGTTTTGTATTTTGTTTACTTTTTTTTTATGCTAAAATACAACTCTTTCATTACTAAATGGCAACTCTAGTACAAATATAAACGAACAGCTGTTTTTATTTACAAAACAAAGATAATTTATATGAATAATTATTTGTGAAGAAAATTTGTTATTAATAAAAAAAAAAAAATAAAGAAAAAAATGTTTCCATCTATTGAATTACATTTTGATAGTGATTAAAGTGACGGTGATGGTGTAGACATTCGTTTATGCCGCAGAAATATCCGAGATGCCTTAAATGTTATGGATCTACCGGAAGAGCGGTGAGTAAAACCAAAACAAAATTTAAGTTCTTTTCATATATGCGATTTTTCAGTTTCATTGCTACATTTCGCATCAACAAGGAAGTTTTTTCAATGATTCTTAATGAAATGCAGCCAAGATTAAAATCAGGATATCGAACCACTCACATACCAGCTCCTGAAAAGAAATGTAGATGAAGAAAACAAAACAAAAGAAAACAACAAAAAAAAACTAATAAAATACTCTTTTGTGATACACACAATTACTTTTTTTTACTTGTATGTTTTTGACAGTATTGACAATTGAAATTGTTATGTAGAAACCTCAAAAAGAGCTACGTACTGTTTTCTGGATGCGTAGACGGACCAGAAAACAGATTTTTAGGAACTGATCAAATCCGTTGAAAGTAGAGTATTAAAACACCGGCCTTTTGAAAAAACCGGTTTCGGTTTTCTTCGAAAAATAGAATTTAAAAAAAACCGGTTTCGGTTTTTGCAGAAAAACCGGTCAACCGGTTTTTTAGTTTTTTTTTTAATTTGAATAAAAAGCTTATATAATTTGTTAATGATGTAAAAAAAAAAACAGAAATTTAATATATAAAATAATAAAAATAAAAAAATACATTCTTTGAAAAAAAAATAATTTTTTTATTGCATTTCATTTCAACATTTCATTTATTGGTTTTAATATTTTTTAATATAATATCTTAAAAATTAATATTATAAAACTATATTCATATCAAATGAATAGAGATCATTACGTTTGTAAATTGGGTAAAATTAGGTACGTTAGTAATTTGAACGTTTAAAACGTTTGGCATTAAATAAGTTATTTTTAATATTACATATTAAATATGTAAAAAGAAAATCTATTTTTCACTTCTAAAATAATATGCAATTTAAATGTTTCGTTTTAAGACGATATTTTTGTTTTGATTAAGCTAGATGTGGAAAATACTCTTTCACTAATAGTAGATGTTGGACAAATAGTCAAGAAACAATTATATAAATTTTCAAACTTTTTAGTTCTTTTGTCTCATTTATCAAGATATATAAATCATCATATAATGATGAATGATTTTGTACAGTTTTTTTAGGATTTTGAATACTGTTTGTTGTGTTGTTTAGATCAGAAATTAAACTATTTGAATTTGGAATATCCAAAGTTAAGTCTTCATCGGAATCTATCAGATTTACATCTAAATCTTCATAACCAAACAAACGATTATAAGTCTTCGGAAAAAATAAAAGAGACCAAGTTTGTGATGTAATTAAAAAAACCGGTTAACCGAACAAAAAAGACCGGTTTTCGGTTTTCTTCGAATTTACAAAATATTCGAAACCAATCGGTTTTTAAAAATAAAGAAACCGGTTGACGGGTTTTCGGTTTTTGAATACTCTAGTTGAAAGTCCGTCAGCGACGGATCGTTTGCGGACTGTTTTGTATAAATAACGGAGTGCACAAGTTGAGTGTGAATTTAAAATGTATAGTAAACGGTCCGTCATTAATTTTGATAGCGGAGTGGTTAAAAACACATCAAATTTATAATATTTACTATTATTCTTATGTTGCTTAGGTCCTGTGTATAATGTTGCTTAAAGTCCTGTGTATTGCGAATATTTTTTTTCCGCATTACAAATTCTTGTTAACACAAGGGTTGAGCTTTATAATTTTATTTACAAATAATTTGAGTGTTTTTATTTTGATAACAAATAAAAACATGTGAAGTCCGTGTTTAACGGTACGGAAACGTATACACCAAAAAGGAGTTAAAACGTATTATGTTCAAAAATCAGATTAGATGGCCCGTTAACGTTCCGTATACGTGCAAGCTTTGACGGATACTTATTTTACGGTCCGTTAACGTGTCGTTAAAGACGGATTCATGAATCCGTACGTGTCGGAGAGTCCGAAAAAATGTATCTTTGGAGGTTTTTACGAAAAATAGTGTACTAGTTCAATTGAACTAGTGCGTTAATGAAGGACACAACTTTAATATTTTTGTGACATTTGTTTTTAGGATTTAAATAAGTTAAAAAATTATTTTGTTAAAATGAGCAAAACTCAAATCAATAACGAAAATGAAATGCAAAGTAAGTACTTCAGGTAAATAATTCAAATAAATATATTTTCTTTTTCGTATTTTTTAGTAGCAAATTTTGCTAAAAGTATCGACTCTACCAGAAAGCATCAATTGAAAAAAGTTTTTGGAGAAATTAAAAACGTTATTCATAACCATGGACTACCAACACCGCTCAAGACCGAAGCTCAAAAAAAATGGTCCCCAAAATCATTGCACCAAAATGTAATTCGGACAAAGCATCAGACTAAAAGTAGCTCAATAAAATCATGCAAAGCAGCTAGCACAGCACCTTCCCAACAACTGGACGAAATTAATCTTTTAGATTATTTTGATTTTGGTGGAGGATGTTGTTCCAATCCTTATAAAAGTAAGTTTATTTAATCCATCTAATCGGAGAAGGTTTGGATTGGGGACCTTAATTTCATAGTCCTTACTCATTTTGTTTTGTATTGCCGTTTTTATCTTATCTCTCCTCATTACTTTCACTCTGAATTACTATTGCTCCGTTCCTTCTATTTTCATAATTCATTATTTTTAAGTTAACCGGATTAACTTTTTGATTTATTTCTTACTTTGTTTTTAACAATTTCTTGTTTTCTTTTGCTTTTAATAATAATGGCACGTACTGATGTTCTGCATTTACTGCAATCAGCCATTGGATTGTTGTTTTTGTTTTGTTCATATTTGTCTTTTTTTTTTACAAACATTATAACTAATAAAAAACGTTGATCCAATATAACTTTATCCTTAGTGTATTGGATATTTTATGGCTTTTAATAGTACTTTCTATTTAATTCAACCAATTTATTTTTTAAATTTTATGTAGCCTTATTAAAAATGACTTAAGTTGTGAGAGCCATTATTGCAGTTATTGCAAATATGACATATACAGGGATTTAATATGGACAAGTAGTGATTAAGTCTAGTACACCACCCAGATCTAAGTCGTGCCAAAATGCATCTGGTGTTCCTAGAAAGCGACAGCTATGAATTATCTATGGGGGACTAGACTGGGTTGTTTGATTTATGATCTAATATTAAGCCGGTTAATAAGTGTGTAGCGGAAAAATAGCAAAACGAGGAAATTGGCTGGCCTTTCAGATTTATGGCTGTTACCATTCCCATATACAACTTCAGGCTAAACTATATACATAGTTCAATAGATGTAGTTCAAAACTTCAAAGCTTAAGTGCATCATCTAATTTTGCTATTAGCTAAAAAAATAAATGCCGATTAGATTAAATTAGAATGCATCGTCAAAATAATCTTTTAACAGCAGCTGACGATGGTAACGGTGCATTAAATTTTAAAAAAGCCTTTTTAACAGTCAGATAATTATGCAGTATACTAAAAGATTTTGAAGAATCTGCTTAGTATGCAATGAATTCAGCTTCTGACGGAATATTGACGCGCAATATATTTTCTGTGGTTTCTATAATAAATATAAAATTCTTATTGTTTTTCAAATTATTTTTTTAGATAATTACTACAAATATCGAAGCAACAGATAACCAAATAACATGCCGTCGTATTTTTTGAGAAAGTCTATGGCCTCTGCTAATGGATGCAAAAGCTGCCAGTACTCTTCTAAAAATTCAAAATCACTGTCTAGAAAAGTTTAAGATTTAACTTTTGGTATTGATCGTAGAGCTTAAACATATGGGATAGTAAGTCTTTTATACTATCGTATAAAAAGTTCCATCTTATTGCTACAGGATATTTTAACTGTGACCTCAAAGATCGCACGATGACTTAGGCCTGTTAATTTTCGCCCACAAAAAGCTGCACTTTTTCTTTTTAATGTGTGTTGTTTATGAACTATATTTTGCCTAAGGGCTTGGTTCGAAATTGTACAATAATAAATAAATAAAACGAAAGCACATACACAACACAAAATAATTTTAAAATTGCAAATAAACCTTAAAAACCTGTAAAGCATTTTGGCAAAGTAAAGATAGATGTATTAAAAAAATGCCAAAATGTTTATATCAACTTATATTTGACGCCTGCTTACGCTTTTCATAAATAAAGTTCTGTGATATAAGTACTTCATTGAAATCTGTTGTCGCGACTAAATTTAGCGAGTGGATTGCGCATCTAATATGATTTGGTAAAACCAGTTCCAAAGCACGATTTGACGAATCTGTTAATTCTTCATCCAGAATAATTTCCTCGTCTTCGTTGTTATCTTCGTTGAGAACGCCGAATTCTTTGAAGGCCTTGACGAAATTCGATCAGTTGTCCGTTTTGTTGCTACTAAGTTGCTAACATTAAGTCCATATTCGATATGAATGTCAGTTATTTCATCATAACTTGATTAATACTCAACCGATTTTCACATAGTAAAGATAAAAAAGAGAATAGTCACATATAATTTCTATACGTATAATACCTTCGCCTCTAAAATTAAAAAAAAAAAGTATTGCTGCATAGTGTAATTAGCATAAGCGCACACCCTCACTTATCTGCATTATCAGTTATCACTTGTCTACTCTCATTCCTACGAAATCTATAATTTGTTTTTTTTTTGCATATTCTACTTTGACAACTCAAAAAGTACACTCTAAAAAATGTTTGTAAATTTCAGAGTTGTAAATGAATCATTAATTTTTGATATAAATACATTACGAATTTATTCAAATAAATTAAGAATTGCAGTTCATTTTCAATTCATTTGAGTTGAATTGATTCAATTCATTTTTTAATGAAAAGAATTAATTCAAAATTTGCCAATTAAGTGCATGTATGATTGTCGTATTAAATCAAAAATGAATGATTCATTTATGGCTGTACTATATAATAAGCTTTAATAATACATAATAAGTATTAACATTTAATTAAGAAAAGGAAAGAAATACTAACAATTACAACAATTTCATTAGTACTTGTTGAGCAAAAAATAGGTCCATTAAAAAAAACAATTTTACTAATATTTTGTTTAAAACCCGTTATTTTGTATAACCGAAGAGCAGCTACGAGGCATAAAGTCAACAAGTGCTTTACATTCTTCTGAAGGAATCGAGTACCAAGCTTCTTGTATTATTGCCCACAAATCTGCTTTATTTTAAACATTTAGAGGTGCGATTTTGTCCTTAACAGTTCTCCAAAGGATCTCTATTGGATTTAGATGGCATCTCCATCAAGCTAACATATTCCTCTCTACCCCACTCCTTTACGATCTTAGAAGTGTACTTAGGGTCATTATTCTGTTGACACTGCCACTTCAGAGGCATTTTCCACTCGGCATATGGTAGCATAATAGGGGATAGAGATATCTATGGGAGCGTTGATACGTCTCCCACATTTTATTTATTTTAATTTAATAAATTTATTTAATTAAAATTAAGTTTTTATAAAATATATTTTTGTATTTTATCACTTTGATTTAAAAATTAAACTGAAAATTTGTTGACATAAAAAACTTAGAAATATAATTTACAATACAAAAATTTAACTTGTTGCCAAAGATAATGCAGAAGTCTCCACATATCTATTCATATTTCCCTTGATCCAAAATGTTGGACCAACGCCACATCAGGAAAAACAGCCACATATGATTATAATTCCAACACCATGCTTTACGGTCTTTGTGGTGTACTTTGTATCTTATGCCTTCTTTTTTGGACGACTTACCAATGTTCTTCCATCAGGTCCGACTAAATTTATCTTAGACACGACAGACAAAAGGGCGTTTTGCCATTTTTTTTACACCTTCAGTTTCGACACATTCTACGTGCTCTTTTACAAAATTAATTCCTTTTTTCTCTGCCTGTTGTTCAGCATTGGGACCTTCTAGGCCGGTCTTCCAAATAAGTTTTTTTTCGCGCAAATATCGTATAATTATCCATTCTGAGAATGGCAACTCTAACTCGTTTTTTATCTGCACTTCAGACATAAAAGAATTTCTTTTTACAATACTTCAAACGTCTTTTTTGGTAGTTTTTTCTTTTTTTGTGGTATTTTCTTAAAGATTTCTGTTACTATTTTTTTTTGTATTATATTTAGTAAACTTTGATCTTTACATATACAAAATTTTTTAAATTAACACTTCAAAATGAACCTTTTTGCTCGATAAATATATATTGGTACAGTGCAACCTCGCTTAACGCAACTAATAGAAATTTTGGCAGTTGCGAAAACTGAAGATGTTGCGATAATCGAGTCTCTATTTTCTACGGTTTAAATTAAAAAAAGAAATTTTACCACACATTTAATTAATTTATTTTTAAAATAAATTTATTTATTTTATTAAAAATAACATAATCAATAAAAATACACATAATAAATAAAAAAATACACATTCTAATGTATAACGGATATACAAATTTAATTTGTAAACTTAATGTTAGAAATATCAATTAAAAAAGTCAGAAAATTTTGATTGTGGTTTATTGTATGAAATATTTTTCTGCATTATGACATTTAATTTTAGGAAACTCTGGAGTAATTTCAACATTTTTCGATCTCTTCAATGCAGCTTCATTTTTTTAATTCTTGTTATTGGTAATTTGTGCACTTTATATTCATCGCAAATCACTTTTGCAGATATACTAGAGGTATACTATTAAGAATATCACTTTTTGTTGTATTGAAGTTTTATATAAATAAAAAACACACTGTTTTTTGGGAGGAAAGTTGCGATAACTGAGTTTTTTTTTTTTGAAAATTTGCGATAACTGAGTCAACAATGCAAACAATTTACGAGTTGCAATAATCGAGAAATTGAGTTTATCGAGAGTTGCGTTAAACGAGGTGGCACTGTGTTTAAAGTTTTTGATTTTTCTTACTATTCTTTACATAATTATACAATTATTGTTATGTATTACTAAAGCTAGAATCTTCCCTAGTATTAAAAGTTAGTAAAGGTGGTTTACACAATATGTATTTTACAGTGGCTTTGTCAGCTGCACGATCCATCTGTAATTGCGCATGTCTGTCAAAATTGTCAATTTACAGACGGCTTATAATTTTTGCTTTCACACTTTCGTTTTTAGTTTCATCTGACATAACCTACAATAGTTCATAACAGCTGTTATCACTTTTTTTTATTTTTTGCGGAAGTTTTGTGTTTTTGAAAATAAAAAATCAAGCAAGAAAAGTTAAAGAAAAAACTTGCTTTATATATAATGTTATTAATATTATTGCCGCCACAAACAATTGACAAAACAGCTGATGTCAGGTGCTTTGTCAAATAAAATAGAACACACTCTAATTTAAAATTTTCACACAAATACAGGCTGGCATTTACAGAAACAAATTTTCTTTGCTTCTACACACCATGTATATATTTTGCAGTGGGAAGCTTGATTCTGATCTTGAACGATACAGACGCACAGAAAATAACGGAGTGTGAAAATTTATTAAAATATAAATATATTTAACGGAGAAAGTTAAGTAGACTATTGAAACTTCAAAAAGTTTTTATAAAAACTGGAAAATATAAATATTGCTGTATTTATAAAAAAAAGAAAATATAAATTATACTTGTACCTTTCGCTATGCGAGCTGATTAATGTCGTTCAATAAAAGTCACATATATCTTGTTTAATTTTATAAATTTTTATTTTTCCAATTTAATATTTTATAATTCATGAATGCCAATACAACTTATAGTTCCACATTACAAAATTTACTTTCAACTTATAGTTTAACAATACAAGATTTACTTTGGTGTTATTTTTGTTATTTAACTAATTCCGTTAATCTCGCTATGCGAGCTCGAGTACTCTTTTAATACTACTTTTTAATAAAGAATTCTACAACTTAAATCGAAACAAACCCACAGCAATTATGCTCGTCAGCAAATCGGAAATCACACGTTTTGTGTGAACAAGAATAAAGAATAAAAATGCAAGGTAGCGTCTGCTACCAAATTAATGTCATATTAATATTTTGAGTGCGCGTGTAGCGATAATATTTCATAAAAAGTAAAATTGCAGGGTAGCACTTATGTTTGCCACGAATATTCTGTAGTGTTGCAATGCGTATCTTAACTGTCCCCCCCTTTAAGCATCGGACGTCCTCGTCTGATCATAACTGCTAAGAACATTGTTAATTTCGACCTTGCGTTGCCTTTTTGCGATAAGGTATGTAATACAAATTACTAAAATTAGGAAAAAAAGAGAGACTGAGATGTACCACGTTCCCCTTACTTTTGAGTGTAAGTGAGAAATGTGGTCCAAATTTTTGATGTTCAGATATTGAAGGTACTGGAGTGATAAAATAGAGGTATGATCCGTTAGGTTTACGGTATGAGCCATCGGGATCTCGGGGCTTTTGAAAGCAATTTTTCGCAGGTTTTTGAATGTTGTCGAATTAACAGTCAAAACGTTCTCAAATGTTATCAGATAAGTACCCTTCTGAAGGGTCTTTGTTACGTTTTCATAAATCATTTTGGAGGGTTGGTCATTTATGATGACGATGCCATCGTCAATTTCCCATAGCGGTGCCACCTCGTGCGCGGAACTTGTGCTACAAGCAGCTGTGTTATTATTCAATAGATTGCTGAGGCACGACTTATTTTCGTGATCAAAAATTTCACAAAATGAAGTTGTAGATTTCTTTTTACACTTTTCTAACATAACATACTTATAACCACATTTTGCCACATTGTCAACTTCCAATGATATAATTATATTATTGTGGGCAACTGGAAAAATTAATTTTTTACTACAAACTAATACAACTTTTGGAAATCTTATTAAAAATGTAATAATATCTTCGTTTTGTAAAATTTTCAATTTTGAATTAATGATTATCTCGCTAACGCTAATATTCAAGTCTATTTCGGATTTTAGAATAAAATTTGCTTCTGAGCTGTCTAGCAAAATAGGATTTATCATTTGTAGTTTCCCCAAAAGATTCATCTTGGGTAATTTCATGTCCAAGGTGGTTGATCCTCTGGATCTTTCCAGGTATCTGTCTATCGGATGCCATGTCTCTTTTCCGTGTCTGAAATCCCTGGAAATTATTACTTCTCACTGTTCGCATGCTCACATCGGTATCAACTGGAGGGTTGAAACCCTGTTGATTCGAATTTTGGGTAGTGTCCTGGGCGAAACCGCGATGATTCGAGTGAGGTTGGAAATTAGAATTTACAGTGCCATGCCGCTGTGACTGGCCGTACGGTTCCTGGGTGCGATTTTGGTAAAATGGGACGTTTTGTTGCCCAAAGTAACCTTAAGAAGGTTGTGTCTGGGTTGGTTGTTGGCCAAAGTGGTTTTGCCTAGCTTTTTGCTGGCTTTGTCCCGAAGATGGTTGAACTGTAGCATTCTGCAACGTTTTACTGAGTCCGTTATTGTAAATGGCCGCAAAATGGTATCGGTTCTGATTCGTTTCAAGCTCCTGGGCTAGAGCCAATGCAGTTGGTAAGTCCGAAGGCTTACAAGAGAAAAGAGTATCGCATAGTGGTCTCCTGAGCCCAGAGACAAAAACTCGCAATGCGTGCACCCGATATTTCTGATTTAGCGACTTAATCAAAGGATTGTCGCCTTCATGTGACATTATGACCTTATTTACGATAGCGGTCAGTTTTCGTTCTACTTCGTCATAGAATTGAATTATCGTTTTTCTGGCCTTGTCTGAGTGTGGAAAGCTCCTGTTCCAATGTAAATATGGACTTCTTGTCCATATAAATGAAATCTAATCTTGTTATAATGGCCTTAAAATTTAGGACCGTATTATATGTGCTTAATGCAGCATCCGCGTTCCCTATGATTTTATTTCTAAAGCTACGGTCACATTGGGCAAATATTTTCCGCAAAAATGTTTGAACATATTTGCCCAAAATGTTGTCAAAGCAATATAGAGATTATTTTGTGGTCACACTACACACATTTATTTGCCACTTTTTGTTTGATCAAACAACTTTCAAATAGTGGAAAACAAAAATGAGGAAAATATGTTTGCCCTATGGTCACACTTGAACAAATATTTGACAATAAAAATTGTTTGATCAAACTATAATAAAACATAGATTTATTTTCTCAAAAATTAAAAACTATAAAAACTTAAAATCTGATAAAGGACGATACAAGTTTTTTTGAGTTGTGCTTTGAAGCAGTATCTGTACTTATGGAAGAGGAGGAAAACGTTAAAAAGAAGATTTGGCAAAAGTTTACATTTACGGACACCCTCAAAAAAATATAAATATCTCACCCCCTCGGGAATTAAAAAAAAAATCTCTATGGGGTTAAGTGTGTCGGGCCTCTGTCACCCGCTAGGATCAAAAAACAACAAAACACACCAATAATCGTAACAGTGACGGCTTTTATTAAAGAAAATTTTCTCACGATTCCCAACAAGCATTTCGTTTAAGATCCGGGGAATAGAATTATGGAAAAAAGATATGACCCCTCTGGAATGAAAAAAATATTTTTTTGGTGTTAAGGGGGTCGGGGACCCTAGTCCCGATATATCCAAAAAACCGAAACACACCAAAAATGGTAAGTGTGATAACTTGAATTAAAGGAAATTTTCTTCAGAATCCGTGAAACAGAATTAGCGTTAGGTTTTTAGTTGTTAAAAAAAACTAGTGTTTTGTAGTTGCTATCGTTGGCGTTTCCCAGGGATTACCTTAGGGTGGTAATAGCAGAAACTGAAAACCGCCCATTTTACAAAAAAAAAAGTCGAAAATTTTTTTAAAAACCGCACGATTTTTTCACGAAATTTAAATTTTAGGTACATTGCGGCACGTAGCGCCGCAGACGAATATTTTTTTTTTAAATCCCGCAATTATTTCTCAAAACTTTTAATTTTTTTTTTACTAAATGCCATTCCGTTTAATATGAACAATAAATTTCAGTTTATTTCAAAGCGAAAACTTCACTTTTTCTTTTCTACCATCTAAAATTTAATTAAAATGGACCTAACGCGAATTCTATTTGCTGGATTTTGGAACAAAATCCATATTTGGAATCGTGAGAAAATTCCCTTTAACTTTTGGGTGTGTTTCGGTTTTTTGGACCTAGCGCGTCCTAGGAGCTCCTGCCACCTTAATAACATACATATATAAAATAAATTTTCTTTTTTAATTCCCAAGGGGTTATATATCTTATTAGAGGGTGGCTGAAAATGTAAACTTCAGCCGAAGTTTTTATTTAATATTTTATTTTGTAAACAAAGTGACGAAACATATGATTATTTGTTTGTTTTATTTAAGTGTTGACCTTTTAAACGGCAAAAGCGCAAATATTTGACTTTAAACGATATATTTTGAAATATAAACTAACTGCTGAATCCTACATTAGATGTGCTTATGCCGCAAGCTATTAAAGTTGGCATAAGTCACTACCATATAAATTTGGCATAAGCCAACGCTTAGCGTTACTTAAGTCAAATTAGTATGCGAATAACACAAACCGATGCATAAAAACTGCTATTGCAAAATCATGTAATATTATCTTTCGAAAATTCTTGTACACAGAAAAAAATCTTTACATAGTAATAGGTTGTAACGCTGAAGTTTTCTTAGCAAACATTTTTAAGTAACTGGGTAATATACATAAAATTATTTTTTCTTTGTATCTATTATAGTGTACATACAATTGCATACGATTTTAAAAAAAACATATGTTTCAAAAATGTTTGGATTTTGTTTAGTTTGCTTCTAATTAAGTTGGTCATAATATTTTTTTATTTGATGAGAAATTTTCTATTTGATTTTGTTGATTGGCTCAAAAGCATACGATGTTACTTGCAAAAAAACAGATTTTTTAAAATTCGGAAAATTGGTCTGCCAAAAATTAAGTTAACCGAACTTGAATGAAAGTGATTTAAAAAATTAACTTTAATAAAAAAATTTCCAAAAATTTTAAAATTCATCTCACTTTGTTCTTTAGAACCCTTATTTTTTAGATTTTAAATCAAAATATTTTTTTTAAGTTCAGATAGGTTTCAAATAATTTAATTAAACTCCTCTAAAACTTTTATAAATATTAGTGTTTCCAATTATTCGACACTGCCGGTTAACCGGTTAGGGCATTATTCGAAAAATTAAGAAAATTGATTAATCGGTTATCCGGGTCGATTAATCGGAAAATTTGCAATTAATCGATTAATGCAATATAAATTCACGAACTGAGTTTGACAGCACTCCCACTGTTCACTGGCAATTTCACTATTTGTTTTGGGCTTTAGAGTTAAAGATGTTTTTTAGTAAAAAAAAGGTATGAAAATCTGCGTGTTTCTATTTTTAAAATATCCAAGTTTGATTTTTGCACAAAAAGCAATTAAGTCGAAAAATTTCCAAGAATATTGTAATTATTAAAACGGAAATTCCATTTTGATCTTCATCTATTTTGATCTTCATCTAGTGATGCGAATAAGAAAATTCTTAAATATTTTTGACAACACTATCTTCTTTTTAAGTTTAAATTATTTGTTTTGACATTAACCAAAATAGAGCCAAATAATCGATGAATCGGGTAATTTATTGACCGAATTGCAAACACTAATAAATATACAAGTTTCAAACAAATAAAATCATTTCAGTTTTAAGATTTTAGATATTTAGACGATTTTTAATAGATTTTAATGATTTAAGTATTAATATTTGTCAAAACTATTGAAACGGCTGTTATTTGACATTGTTTGCTCTTACAAACATTTTGTAAGATCAAATAATTGTTTGCCCAAAAATGAGGAAAATATTTGCCCTTTATTGTTCACACTATGTTCACATTAGGCACATTTTTGTTTGATGGCAAATAATTTTATTTTCCCAAAATCAGCTGTTTTGTTGTTTGCCCCTCAAAAATATTTTGTGGTCAGACTACAGCAAACAAATATTTGACGGTTTTCGTCAAATATTTGCCTAATGTGACCGCACCTTAAGGATTGCCACCGCTTGATAGTACTTGGAGCTTCCCGTGTAGGGTTCGAATAATTTGTGTGCTGTGATGGCGGCTTGGCGCCAAGAAACGTATCTCTGAGTTTCTCCTTTGAACTCAGGGACTGACTTAACTATGTCTAGAGTTTCGTCACACTGCGTACCTGGAGTGATCTGTATCTCCTTATACTCTTCCACAGCGGACGGTGTTTCTAAACTATTTATCCTTGCGGATAAATTGCTAATAGTGGCCTCGAAATCCTGCCTGGTTCTTTGAACGGCACGTTCAATGGCAGTATCTAAAAATATCTGAAGATTTGCTGCGTCCATACTATCTGCCCTTTCTACCGGATTTTCTGAAATTGCCAACTTATCTATTATGGCTGAAAGTTCATCCATTAACTTTGGGATTTTTTTGGATTTTCTGACCGAGCTATTTTGAGTCTGAAGTGAAATATTTTCCAAATCCAAAATTGATATAAAACAAGGTTTATTCCTATATTTATTTTATTGTGTTAAACAGTTTCTAATCTATAGGAGTGCCTAATTATTCTTAGTATTTTTTTAATAATTCTTTTGTTTCAAAAAAAAAAAAAAAATTCTATGAACTACTAATTTATAAAATAATATTCTTATTCTAATGCTTACATGACCCTTATCATATCGTTGTTGTGCATGATGATTCCTTTTAGATGTGGGGGTTGTTGCCGAATTTCCAATTGTGTCCTTCAAGTAGATATTTATTATTGTCGCTGTAGTTTGCATATATTTTGTCAAATCATAGATACGTAAAAGTTTTGTTAGTTTTTAATTTTGCTTGAAATCAAGTTTCTTTTTGAGTTTTCAATACTTGTAAAGTTTTTTTTTTATTAATTTTGTTTGAAATCAAGTTTCTTTTTAAGTTTTCAATACTTGTAAAGGTTTGTTAGTTTTTTCCTTAGGTACCACTTTCTTTTTTTTATGTTTTTGATACTTGTAAGGCTCAATTGTTTTGATTTGAATTACTTCCACTTTTTTTCTTTACTGTTTTGTGTTGGGATTTTTTTTCCTCTATGAGGATTTTTCTTTATTATCCTCTATGAGGATTTTTCACTTATTTTTGTGTTAGGCGCCAATTATACTTGTACCTCTCGCTATGCGAGCTGATTAATGTCGTTCAATAAAAGTCACATATATCTTGTTTAATTTTATAAATTTTTATTTTTCCAATTTAATCTTTTATAATTCATGAATGCCAATACAACTTATAGTTCCACATTACAAAATTTACTTTCAACTTATAGTTTAACGATACAAGATTTACTTTGGTGTTATTTTTGTTATTTAACTAATTCCGTTAATCTCGCTATGCGAGCTCGAGTACTCTTTTAATACTACTTTTTAATAAAGAATTCTACAACTTAAATCGAAACAAACCCACAGCAATTATGCTCCTCAGCAAATCGGAAATCACACGTTTTGTGTGAACAAGAATAAAGAATAAAAATGCAAGGTAGCGTCTGCTACCAAATTAATGTCATAATAATATTTTGAGTGCGCGTGTAGCGATAATATTTCATAAAAAGTAAAATTGCAGGGTAGCACTTATGTTTGCCACGAATATTCTGTAGTGTTGCAATGCGTATCTTAACTTATATATACCTGAAAAGATACTGAATTTGGCTACCACGTGTGCATTTAGTTGCAACGTGGTGCAAGAATGAAATTGAGCAACGATGATCAGCACTCATTTATGGAGAGCAAACATTCAAAGCGAAGAAGAGTAGATGTATTATTGTCACCTGCAAACGTTAACGTAACTCATTTGGGTGAAAATAGATTTGTTTTACTTGATGGATTGGAGATTGAAAATACAGAGGACACCACCATACAGAGAAAGGCAGAGAAAACTGCTAGAGCAAAAAGGAAAATGCCGGCAAATCCTTTTGCCATCCAATATTTTTATTTGACGTCAACATTAAACGTTTGGAGGCAAAAACTCCCAAAATAACGTTTAAAATAAGAAGCGTTCATAAAAAAGTAAGTTATACCTTTCAGATGCTACAGTGCATTCTGAAATGATGGCCATCATATTCACTCTTACTCATACAAACCTAAGGAGCTTAGACAGACTTCTTTTGTATTAAGAGGTCTATCACGGTACTAGTGTTGAGGAAGTTAAGTCTGCCCTTGACAAATCGGTTCCAAACGTTGTGTCCAAAATTACACGTTTTACAACGACATATTTCGTAAAGAACTCATACGACACAGGCCTGTTTCTGGTTACGCTGAACGCAGGGAATTCACAATCACAGATGCCAACGTTGGGGTCACATTGCTAAAAATTGCAATTCTTAATTCCAATGTGTGAAATGCGATAAAAAGCACCCCCCGGGTGAGTGCCAGCGCATAAATTCTGAGACGTCAGCACCCTATTGCGTGAACTGTGGAGTAAGTGGTCATCCTGCAAATTGGAGAGGTTGCCCAGTCTATAGAAAATACCTTGCCGTACGAAGGGAACGCATAAAAAAGTCTAGCGAAGAAAAGCTTGTTGCCAAAGATAAAGTAAACAATATAGTAAACCAATCTATTCGTTCACCAGGCAGATCATTTGCCAGTCTTTTTCAGGTAAATGCTACCCAGGCTCAAACACATAAACCATCAGTAATTGAGGAATTCTTGAAACTTGCCAATATGTTCCTTTTACCTGAGGAATTGTCGCTGGAACAGCAAATTACAAACTTCCTTAGGGATTTTAAAAACATGCCAAAAAATGAAGCTAAAGCAGAGTTCCTGCGGCTTCTTAAGAGTGTGAATAACAAATATGGCCCATAGATCTCTTAAATTTATGACATTTAACGTCCGCTCTCTTCTTAACATCAGTCGCCAAATTGAACTGTCAAATATCCGTCATCATAACCAAATTGATGTAGGATTCATACAAGAATGTCATCTTCGCGGAAATAGAAAAGTAAATCTTAATGGATATAATTTCGTTTACGACAATTCAGCTTTAGGAGTAGCAATTGCTATTAAAACACTGTAGATTATAATAGAATTATTTGCAATAAAACACAATTTAATAACGTTTTTATTGAAATAGAAATGGTTTCAAACAGCATCAGTAAAAAATATTTATTATGGTCTTTGTATATTCCTTGTGTATATGACTCACATGAGTTAAACAACAGCTTTTAAACCAGATTCTGCAACTGAGCAACAATTATGATTGGCTTATATTCGGTGGTGACCTAAATGCGAAAAGTTTAAATTGGGCCGACACTGCAGATAACGCTAATGGAAAAGTTCTACATAGCTGGCTACAAAACAACTGTTTAGATGTAACACGCGTTTGCGATATATCTCCATCGTTTCCTAACGGGTCTTCTTTTCTAGACCACTTTCTATTAAGTCCCATCATAATCAACAGTATCCAATCTTATTATCAGATCGAAAGCTTATCAACTTTCTCGGATCGTTTCCCATTAGTACTGAAATTGGAAAGTGATGCAGCCTGTTTAACATTAAGAAGTCCCCTGGTAATAACGTCATACAAGAACACTAATTGGAACGCATTCAGTATAGATTTAGATTCAGCCTCAGATGCCATTTTACCTCCCAACAACTGCAATTTAAGTAATGATGAAATAAATGTGCTTATAAATACTTTTAATAATACACTTACCTCAATAAATGAAAGCCTTTCCAACAAACTGGAGATAAATGACCAAAAACGTCAGTATCCTGATAACATCAAGAAATTTTTTAAAGTTAAGTATGCATTGCAGAAGAACCTAAAGAAAATATATCACAGAACTGGAAATAGAATTAGCAGCGAGTATAAAATTCTCACTAAATAGATACAACTATTAAGAACAATTATTATTGAGCTTATAAATCTTGAAGTTGTTAAAAATTTGATACATAGACTCTCAAAAATAACAGGTCCTACTGCCTTTAAAGACGTATTTCGGTTAGTTGGTAAAAAGAAGTATCCTTTTTGCCAGCAGCTCATACACAATGATACTATCTCTTCCAATAGTTGTCAGAGATATTTATAACTAATTATACTGCTGTTTTTCAAGAGGTAAATCCTGAAAGACCGGTTAACAATACAGAGAATCAAATCTCATCATGTGTTGATAGATTTCCGCAACATATCTATACATTTGATGACACGTTTCTGGCCGATAGAAATATTGATAATTACCATTTTACAAACGTGAATAATATCAGAATGCACATTAACAACATTAATAGCAACAAGTCTTTTGGCTTTGATGGCGTTTCCAATTTTATAATTAAAAAATTTCCTGATACAACACTGAAATTATTAGCTGCTATTTTTAACAATTGCATTAATAACGGCTATTTCCCATCGGCTTGGAAAAGCGCAAAAATACTTCCAATTAAAAAAAAGCAGGACAGTAAAAAGCCTGAGGATTTTCGCCCTATATCCCTTTTATCCAACATTGGTAAATTATTTGAACACGTAATTAAGGAAAAACTAGAAAATGAGTTCATTGTGGAACCAATATCGGAATTTCAATTTGGATTTAGAAGATCTCACTCAACACAACATGCATTGTTGAAGTTTCACAATGATTTAACTTGCAACTTAAGGGATAAAATATGCACGGTGGCAATATCATTGGATATAGAAAAGGCGTTTGATTCGGTTTATCATAATGGAATCCTCTACAAACTAATAAATATTGGCGTTGACCCATTTCTGGTAAAAATATTTTGCAGCTACTTTACTAATAGAAATTTTGGTGTCCAAATCAACAACATTACCTCAGAACTAGGACATGTGAAAAGTGGGGTACCTCAGGGAAGTGTCTTGGCTCCCTTCCTATTTAACATTTTCCTGCATGATTTTCCTCACCAATCTAGAAATTCAAAGGCTATTTTATACGCTGATGATTGCCCTATTTATGCACACAATATATCACCAATACTAGCTCTGAACTCTGCTGCATTTCATCTTGGAGAAATAAGCGCCTATTACAAAAAATGGGGCATTAAAATCAAAGCGGCCAAGTCTGAGGCTATCTGTATTAGGAACTCTTCGGGTAAATGTCCTAGATATGTGGTGCCGGAAAGTAAATCCCTTCAACTTACCCTAGAGGCGAAAGTATTCCATTTAAAAATTCAATGAAATATCTCTGAATACATTTTGATAAATTATTGAAATTTAACGCCCACGCTAGAAGTCTATTGGGAAAGGCGAAAAAGATTTCTGGAATGTTTGCATCGCTAATGAACAACACTTACTTAAGAACACCAAGCTTTTACTCTACCAGGTCGCCATAAGATCGGTTCTGTTTTATGGATTCCCAATCTGGTTTACTATATCTCCTAAAGTAGCCAAAGAATTGGAGATATTTGAACGGAAAATCCTAAGAAAATGCATCGGAAAAAATTATGAAAATTTCATAAAACGATTTTCAAATAGTTATGTCTATGGAAATGTCGATGTTCTACTCTTCTGTAGGTACGCCATGTCGTTACAAGCCAGATTTGTTGAGAAACTTGCGCTACACGATAATATGCTTGTCAGCCGAATATACGAAAGCGAAGAAAACACCATCTGGGTTGGATCTACATATCTTTCTCCTGTCGGTATAATCAATGGACGTATTGACGACGATCCAGCTCCTCTGGACCTTCCCTCATTCTATATGAACCCAGCCTCCGACAATCATAGGGGCTGAAGATGTTATACGTATATACTGAATTTTACATGAACTGTAATATGAATATGTTTTGTAAATTTATGTAACAGAACTTTTGTTATTTAGTTTTAGTAATGTTATTTATTTAGTTTTAGTATTGTTATTTACAGACGTCCGCTCTGTTAGCGACTTTAAAGGCCGGAAGCAAGCCTTTTCAAACTTTTAATTTTGCAATGTTGCTTTTTACGTTAACTTAGTTATTAGAGTAAGTCACATATAGCTCTAAGAGTGTTATTATTCTCATAGTATGTAAGACAATAAATGTAATCGAAAAAGAAGAAGACTTAATAAAATTTTACTTACTTACTTTGCAGTGGGAAATTTGACAAGCACACTGTAAAATACATAGTGTGTAAAACCTACTTAATCTGTAAGAATATTATTCTGTAGATGAAATTAAATAAATAAAATAGCGCGGTTTTTTCTAAAAAAAATTTCCTGCCGGCACTTAGGTAATCACAAATTATTTCACATTTTTCTTACTAAAACCACACCATGACGATGTTTTATATGGTTCGGCATCTTTTCTAATTGTTTTTTTTTTGCAATTTCTTTGCGATTCCAATTGATTTTCTTTGCAAATCCAATTAGTTTTTAGCAGGGAAATCAGGAAAATTTACTCAAATTTTGTAGAAATCAGGGAAATTTGCTCAATTTTCCCCTGTCTTCTCTCAGCTTCCGAACATTTGTATTCTGTATAAAGTTTTATTTAGCCGCTGCAGGCGTTGCAATCTCTATACTATTCTTACTGTACGCTAAAACACAACAAAAATATAAAGAAAAAATACATCAGTACGTTTACTAAAAATTAAAAATTTTTCCTGGAGAGCTAAGTAAAATAATCGTACAATTTCGATGCAATTTCATTAAAAAAAAATACCGATTTTTTAAAAAATATTTTTAATATTTTTACACAAAATCCACTAAACACTGAACGGACGTGTTTTATCTAAGCTCCGATACTTTTAAAAGTTTAATTAAATTAAATTACTTTAATAGTAAATTAAAAATTCTTAATTATAAACTAAACAACATTGTCAACAAACATAAACAATATTTCAGATTTTATTATATAAAAATATAAATAAACAAGAAAATAAACAAAAAAATATATGTATATACAAAAATTGTTTTGAAACAAAATAAAAATAAAGAAAAAACTTAAAATACTCTTAAAACATCTTGTTAAAGAGCTACTGTACAAACAAATTGGAAAACAAAGTACAAAACAATTTCAAGAAAGAAGAAAAAAAAAAATATCTGAAAAATGGTGTTGTTGTAACACCCACGACAATAACAACAGCGATGTCAGTGTAGAAAATCTTACTAATGAACCAAACAACAACAATGACAATATTAACCCTAATTTTGCGCCAAAAAGGAGAAGAGAGTCAATATCAAACTTTCTTTTTGATAATATAATAAAAACACCAAGATTGTCAGCAAATGATTCTCCCTTCAAATTACTTAATGTCTTTGACGTATGGAGAAGATGCTAAAACTCGATCGTAGCTTCAGATCTACGCATCAATGGCATTCCATTTAAAAGTGATGAAAATTTGTATGATATATTTAAATCGATTTGTGATACACTGCAAATTAATACGCCAGCAGTAAAATCAATATACCGTCTTCAAAATAGTAATAATAAAAACAAGTAAGAGCGGCTAAATTCGGCTATGCCGAATCTTATATACCCTTCACCATGGTTGGGAAAAAACTGAAGTTTATATATGGACATATATGAAATAGACAGATTTATATACGGACGCCTTTAAGAGGAAATTAACCATTTAGTTTGGAGATAAAACTTGGACTCGGGAAGATTTATGGTTCCAGAAAATATGTATTTTAAAAAAATGTATGTTTTGGGCATAACTTTTTTGTATCTGAACCGATATTTCCGAGTTTTTCAGCAAATATGTTATACTAAAGATTTTCGATCTTTTGCTATATAAGACGTATCCATAGGTCATAATACAGCTCTAGAATAGTGTTTGTTGTTTGTGTATAAAAGGTTAAGAGGTGAAAGAAAAGAATTTCAACAAATCGTTAAAAGAAATCACTACAACTGCATGTGTTTTATTTCTACAAAATAGTTTGATTTAGCTGGCAAATTTGCATTTAGGATTTTATTTCGCTTTTTTATTAGAAATATTTGTAATTTCTTTAGCTTAATTTTAAAAATTTGAAGGAAAATTGTTTATAATTTTTTTTATAAATTATTATAAGTTATGACCTAAAATAGTTGCCCTCAAAGGTAAATTATGTATAAAATTTTCTTAATATGTGAGAAATAAAATGGTTTAAAAATGTTTTTATAAATTCTTTTAAATCGGAGCAAAAAATAGAAATAAAACCGTTTGTATTTTGTTTGTATCAGAGGGTTTTTATACAAATTTTGATGTTTTTAGCCTATTTATGGATTATTTAATTATTAATATAAAATTTTATTTAAATTAATTATTAAATGTAAAAAAAAAAACAAAAAATAAACAAAAAAAAAAAAAAATCTTAACGAACCCGCGACCCTTCCACCTGTGGTGAAAGGTATAAAAACGTTTGTATTTTGTTTGTATCAGAGGGTTTTTATAAAAATGTTGATGTTTTTAGCCTATTTATGGATTATTTAATTATTAATATAAAATTTTATATAAATTAATTATTAAATGTTAAAAAAAACCAAAAATAAGCAAAAAAAAAAAAAGTCTTAAGAAAATAATAAAAAAAAAATGTAAAAAAAAAGTGAATTGACCTCACCGAGATTTGAACCTCGAACCCCACGGCCTTAGAGAAAAAAAAAAGTATATGTAACACAGCGTCTAGACAACTGAGCTATTGAAGCTCACACAAAATCATCGTCAATAGAGGTACATATATAAAAGTCTTCGTTCATTAGAGATTTGTTTAGTTTTTATTTAAATGACAAATCTTTATATGTGTGTTGTTTGTGTATAAAAGGTGGAGATGAAAGAAAAGAATTTTAATTATTAATATAAAATTTTATATAAATTAATTATTAAATGTTAAAAAAAAAAAACAAAAATAAGCAAAAAAAAAGTCTTAAGAAAATAATAAAAAAAAATGTACAAAAAAAAAGTGAATTGACCTCACCGAGATTTGAAACTCGAACCCCACGGCCTTAGAGAAAAAAAAAAGTATTTGTGACACAGCGTCTAGACAACTGAGCTATTGAAGCTCACACAAAATCATCGTCAATAGAGGTACATATATAAAAGTCTTCGTTAATTAGAGATTTGTTTGGTTTTTATTTAAATGACAAATCTTTGTATGTGTGTTGTTTGTGTATTGAATTTTAACACATGGATGTGTTGTTATGCTCAAAATTCTACATACATATTAAACAAAGGGATTTTACTGGAAAAATTAGAGGTAGTCCTGGTTTTTTGCTAATATCTCAGCCATTTATTAACCGATCTGTCTGATTTTTAATAGCAAACAGAAATGGATCACATGTAACAGAAATAAAAAAGAATCAAGTCCTCATCATGTCTGGGTTCTTCGGAAAACCCATTTCAACACACAGACGGACAGACGGACAGACGGACATCGTTAAATTAACTTCGCTCTTCATAAGGACCCAGAATATATATACTTTATAGGGTCTAAGATCAATATTGTAGAAATTACAAACGGAATGACAAACTTATATATACCCTTCCACCTATGGTGAAGGGTATAATAAATCATTTTCGCCAGACGCAGTAATTATGGTAAAACTTTTCTCTCCGTATGATAAGAACTTTATTCTCAAAACCCTTGCAATATTCCGAAAAGTAATGCACTCATAACCTTGCCTTTTTTATCTTTCCTGTATTTTTCACTTCGAAACTTTCTTTTTCCAATAGGCGTTTCACCTAAAGTGGTAATAGCCTCATTCAAAGGACTCAAAGACATATTGACCATCGGAATGTCTGCCTCACTATCAGATGAAACATTTTGTTCAATTGTCATTTCACTCTCGGATTGTGGTTGCATTTGTTTCAATGCATTTGCTTGTTGAGACAAATCGATTTTACACTTGGGGCAAATGAATTGTGCTTCTTCACCGTATTGTATATTTAATTCATTCATGTATCGCTTCGAAACACCAGTTAATTTTAATACTTTTATCTTTTTCGAACGATGTCCACTCTTGTTAAACGGATTGCAGCAAAATTTATTCATTTAACTTTAAATTGTCTTTACAGCTTCACTCTTTACTTTACAAAAAAAAACACTTTAACACTTTCACTTTAGTATTCAACTGAAATTTGACTCAGAGTGTGTGAAGTATTTATATTTATTTTGTGGTAAAAAATAGGTAAAAAAAATAAGCGATATTTGCTTTTCTTTAATAGGAAAATTTGCGTGAACTACTGGTCATAAAATGTTTTTTAAAGAGGGACTTAATTGGTTACTGCCAATAAGCCGACCACAGGTCATAAAATGTTTTGTAAATTTTTTAAATTACCAGAGGGTCAATTCTTGTTCTGTGATAATGTGAAGTGAAAAAAAACTTTTAATTTTCGTTTTCATAAGCACTTTTCACTCGAACTTTTCACCAATACATAATTTGCGATTCTCGTTTGTATTGTGAAAAAAATGTTTCATTCCCACTGTACCTATGAAACTTTTGCAACTGTGTTATCCAAAATTTAAAACAAATGTCAAAACAGAGAAAAACGTAAACAAAATTGAAATAAGTTCGTAATTTTTTTTTAAATAAATATATTAAAATGTCTGGATTAATTGTATTATTGGATTTTACACAAATAATTCGGGATGAGCAAAGGTAAGACAATGATGTTACAAGCGTTTCATTGCAGTAAATAATTTCATATTTTATAGGAATTTTTTGAGAGTGCTGAGACGCACACTCCGTGATGGACAAAATCCATTCGAGATGACTACCGACGAGCACTTCATTGATTTATATCGATTTCCCAAATCATTGTGCTTGGAATTAATTGATGAAATAATCCCTTTTTTGCCAAATTCGAGCCGCAAACACGCAATTCCAAGTCATTTAATTGTATTAAGTGCCCTGCGTTTTTTTGCCACTGAAAGCTTCCAAAGAAGTGTGGGACAAGACAGTTTATCTTTTTTATCACAAACATCTGTAAGCAGATGTGTGCAAGTGGTTGCTTCCGCGTTAAATAATATATCTCATAGACATATTAAGTTTCCCACGCGCGAAGATTTTCCGGCATTGAAAATAAAATTTATGCAAAAGTATAAATTTTCAGGGGTAATCGGGCTCATAGACGGAACACATATAAAAATATCAGCTCCAAAGAATGAAATAGAGCACGTATACTATTGTCGAAAGGGTGGACATTCCAAAAATGTGATGATTATATGCGATGCGGATTGCCTCATTCTAGCCGCAAATGCTCAATTTGGGGGTACTGCCCATGACTCGTACGTATGGCGTCGTTCACGAGCTTGCAGGACTCTGGAAGAGCTTTATGGTGCAGGCGAACGTAATTTTTGGCTTCTAGGCGATAGTGGCTATCCATTGCAGGTAAGCAGTGACTTCCTACTTTAAGAGTAATCCTAATATTTCGTATATTTTAAAATAGCCTTGGCTTATGACACCAATTAGTGCAGCATCTAGTACTCCTGAAGAGCGCTACAATGTATCTCACAAGTCAACTAGAGCTCTTGTCGAAAGATGCATTGGTATTTTAAAAAGCAGATTTCGGTGTCTGTCAAAGGAAAGCGCCCTTTTTTACAGCCCACCAAAAGCCGGTCTTATAATCAACGCTTGCTTGGTTCTACATAATTACTTAATTCGTAGAAGAGTACCATTTCAAGAAACTTATGTAGAGGACTCTGAGGAATCTGAAGTGTATGCTAGCTCTTCTTTGGATATTTTAAATGGGAATTTATTAAACATTGCAAGAAGACAACGTTCGCAAATTGTTCAAGATAACTTTACTAATAATATTCAAACATAAATTTGTACTGTATCACATTTCAGTTTATTAATTATATTAATATATCACATTTTTAAACACTAACAATTAAATTCAAGAAACATTTACTTATACTAATAATACTGTACTTCACTTTTTTTTAAATAATAAATAAATCACATTTTTTTAAATACTACATAATAAAAAAAATCTTATTCATACCATCTTAAATATTATAAAAAAAAAAAGGAAAAATTAAAAACAAATATGTCTTCACTTAGAAGAATAAATTCTAATTAGGGTTTCTAGCTTTGCTACAATATTTTCTTTTGCCTGCGTACCGGCTTTTATTGCCTCAGTTTGCTTTTTTGTAGCTTCTACCTGCTCCCTTAGAACGGAAATTTGTTCTTTTTTTAAATGGTTTGCTATCTCCATTTCCAATTGCGGTGTCTCTGGCTGCGTTTTTTTCCTTCTTCTTTTTGATCGGGTTGTTGCAGCAGCTGAGGAATCACCGCCCAAAATTCCACTGGAAGTGGTTGCAGCATATTCTGCTGTGTCTGCTGCAATATTAAAACTAATTTTACAGTCGGACAAAAGCTCCTCTTGTGCCTGTTTACAAACGTCATCAATATTTATATTATTTAAAATTGGGTTTTGTTCAAAACCCACTTCTGGCGTTTCATCACCGTCGACTGCTTCTTTTGTAAAAATTTTTAAAATTCGGTCTTCTAGTGGCGACAGTGGTTTTGTTTGCTTCATACCATTTATGCCGCTTCTTTGTTCCGCTTGCTTAAGTGCGCTATATTTGGTGCGCGTATGAAGTCTAATATTATTAAAAAAAAACATTTCATAAATAATATAAATAAACTATAAATAAATATACCTTAAGTCGCTCCAATACTTCTTCCATTTCGCACCATCCTTTTGGGTCCCACCAAGACTGTTGAGGCTCGCCGCTAATTCCTTCCACTTTTCATCTCTAAATTTGGCACCATCTGCAGTTACAAATCTGTAAATAAGGTATTAATAAAATTGTGATTATGGTAATAAAACTACTTACTTATCGTTTGCTATATCCACATGCTCTTCTAAATAATTTATTAAATATTCCTTTTGGTTTTCGCTGGCACGCTTTCCTCTTAGAACCTTCTCCATGTTTGTTTCATTTATAAATAGTTTGTGAAAAAAATTTTTTCATATGAAAATATTTTGACAGTTGGTTGCACTGTTACACAAAACAAGAATCGCCAGTGTTGTGCAATCGTGAAAAAATCTTGTTTCGTTCCACTTTTTTTTCATATGAAAACGTATTGACATTTCTTTACATTTTATCACAAAACGCGAATCAAAAATACTATGAAAATGTGAAAAAACTTTTCATTTCACCTTTTCACAGAACGAGAATTGACCCTCAGGTAATAAATATTTCGCCATATTTATGGAAAATCCGTGTTTTATGACTTGTTTCTGCACGTGTCATTTTAGGCGAAATATTTATTACCTGGTAATTTAAAAAATTTACAAAACATTTTATGACCTGTAGCCTCAGTCGGGTTTGGTGTGCCATTACATGCCACTGCTGCTATTATCCATGGATTTATGGCCGATCTTGTGAAGGCAGGCAGACCATATTCACTACACACTCAACTTGGGGCTCTTAAAAAAAATTGATTTTTTCTTCATAAATGTATTTTTAACTGTAAAATAATTTTTAAAATGTATTTTTAATAATAAAATAAAATAATGTTAAATAATTAAAAATAATTCAATTATAAAAAATATAAAAACAATGAGAACAAGGTGGTCTCTTAAACGCTCTTCTCCTGTCCAAACAAGGAGTCGGGGCCCATTTTTTTATTGCTGATTCTTAAAGCAAAAATTATGAGGAATCCAAAAAAAATAAAATTAGCCGGAAAATTTAGGAGCTTCTGTGGAAAATCGGAAAATTTAATTTTCATGGGAAAATTTAATTTTCATGGGAAAATTTAATTTTCATGGGAAAAAAGGTAAATTTCTGAGAAAAATTAGGAAAATTTTATTTTTCAATTAAAGCCTGATTCAATACCTTTCCAACGAGCTATCGTTGCGATCGCTTTAGTAGTTTTTTTTTTTAAACAACTTTCAATGAGGTCCCTTATGAAGAATTCTTCAATTTTGTCACATGACAGTGGTGTACACCACCACTAAACCAGTCACTATAAAAAAAAAAATATGTAGGTACATTATTTTTTGTTGGGCAATCGATTGAGACTATTTTAAAATCGGAGAGGGGTCGTCCAAAAGGTGATCGCTTTCATATGGAATTGCTCTATTTATTTTTTTTTAAAGATTGAAGAAAAGGCTATTAAATTCATTTTGTACAAAATTTTCTGACTATAATAGGTAATTAGTTATATGTATCCAAAAACGGAAAATTTCAAAATTCAACACCGATCCCGCTGAAATTTTGTGTCATAACTACTACCCAATAGGACTCAACTTGGTGCAAGTTTCATCCCGGTCCCAAAGACATCGGGTTATAAAGTTCGTACACTTAAGATGTTTTCCCCCATAATTACGTATCTTTGATATGCTAAGTTGTTTGATTAAAATATTTCATTTGATATATTAAGAAAAATCAGTAAGAATAAGCTTGTTTAAGCCTTCGCACAGTGGACAAAATAGAAGTTGTTATCGTATGTTACTAAAAACTGGTATGTGTTTTTAGTTTGAGTGAATTAGAAGATAAACGAAATTTTTGGAAAATTGGTGCAAGGACACGCCTTAATCCATATATCCTGAAGTTTAAATACCGTTAGTTTGCAGTCATAAAAAATTATGTTTAACAATAAAATTGAATAATTTTTTTTTACCCTTAAAATACTGAAATTATCAAAAAATTCGGTACCGAAATACCAAACCAGGCGTTATTTTGATTACCACGTTAGAAATTAGAGATTAAATTTTATGAAACTTTTTGTTAATAAATTTAAATAACTGTAAATGAAATGCTAATATAATAAAACAAAACAAGTACTGTCAGGGATGGAACTTTTTAGATAATACTGAAATTTAACCAAAATTAAAATCGATGGTACTTTTTATAATGCATTTATTATTATTGAGCTTCATTAAAATCGAAAAGTTTTTATTTTTTTAATCTTAATCCCCATTTTTATAATTTTTTTTCTCTTTTAATATTTCTATGTCTATTTTATAACTCTTAATTATTATTTATTTTTAACATTTTTCAAAAGAAGGTATGGAAAAAGTACTAAAGTTTTAAATTTTTCATCCCCGGGATCTTTATTTATTTCTGTTATGAATACTGGTAACACTATCAAATTACACTATGGAACATTTTTGGGATTATTGTCTGGGGGGTGAGAAATTCCAAGTCAGGGTGATGGTACTAGGTCAATATAGTAAAACCCTCAAAGGGTTTGGTGTTCGTATGTGTCAGTTTTCTTTTATGACCTTTTAATTTTTTTCCTTATCTTGATGTTTTTTCGCTTAGTTGTAACATTTTGGCAAAAACGTAGTTTAACATAACTCGAGAACCACTTGTCCGATTTTGCTAAAACTAACTCAAAAAAACTTAGAATTACAATTTCTTTAATCCGTTCATAACGTTTTTCTTTATAATCAACAGTTTTGCCGGTAAAAATAAATTTGTGGAGAAAAAAAAATATTTTTTTGCCTAAAAATTAAAATTTTTTTTTTTTAAATTCATAAAAAGTCCAAAACGGAAAAAAGGATCAAGTGTTATTAATTTCATGTAAAGTCACATAACCTATAAACAAAATGCGACATAGATCATAGAAATCGATTAACACGTTCTGCTTTTATTTACAATTAAGTGAAGGTATCCCATTTTGACAAGAATATTGATATTTGTTTTTATTCAAAAAAGTGTCATTTATCGCCTTTTTTATAAATTTTCCCCAATAACTCCAGACTTTTGGCCATAAACTACTAAAAAAATTAAGTAAACATTTTTATAATTTTTTATTTTTATTTTATTTATTTATTTTTATTTATTTCAATAAATATTGCCTAGACTTTTTCGATGGTGGTTGTTCGGGACTAGTGGCATCGCATTCATCGCTATCATCAGTTTCTGAACCACACGTAATGTCAATGTGTGACTCCACTGTTGGCCCTTCTGCATCTCCTGAAAATTCTTTATCATCAAGATCATCCTTGTCTTGCCACACAAGCTTACTCCACCAGCAAATTTCCGCAATTATTGCACTCGGCGACTTTTTGCCTCTATATCTGTAAGTTTTTGTTTTATTAAAATGAGTTTGAAAAAATAAAAAAATCAGTATTACCTCATTTCAAATGGCATAGACACTTGATGATAGCGGTTACCTTATTCATCAGATTTGGTAGCCAATTGTTTGCTGAAGTAGTCCAGATGATGATGTAAATAATGGATTTTCAAGGACATGTGGACACCAATTTCCGAGAATGCTCTTAACATCCTTGCGACAGAAACATCGTAGTTGTTAGAACGATGCTTTCCCAACAAGCCTTCTATTACTTCTTTGATTGCCTGCCATGCATTCAATTCAGCGTCAATCAAAATATTGTTAAATGCGTCACTTTTAATCAGCTTTCGTATATCTGGACCATTTACTACGCCTGATTGGAAAAAATTAATTTGTTAAGATGGGAAATCATGGGAAATGAATGTGATATTATAACTTACCTTCTTTAATTTTACTTTCGCTGATAAAATTCTTAACAATTCCAAGTTTAATATGCAGTGGAGGCAGCAATATCTTCTCCTTCGGCACTAGAGGCTCACGAATAATATTGGCCGTTTGTAACCTGCTGTGCTCTCTGAGTTTCCATCCGTGGCATGCATATTGGTCACCGGAAAATCGTGTGTCCCAATCGCACAAAAAGCACATATATTTTATATAGCCGCTTTGAAGACCGCAAAGCATTGCTACAACTTTTAAATCGCAGCATATGCGCCACATATGTTTGGCGTAGTTAACCATTTTTAAAATATTTTCCAGTGCATCATATGTTTCTTTCGTTTCTGTACTATAGGCGATTGGAACTGAAGGTTTTTTATTGGCCTTATGCAGTAAATCCGCCTTCAAGCTGAGTTTTGAACTGTCAATAAATAATCTCCAGTCATCTGCTTCATATTTTATTTCCATTGCGGATGAAGTACATCTCGTATGTTTGAACAAAATCAGTACTGAAATTTCCCCTTTTTTATGTGTTGAGACATATCGACCACAGCAGTAGCAAAAGCTATTTATATCTGGCTTGCACAGTTCCATATTTTGTTCAGTTTTGTTCACTTTTAAAAAACTGGAGAAAAATCACTTTTACTGTTCGCGTTCGTCGGCACTTGTTGAATGACAAAAATCACAGAACCAGTGTGAGAAAGAAAAGATGTATAATGACAATGCATGTTTTATGTGAACATTACAGAACCAGTGTTGCCACATCAATATTTCTCTTTTAGTACAGTAGAAAAATATGAGAGAGTTCGGCTTGTGAGTGTCAATGTTTTCTCCAAATAATGTTGTGCATATCTGGAGCAAATTTTTGAAATTCATACATTTACCTAATTGTGAATAAATGAGAAACGCGTGCATCGATTTTCATGATCTATGCCTTTTTTTGCTCATGAGTTATGTGACTTTACGCGAAAGTAATTAGTTTTGGCACTTTTTTCCATTTTGGATTTTTTATGAATTTAAAAAAAAAAATATTTAAATTTTTAGGCAAAAAATACTTTTTTCGCTTCATACATTCATTTTTAACTTCGAAAGTGTTGCACATATAGGAAAACGGTATAAAAACAGATTAGAGAAATTGTAATTCTTAATTTTTCTAAATTTGTTTCATCAAAATCGGACAAGTGGTTCTCGAGTTATGTTAAACTACGTTTTTGCCAAAATGTTACAACTAAGCGAAAAAACATCAAGATAAGGAAAAAATTTAAAAGGTCTTATTAAACATAATAATAATTTTTGATATTCGGTATTCGGAATGTTTTGGCTATTTACCGAATATTGCTACTATTCATTCAAATACCGAATATTGCCACTATTTCGCCGAATTATTCGTTTTATAAAAATACGCTAAAATCAATGATTTTTATTTAAAAGAAATCACAACAAATCAAAATTTGAAAAAAAAATTTAATAAAACTTCTTTAAGATTATTATTGACTTATTAAAAAAGTGTTCTCTATTAGCGAGAATGAAGCGTTATAGTCGGAAAACAATTATTTGTTGCCTAAGTGTAACTTTTTTTAAAATGTTATGAATATGCACTTTTTATTCGGAATTTGGTTCTTTTTTTATTCAGCCGAATATTCGGTATTCGGTTTGAGCATAATATCGAATATTCAGTATTTCGAATACACTATTCATATACGAATACACTCGAATACATTGTTCGTGATATCTCTAATCAAAACCCATTTCTTGTCGCTCAATGGCTCATAATGAATTTATTAATTTAAATAATTTCGAATGTTTGTCAATTGATATTTTTTTATTGTATTTTGTTAATATGATGATTTTGTTATGTTTTTGTTATTGTCATATTTAGTATATTTGCATATTCTTCTTTAATGTTGATCTTTTTATCTCCGTCAAGTTTTTTTTTCTGAAAGGGCCTTTAGTTCTTATATATTATACACATAAGAATATTTTGGTTCTTTTCCCTTTCATGTTGTTATTTTATTTAGTTTGTGAGGAAAAAACACTGCGGTAAGTATGTGGGATAATTATTTTAAATATTATTGTAACCCTTTATTTTTCAATATTGGAAAAAAAGGAACACACACAAACCAACATTGTTATTTTTTTGGAACGTCAAGGTGTCGTTAAATTCGCTCCTCGCAAACGACCGTCGCAGTCAGTGACAATTTCTTTATTTCGCAATATTTGTGGTGCGAATTTTTTTATGCAATATTTGTGCGAAAATTTGTGTGTTCCAAGTGCATCTTTTTGAATTTATGTGTGGCTTATAATGGAACGATCGCCCGTAAGAAGAAGTCCACGTAATCAACCAAGTGGTTCCATGCCTGTCGGAACAACTTTGTCAAAACAAAATAATCCCCTTATCGCTAGAGTGTCTTCTTTGCCTGCCGGTTCTACTGCCATTGGAACAGCTTTAAGATAAAACACTACTCCCTCTGCCCCCGGAGTGTCAGCCAGTTCCATGACTGCCAAAACAAATTCTGTTATAGCCACCACTACCGGAACAATTCATGCCATAACCACCACCACTGCTGTCGGTAATCAAAATATTAATCCTAACCTACAAAAAGAAAAAAAATTTCATGGTTTGTCGACGTCGTCCACTGGTATTGCTACACAACTGGATCATCTTCAACAACTGTGAATTCCTCTGCTGCTTCAAATTCATCCGTGGTTCTGCCGCAGCCATCAAATGTTACGACGCCTGCAACATTGTTGGCTGATGACAAAAATTTTTACGGTTTTAATGGTAGGCAACCGCTATTATCAAACATGATGCCGCCAAATGTACAAAACCTGTTTCAAAATGGTGGTTTAATACGAATGCATAAAAAAATTTATGATTTGCCTAGTTTTGGTGGCGCTCCTGAAGATTGGCCCATGTTTTCAACGGCCTTTGAACAGTCAACTTTTATATACCAATATAATAATTTTGAAAATTGTTTGAGGTTACAAAAAGCTTTAAAGGGTGAGGCACGAGCTAGCGTAAAATCATTGCTAATTCATCATATAGTGTAAACTCGGTTATGGAACAATTTAAATTTCAATATGGTCGCCCAGAAATTCTAATTCGCTGCCAGCTCCAACGGGTAAAGGAAATTTTGCCTATCGGAAAAACGCCATATATAAACTCATTCCATTTGCTGTAATGGTGCAGAATCTTGCCGCCTTTTTAGTAACTGCCAACGGACAATAGCATTTGGCGAATCCAACTTTATTGGAAGAATTTGTTGATAAAATTCCTATGAGTAAACAGATGGAGTGGGCTCTTTATGAATCAAAAATTAAGCCTTATTCAACAATTTTGGATTTTTACAACTGGCTTAAGGGTGTGGCTGATTTGGTCAGAATAGTTCAAAGTGCCAATGTATATAAACAAAATAGTGAAGCGAAAAGAAAAGTTGTCCTCCATGCTGCGGAGAAACAACGAAAACAACATGAATGCCCAATTTGCCAGGCAAATCATAAAATATATGAGTGTACAAAATTTAGTTTAATTAGTGTGCCTGACCGGTGGACTGAAGTTAAAAATTTGATGTTATGTTTTTCGTGTCTCAATTATGGCCATTAAGTAGGACCTGCCATCGTCGTAAGCAATGTCCAGTGGATGGTTGCCTAAGAAAACATAACAAATTATTACATGACGTTAAAATAAATATTGGTGGAAACAAATTTAGTGATTCAGAGTCAGCTGGTTCAAGCGGTTCAACAAATGGGAATGAGGCAGTTATTAGCTGTATGTCTGCTAGTGTTAATAAAGGTGTTCTATTATTTCGTGTTGTGCCAGTTGTACGTATGTTTCAATTCGGCTATAAGGACCATACTTCCGCATTGAAACATATGCTTTGCTAGATGAAGGTTCATCGGTTACTATGATGGATAGTTCCTTGGTGAAGCAGCTTGGTCTTCAGGAACAACAAAGCAAATTGAATCTTCATTGGTATGCTGGAAAGGCATCACAGGAATTGCCTTCGGTGGTTGATCTTCATGTGAGCGGTATTGGTAAGCGAAGAAAATACGCCTTGCGCAGAGTGTATGGAGTTTCCAATTTGAAATTGCCGCCTAAAAGTTTTAATATGGATTTGAGTGGCCATCGTGGTTTGCCGATAAAATCATATGATGGTGTGGCTCCTAAAGTGTTGATTGGTCTGGACCATTGCCATCTACGTCTGCCAGATCAAATCGTGCCATTCGAGGAAAATGGTCCATTTGCAGCTAATACCCCGTTGGGCTGGGTCGTCTTTGGTCTGATTAAAGGTATGCCATCCGATTCACAATTATGTGTACTTTCAGTTCAGCCAGAAGAGAATTACTATGACTTGGTGGCAAGTCAAGTTGATGGAAGATTCCAAACTCGACTCCTATGGCGAAGTGAATTTGTGGTGTTGCCGGATGGCTACTCCATGGCTCTCAACAGACTTTTTGGTATCGAAAGAAAAATGAATAGAAATCCAGATTGTGGCTCCGCCTATAACGCCATTATAAATGATTATGTTTCAAAAAGGTATGTGCGTAAATTGTCGTCCATCGAAGCTGCTGGTGTTTGCCCTAGAACATGGTAACTTCCACATTTTGGAGTGGAAATTTGTTCGGTGTTTGATGCTGCCGCATCTGTTGAAGGAGTTTCATTAAAATCAAATTTGCTAAAAGGCCCTCAACAATATAAGCCGTTGCCAGCTGTTTTGTTTAATTTTCGTGTTGGGGATGTGGCAGTGAATAGATCTAGTCCTGATGAAATGTATTGTTTAACCGCTGCCGAATTACAAGCTGCTAAAATATTCCTCTGCCGCCAAGCTCAAGATGATTGTTTTGGATGCGAAATACAAATGATTAAAAATGGAGGTAATTTACAAAAAGGTAGTGAATTGTATAATTTGTTACCCTTTATAGATGAAAATTCATTAATGCGAGTCTATGGTCGTGTCGACGCAGCGGGTTGGTTACCACCGGATACAAAGCGTCCAATAATATCGCCACCATTTTATCCAGTTACCGAATTGTTTGTGGCCCACGTACACAAGAAGATGAAACATACAAATTTTGATTCACTATATGTGAAAGTAGAAGAACGTTTTGGATTCCACGCCTTCGAAGAGTTTTACGTAAGTGTATTTCAAACTGCTCCATTTGTAAATTTTGTCGTACATTGCCAGTACCACCGCTTATAGGTCAAAATACCGATTGACGCCCTTTGTTCGGCCTTTTTCATATACAGGCTTGGATTACTTTGGCCTCTTTACAGTAACAATTGGACGCCGCGACGAGAAACGCTGTATTGCGTTATTCACATGCCTTACCATAAGGGCTATTTTTTTCTACTGATGCCTGCATTCTTGCTATACGAAATTTTATAAATCGACGCGGTACACCTACAAAGTTGAGGAGCGACAATGGTAAAAATTTTATTGGTGCTGACCAGGTTTCGAAGCACTTCGATGAAGTATTTGCTGCGGCCCGAATAAAAAATGAGTTGTCCACTAACCCAGCAGAAGGTGGTGCATGGGACCGTATGGTCCAATGCGTGAATCGAGTTTACGTGTGACCCTGAAAGAAACCTGTCCACGAGAACACACATTGCAAAGTTTCTTGATTGAGGCAGAATATATTGTAAATTCACGCCCGTTAACGCATTTGCCCTTAAGCCACGAAGACGAAGAGCCACTAACTCCTAACCATTTTTTGCTGGAAGCAGCTAACACTTCACAAACTCCCTCCGGAGCCATATCAGACAAGCCAGCTTTATTGAGGAAACAGTGGCGCATATCCCGTCAATTGCGTGACCACTTTTGGAATCGATGGATAAAGGAATATTTGCCCACTTTGACCAGGCGTTCTAAATGGTGTAAATTTACAAAGCCAGTTGCAACTGGTGATTTGGCTTTTATCTGTGATTGCTGTTTATGAAAGGGCCGTCCGTTCTTATGTGTTATACACATAAGAATAGTTTGGTTCTTTTCCCTTTCATATTGTTATTTAATTTAGTTTGTGAGGAAAAAACACTGCGGTAAGTATGTGGGATAATTATTTTAAATATTATTGTATCCCTTTATTTTTTAATATATAAATAAACGCACACACGAGTTAATTCCCTAGCTTAGGGAATTAATAAAAAGATTATTTTTTTGTAGTCGCTGCACTGAAATGTACGCTTCTTTATTTCAATGTATTCTTAAGACTGGAATTACAAATGTCACTTAACAACTATTTATAAAAAATATTTTGGAAATTCTAAATATGTTTGTCTAGACAGTTTTTAAGAATCTCTTTGTCCTTATAATTATCATGTGTATCCTTAATTACTAATTATCAAGGTTGTTCCCTTGTTATAAGAACCATTAGTTGTTTAGGTAAACAACTAGTGATGAGTTTATTGTTTTAATTGGGTTAAAGCAATAAATGTGTTTTATCATGGAAGCTGACCTTGGATTTAACTATCGTATTAATGTATTTTATCATGGTAGTATGTTTTTGGGTGATGAAAATTTATCATACTTGTTGTTTACTATTGGTTAATGTTTGTTTTGTCCTAAGACATAATTATTCTTATCTTATATTTTGTGGTCTGTCTATATTTGCTTAATGATATATTTAACCTTGGTCCGTTATCATGATGTGTGTCCGTTATCAGAGTGATGTCCTAATGTCGTAAAGTACAGTGTGAGTTAACTCACGCACAAACCAACATTGTTATTTTTTTGGACGTTAAGGTGTCGTTAAATTTGCTCCTCGCAAACGACCGTCGTAGTCAGCGACACTTCTTAACAATTTTTGCTTAAAATTTCATGTATTTAGCGCCCTCTGATGGTGCAAATAAGAGTCAAATAAAAATTTTTTCATAATCATTCCAAATTTTTTTTTTAATATGTATATTGTCGGGGAACTTTATTATATTTGACATTATTTTAATTTTTAACACTACAAAATTGCATCTAATTTGAAAAAAAATCATGAAAATAGGCTTTTTTAAAAATGTTGTTTTGTAGTTTGTAGCAAAATATTGGCTCTATTCTTTTTATTCACCCTTATTCTAGTTGTCGTTATCAATGTCGTCGTTGTTTTTGAGTCAACATCACTTTGCTTCGACGTCGACATCACTTCGACACCAAATTGGTATTCTAAAACAGTGTTGTAACGACGTTGACAGTTTATCGATTTAAACAAAAACACATCTCTAAAAATTGAGTCGGCAGATTTATTTTGTTTATTATTTTTGCGAAAAAATGTTTTTTATGTGTAATTTAAATTCTGATACTAGTAATGAAGAAAATAAAGAAAATCTAGTATTGGAAAGAAGACTTCTCATACAGAAATCCAATATCTTTAATCTGCCGGATAACAAGTGAGTAGCAAAATCAAAGTCTGTTACTTTAAAGAATGTTAATCTTCTAATTTTTTTAAAAGGTTTGAAAGTTACTTTCGGCTGAATAAAACAGCCTTCAAAGATGTGCTGGAAACAATAGCACCTAATTTGAAAACCGGAATCAAGTCCACATTTATTTCCAAAACAATAAAGTTGGCAGCTACATTAAGATTTTTAGCCCAGGGGTCGTACCAGCTCAGTGTTGGAAACGTCTTTAACGTAGGGTTCAGCTGTTTCTGAAACTGTAGAAGATTTGCCACAGCTTCCTCCAGCGGGCTCAATTGCTTGAATCTTCCGCCACCTGTAGCATTACACTCGGCTTTGTTGGCTACCATTTTCTTTTTAACTTTAAATTTTAAGTCTCGCCAAACCTATAAATAAATTTTGTTATATTTTTATAATGCACTTTATATGATCATGCTTTATTTACCTTCTGCCATCCATCTCAAATTATTCTCGGTGGGCCAAGTGCATTTAATAAATTTTACATTTTTTCCGTTTTTTTTTCAGTCATTACTTTTCCTCAAGTCGTTACTAAAAATTGTGTCGACAAAATCAGAGTCGTTTCAAGACAATATCGACGTCAAATTTTCTTACAGAATACCAAATACTTGTCGACAGTTATCAATTATTTTCGATAACGACAACGGGAATACCAATTTCAAAAAAATCCCAAGACAACATTGTCTTGTGTCGATGACGACAACTAGAATAAGGGTGATTATCTTTGATATAATAGCATTAACTTTGAAAAACGTCAAAAATAAATTTTTCGTATTTTTTTACTCCATAAAAATTTTGTAATTTTTGGGTTTTCTACAAAACAAAATGTATAAGTTAAAGCCACAAAAATAAATATTTAAAAGATTTATATTAAAATTTATATTTTTAGTTTATTAAAAATATACTAGAACAATTAAAAAAACTTGAAATCATTTTTTGAAAAACCTAATTTTTAAAATTTTTTTCGTGCAGCATCTAAACCTTTTTTTTCTGTTATTCTCAACGTTTAGCGCCCTCTCGGGGCTCCAAATATTTATTTTTTTACGTCATTTCAAATTTTGACACTTTAAAAGTGGAACAAATTTTGGTATAAATTTTGGAAGGAAACATATTTAAAAACATGTTTTTTATAATTTGTGGCAAAAACTTGGTTCTATTCTTCTTATTAAACTTTAAAAAACATAAAAATACTCTTTTTTTACTTCATCAAAGTTTTGAAAATTTCGAATTTTTAACACAAAAAAAATAACTATTAGAGCCATAAAAAAAATGTGTACTAAAGATTTATACTGAACGGTATATTTTTAGTCGATTAAAATATATTAAGACAAAATAAAAACCAGCCTTTGAATTAATTTTTTACAAAATTAATTTTATTTTTGTTTTCGTGAAACAACTAAAAGCCATATTTTTGTTAAGTTTAGCGCCCTTCCATGGAGCCAAAAAGATTCACACCAATTTTTTTTGTTAGTTGCTTTATAATCTTTCCAAAAATAAAGGGTGGTTAAATTTTAAGGGCCGGTGTTGAATGTGAACCACACCTAATCGTCAAGTTTTTTTCTGCATTTCATTTGACATTTCTCAGACTAACTCAATTTAAACCATGGAAAGATACACAATTGAGCAACGCGTTAAAGTTATTCAGGCTTTTTATGAAAATGGGCGTTCAAATCAAAATGAATTTCGTGCATTTCGTGCAGTTCGTGATTTTTTTTTGGTCAACATAATCGACTAAATGTGTCTGGAGAATTGTGGGCAAATTTCAGCAAACCGCGTCTGTGAAAACACCTGTGCATGCTCGCCCAGTTCGTTCTCCGGAAAACATTGCTGTTGTTCGCGATAGTGTGTCATGAGGTTGGCCAAGCATTTACCGTGAATGGTGTTCGCTATCGCGAGATGATAACGAACTTATTGTGGCCAGGAATTGAGGATATGACCCTGGACGATATGTGGGTTCAACAGGACGGTGCCACTTGCCACACAGCTAACGAAACAATTTATCTTGCGCAACAAATTCAATGGCGATGTCAATTGGCCGCCAAAATCATGTGATTTGACACCGTTGGACTTCTTTCTTTGGGGTTATTTGAAAGAAAAGGTGTACGTCGATAAGCCAGCAACAATTCAAGAGCTAAAGGATGAGATAATTCGGCTTATTAACGGCATAGAACCTCAATTATGTCTCAGCGTCATCGAAAATTTGGACGATCGGATGGAGGCCATTTGGCAGATATTTTGTTCCATACATAATTGAACCATACCATATTATCAAAAAAAAAAATGACAATAATTTCCTAAATAATTTGTGTTTTATTCAAAATCAACATCGGCCCTTAAAATTAAACAACCCTTTATATTATTCATCAATATTCATGACCAACATTTTATTTTTGATTTTTGTCCACGGAACAAAGCACTCTGCTTCGGGTCCAAAAGTGACACTTTGGTTAGCTTCTGTCCTCAAAAAGAACCAAGTTACAGTTAATTGATGCATTAAATGAAATATAAAATAATTAATAATAAAAATAAAATAATTTTAATAAAAAGCGGCGCTACACATTAACAATATTCCGAATAGCAAAATCTAAGAAATTATAAAAATATTTATTTTTTCTTTTCTTTTAGATGATCAACAGATTTGGTCTGAAATTAGTGAATTTGACGATTCCTTCATAGATAAAATGATATTAGATGACGAATCAACACCAGGAAATGAGCATAAATGTGATGTTATATGTAATGATAATGACAGTGATGCTGATGTTTTAGATAAATTTGGTTATAACAATTGGACAGGCGCACATGATATTAGTACCTCGGAAATATGTTTGTTTATAGAGAAACCCTGTACTTTAAATTTTGAATATTAACTTATGTAGTTATTTTTTAAATATTTGTCAAGTGTTTTATTTATTTATATTTGTATGTTGCAACAACTTTTTATCACCGTAAAACAAATATTTATGACCGTAAAAAATAAATAAATATATTCCATCAAGAGTAGGGAGTGAAGTCTGAATTCTTGGGGTGAATTTGGAATATATTTTTATTAAACATTTTTTATACAAAGAATTTTTTGAATTGTAGATCCTTAACAAAGTTTGTTTTATTTCATACATTTAATTATAATAACAATTTTTAGACCTGCTTACTTTTCTCAGAGTAATTACAGCTTAACGCCTAGCCATAGGTGTGAATGTCAAAATTATATTGAAACATCTGTCGTTAATGCTTTACTCTGGTTATTTATTAGATAAGTTACCCGCGCTTAAACCCTTTAAGCCCAAATTAATCTGAGACAAACGTGCGTGAGGACTATTCTGTTAAAACAGATTTTCTATCCGTTTTTACGTGACAGTATAAAACAGTTGATTAGTTTTTGTTTATGTGAAAAAAAATCAAAAAGAAAAGAAATAAAAAATTTTAACATATATAAAAACACATTCTGAAAAACATACAATGGATGATGAAAAGCTGATATTGTTGGTTCAGGGCAATGATGTACTGTACAATAAAAGAAGCCCATATTATATATTGCCAAATAAATATGCGATAAGATAAAATTTTTGAAAAATAGTATGGCAACACCGTGTGTAAGAATGGTGAATAAAAATGCAAGAAGATATACTAGACACAGCAACAAGCTTCCATTTCTAAAACGAAAAACAACAATTACGAAAACAATGCCTACCTATATACTTTAGAAACTTTTGCACATATTTACAACACTGCAATGTAAAAAAACTGCTAAGTAATTCTAACAAGATTGAAAAAAACAAACATTTTTTATTTCAAAAAAGTAACTGTGATCTGAACCGGCACTTGCTGTGTCTTAGGCAGCCACCTACACAGCTGAGCCACGAACGCTATTACTTACAATGCATTAAACATAAATATATTGAGTCTATTTGTTTGTCAATCAGTTTAAGTAGTCGACCAGTGCGGACGCCATTTTTTTTAACTTGTACGTAATAAAAGAAATAATTTTACCAAACAATTATAATACACATTAAAATACATATGCGAAAAGACGCTGAAGACAAAAAAAATATTTAACATTGTTATGTAAAAAAAAGAAAATTTAAAACAATATCTTATACACAAAAATAAATTTAATAAAAACAGTGCACAAAATAAAATAAAAATAAAAAATGGCTGTTGGTCATTCCCCCCCGCCAACTCCAACAACAAAAATAAAAACAATAAACACAGTGCTCTCTTCCGCGCTTAATGCACCCCCTTGTAATTTAAATGATGTCCCCCCTCATACCATGCAATCAATACCTTGGAGTGTGGAGTGTAATACTCCAACTACTACAAACGAAAATATTTTTTCAAACATTTCTTTGCATACTTACCAGAGAACTGCAAATGCTGATTGCAAAACGTTCATACGCAATCAACAAGAATAAATATGTGTTTGCGTTGAAACGTTGAATATACACCAACACACATATTTGTTAATGATTTTAAATCAATCAAACTACGTGCAAATTGTTGTCACTGATTTATAATAATCGGTCGTTTTCATACCATTGATTTTATTCTGTTCGTTCGGGTCGACAATAATTATTCTGATGTAGAATAAATCAGAAAAAACAACAAACAACGCGTATGTGTGTATTCATAATTAAAACAAAACAGTTTCTTATCTATAAAAAGGGGGTGGTTTTGTAGAAACACATTTAATAAATTAGGATGGGTCTAAAATCCTGTTTTTTTAGAATTTTTATTAGTAATACCAAAAATATTGTTCTTTGTGAAATTTTTTTTTAAATTTAGGTCGATATCTCAGGCTCTCCCAATCCGGTTAAAGTTAAATATTGCCTAATTTTCCAATCAAAATAGATGAAAAAAAAATTTGGACAATCTTTAAATTTTTCCGGATTAAGCAAGCCTGGGATATCGACCTAAATTTTTTTTCCAAAAAAATATTTTTATTTCACAAAGAAGAATATTTTTAGTATTGTATTACTAATAAAAATTCTAAAAAAGCGGACTAAAGTCCCACCCTAATGTACATTTATGAAATGTGTTTCTATTTTGTTTTGATTATGAATACACTCGTTGTTTGTTGTTTTTTCTGATTTATTCAACGCTGACTTTTTGTTGAGTGATTACATTTGCATAAAACATAATCGCCACATGATTTACACTGATCCCAATTACGCGTTCAGTAACATGATGCTGATTTTATTCTACAGAGAATTTTGTTGAATTATTAAATGTGAACAAGAATTTTTGTGTATGATTAAATCAAGAAAAAAGTTGATTTTGCAGTTCTCCAATACGTACCCAACATCAATTACAGCAAATACAGTAACAATATCAACTGTAAGTATTGCTAATACACAACCAATACAAAACTCAATAACAACAACAACAACACTGCTTTCATCTATGCTATTATGTCTACTTGCACGGCTAATAGTAGCTTTGTTAAATCAAACACAATGGTTGAGAAAAAGAGCATAACTAACAATTCTAATACTCAGTCTGATACACAATGGTCGCATCAAAAGGTGCTATACCCAAAACTAGTTCAAACAACACGACATCTGATAAATATAACCATAGCTACACCTAAACCAATTATTCAAAAGGGACTTGCCAGGTATTTTTCTGTACTGAAACGTAAACGAAGCCCCAAGTCCTCTAGTATTGCTTCATCGTCCAAGCAACCAAAAGATGAAAACGTGTCCCTATTAACATCAAATCGTTTTGCTATTCTGGCAAATGAAGCTGAAGAAGCTGAACCAGTTGGTAAAATGCACAAACCACCCCCACTATTCCTAAGAGAACAAAGTTCGAATGAAATTGTTCAAAACTTAATCAAAATCATTGGCGAAAACTCTTTTTATGCGATCCCAACTAAAAAGGGAAAAATTTATGAAACAAAAAATTCAAGTACGTACTGAAAATGATTTTCGAAAAGTAGTATCTGATTTTGAAACCCACAAAAAAACTTTTATACTTACCAATTAAAGAGCAGTAAGGGTCTTAAAGTTGTAATTAAGGGAATAGATTCTTGCGTGAATCCAGCGGAAATTACAAGAGATTTGGAAAACAAGGGATTCAAAATAAAAAATGTTGTAAAAATCATTAATCGGGAGAAAATTCCGCAACCTCTATTTAGGAAGTTCACCCAATTTACCACCTTAGGTATCTTATACACCGCAGAATTGCGGTGGAAGAACCTCATAAACGTACGAGCCCACCCCAATGCCAAAACTGCCAAGAATTTGGGCATACCAAGGCATATTGCCATCTTCCACCAGTTTGCGTTGTATGCGGAGAACTTCATAACTCGAACTCATGCAACAAATCTCGTAATGACACTACGGTAAAGAAATGCGGTAATTGCAATGAAAATCACACTGCAAATTTTAGGGGCTGCCCAGTATATACAGCCGTTAAAAAATCATTTGCCCTTAAAGTTAAAGCGCCATCAACACAAACTCACCCAACCCATTACTCATTCCTGCATCAGGGAAATCATAACACTCAATCCTATGCGAATATTTTAAAATTAAACACAACCAAACCGCAAGCATATCCAAACTCCCAACAAAACCCGAGTATCCAAAACAACCCAAATACCCAACACAACCTAAATATCCAACACAACCCATATACCCTTTCAAACTGTAATATCCAGCAATGTGAAGAGGAAAATGCTAAATATAGTTGACTTGAGCGACAATGGAGTGCCTTGTGAAAACAATAACTTTACCAGCTCAATTAACAATATGATGCAGGAAATGATGTGAATGCAGTCCATGTTGTTGCAGGCGATACTAAATAGACCATGAACAGTCTCAAAATATGTTTCTGGAATGCAAACGGCATACGCCAACATAAGAACGAGCTTGAATATTTCCTTAGAAAAAGACTTAATGCTTGTCTCTGAAACTCATTTGACCCCGAGAATTATATTCTTTATAAGCGGATATACTTTATATAATACAAATGACCCAAGGGATAGAGCCTGTGGGGGTTCAGCTATCCTGATAAAATATCGACTTAAACATTACCCAATGCCAGAAGTGCGTGAAAATTATATTCAAGGGACAACCATATGCCTGGAAGAATTTGGTCAGGACCTAGCGATCTCGTCAATTTATTCACCCTCTAGATTGGCAATAACGGAACTCCAATACTCACACTTCTTTAAATCACTAGGCTCGCGCTTTATTGCAGCTGGTGATTATAATGCCAAACATCCTCCTTGGGGATCAAGGCTAGTCAACAGAAAGGGTCGTGCACTGTTTGAAGCAATTTCCAAAATGAGTATAGATGTAATCTCAGGAGGTGAACCAACTTACTGGCCGACGGATCGGCGGAAAATACCGGATCTAATAGATTTTGGGTTTACAAAAGGAATTTCTAGACCATTGATTCGTGTGCAATCATCATTAGAACTGTCATCTGATCACTCGCCGACAATTGTTACTATCCTTAACCCTACAATATCAGTTCGCTTAAAAGCGCTTCAGTAATATCACGCAAATCAACTAACTGGTTGAAATACAAAAAATACATCAGCACACATTGCTCAGAAAATATTCCGCTTAGAACAGCAACTGATATTGACCTCTCCATTAAAAACTTAGAATCAAATCTTCTAACTGCAGCCCAATTTGCTACTAAACCCCAGCACTGTACCAGACCATATACTGTTTCTTCTGCTGATGTCGAACAACTGTTAAATGAAAAAAGGAGAACCTGAAGATAATGGCAACGCCACAGATCTTCACAACTCAAAGCCCTATTAAAGGAGTGTACTAAGAAACTACAAGAGTTACTAAAATCTAAGAAAATTGCCAAACTAACTACATACCTTGAAAGCTTAGATGCTACTCCTAGCACTGATTACTCCTTATGGCGTACTACAAGAAAACTCAAAAGACCAGTTATTAGCAAGCCTACCTTACGAATGTCAGATGGAGAATGGGCTAAAAAAGATCATAAAAAAGGACAGTTGTTCGTTGATCACTTAAAAAATGTACTCACCCCAAATAATTCAAGAAATACAGCAGAGTTGCCAACTATTGTATCGCAGGTCGGGGTAGTTGGTCCAGTAAGATTTGGGTAATATCTGAATTAAACCCAAAAAAGCACTAGGGATCGATAGGATCAGTAATAAGATGCTTTTAGAATTACCCAGTATAGCTTTAAGAATAATTCTTTATATTTTTAACGCCATCTTACGCCTTGATTATTATCCCTCAGAATGGAAAGTTTCACTTATAACAATGATATCCAAACCAGACAAGATAGTACAAAAGTCGATTCCTATAGACCCATCATTTTTTTATCGAATATCTCAAAATTGTTTATTAACAAATTACTCCTAGCTGTTCAACAAAATAACTTTATCCCCGATAACCAGTTTGGGTTCAGAAAAAAACACAGCACAATTGAGCACGTCCACAGGCTTGTGTCTATTATCAGAACAGCTTTTGAAGAAAAAAATACTGCTCTGCCATTTTTATTGATATTTCTCAGGCCTTTGATAAGGTATGGCACGAGGCTTTACATTTTAAAATTAAGCACATACTACCACCCAACACTCACAAGCTTTTGGAAAGTTATACATATAAAAGGCCGACAGTTTACAGTTCAAGAAAACAACTTCATAAGCACCCCTGAAAATATAAAGGCCGGTGTTCCACAAGTCAGTATTTTGGGGCCGTTATTATACTTACTCTATACCTCAGATATGCCAAAAAATATTTTTACCCACACCTCCACATTTGCTGATGACACGGCAATCATAAGTGTTTATGAGAACCCAACAATAGCATCTCAAAAATTACAAATACATATCTCTTAGATAGAAAGCTGACAAGAAAGGTGGAGAATTAAAGCAAACGAACAAAAATGTATCCATATTACGTTCACTTTAAGAAGAGAATCGTGCCCACCAATCCAGATAAATAACCATAATATACCACAAAACAATCACGTTAAATACATTGGCATTAGAGCCCCCCATTAACCGGTTTTACGGTCAGACCGGTTTTAAAACCGGTAGACCGGTCTACCCGGGTTTTAGTACTTTTTGCAAATGTACGTTTTTGGTACTTTTAATTTAATAATAGAAAAATTTGCATAAATTTGTAAAAAAAAAAACTATAAAAATTTTATAAAAATCGAAAAATATTTTAAAAATTGACAAATTTTTTAAAAATCGAAAATTTTTTTAAAAATCGAAAATTTTAATAAAAATTGATGTTATAAAAATCCATAAAAAATTTAAAAAAAAATCCATAAATTTAGTAAAAATTTTAGTTTTTTTAAAAATTAAAAATTTTTTAAAAATTAAAAATTTTTTAAAAATTTATAAATAAAAAAAATTGATAAATTTTATACAAATAGATCAACTTTATAAAAGTCTATAATTTTATAAAAAACCATAATTTTTTTCAAAATTGTTAACGCTATTGTTGTTGACTATTAAGTATGTTGATAAACACGTGTGTATGTATGATATGCTGTGGAAATTTTCATGGATGTTCAGTATGCATATACATATTAAGGTGCTCCTTATTGTATGAGAAATGAAATAAATTTCTTTGTATACACTAACCAATAACAATAAAATACTAATGTAACAACATACATACTGTATACATTCTGACATTGCTTTTAGTTAAATAAAACAAACATTAACTATTGCATAACCTACAATAATAAAATTCACAGAAAAACTCTTACCTAAAGTTTTAATACTCATTTCATCATACATTAGAGGATGCTCTAACACAGGTACGTACATTATCGGTTGTGGCTACCGATTTTGCTGCCAATCTTCTTGTGGTTACGGCAACTTTCTTCATAATAAATTATATTTTTAGTTGGAAAAGCCAATATTAAGTTGTTGTTCAGTTGACATAAATGTTATGAAGTTCGACAAAATTTGGTTTACTGCACCACAACTAATTTAAATTTTCTTTGATATTTTTGATACTTATAAATTTGAATATTTTAATTAAAACCAATATTTTTTTCTACCTACACTTTTAAATTTTGATGGCTAATTTTGAAATTGTTTTTTCTCACCGTGGTTACTACACATTTATAGTATGTACCGTATATGACAAAGTCACGGTCTTTTTCGGCCCCATTCACGGCGTTTGTATACCGTTGCTCGCAATGGGTTAAAATTTTGTAAAATCAATATAGACATAATTCTTACTTAATAACGAACAAATTAATTAAACTTGTATGAAATAGCCACAGTCTTTTTCCCTCCAATGCACGACGTTTTTATGCCGTGAATCATAATGAATTGAAATTTTGCAGAAATTATCTAGACGTAGTTCTGACTTAAACCTGGTAAATATTTTACAACTTGTGCAACAAAAATATTCCGAAACCGGCTCTTGAAGACATAAAATGCTTTACTTTGCATATATTTGTATGAAATAGCCACGGTCTTTTTCGGTCCCATGTACGGCGTTTTTATGCCGTAGATCATAATGAATTGAAATTTTGCAGAAATGATCTAGACGAAGTTCTGACTTAAACCTGATAAATATTTTACAACTTGTGGAACAAAAACATTCCGAAACCAGCTCTGGAAGACAGAAAGTTATTTACTTTGCATATATTTGTATGAACGGTGTTTTTATGCCGTGGATCATAATGAATTGAAATTTTGCAGAATTGATTTTGCACTGTGTGTATTAACACACATAATCAAATTAACATGTAAAAGAACAACAAATTTTCCTATAAGTCTGTAATCTATGCATCTATCTATGTGTCTATGCATATGGCTGTAATAATACGTTTTTTCAGCTTAAACCAGACATAGGGAATAGTAACTACTTTATGTATTTAATTACAGGTCAAGTTTTTCTGAAATTACATATAATTAGATGTCGTTGTACCTTTAACTATAGACATGGTAAATGTCAGGTATTCAAAACATTGCATTATGTAAAATTACACAACTAAATAATTACAAAATATAATTTAAAACGCCTTTGTTTGAATATACTTTTTAGGAAAATTCTTAAATTCACTAAGGTCAAATGATTGGCCACATCTCATTAATTGTGGTAAACTATATATATATATATATATAAATTCCTATTGTTCCTACAAGGCGCATAAAGCCGTAAACTATAACCTTTATTAAAAAGAACAACAACAAAATTGCATGTAAATTTTGATATTTTTTTATCCTTTTCTATTACATATTTTTTGTTGTTAAATGCGACCGAAAAAGAACGTGGCTTTTTTATATCCCAGCAAAACCACACATTACCAAATAATGTGTAAAGTATTAGAAGCCATAGGGGACAAAGCATTTCTTTACACCTTACTTCATTGATGAATTTTACAGGCGATGAGCCTCAAAGTAATGTATGGCCCCATTAAGTTAGAGGTGATTAGGTAAGTGGTTACTTATATGGTTACTAGAGTGGGAAAAGTAAAAAAATATCTAGAATAAGAAATTATAACAAATATTTCAAACGTTATTAAATTTAATGTGGTCACGATGGGAATCGAAACCTGGATGATAGCCGAGAACTCTACCCACTGAGATATCAACGCTCTTCATGTTTTCGTTCTTGATGTCGAAACATACATACATTACAATTTTGCTTACAAAAAACAAAAAGTAATGAGTCTTAAAATAGATTTTCAAAAATATTTAGATTATTACTTTACGTTTATAAATCATGCAATACATTTTCAATGATCGGTAAATCATTACTTTATGCTTGCAAATAATACAAAAGTAACGAGCTACCATTACAAAGTAGGCATTTATAAACTAAAGATATGTTTTCATATAAGAAAATTTATTGATTTTTATAAAATTTATGGATTTTATAAAATTTATATTTGTTTATAAAATTTATTGAAATTTATAAAATTTTTAAAAAACTTTATATTTTAAAAAAATGTTCGAATTTTTACTAATATTATGGATTTTTATAAAATTTGTGAATTTTTATATATATTCATTTTTCGATTATTAAACAAATTTTAGATTTTTTTTAACAAAATTTTTGATTTTGACAAAATTTTTCGATTTTTACAAAAATTTTTTATTTTTACTAAATTTATAGATTTTTATTTATAAATTTGTAAATTTTTTTAAGTTTTTAAAAATTTTCGATTTGAATTTTTTTCCGATTTTTTAAAAATTTTTCGTTTGTTAATTTTTTTCGATTTTTAAAAAATATTGGATTTTTTCAAACTTTTTCGTTTTTTGAGAAATTATCCGATTTTTAAAAAATTTTCGAATTTTAAAAAAATTTTCGCAATTTTTATTTTTATACTATTTTTTTTTTTAATTTATATAAGTTGTGGCAATTTTTCTATTATTTTATTAAAATTACCAAAAGCGTACATTTTGAAAAAGTACTAATACCCGGTTAACCGGGTAGACCGGTCTACCCGGTCGTCCGGTAGACCGATCTAGACCGTAAAGACCGGGTAGACCGTAAAAACCAGTCGACCGGTTCTAACCGTAGGCTCTACTTTGCAGTTCATACAAAAGTACTAATGTTTATGAAGGGTGGTCCAACCATAAAGCATGATGTTAATTGTAAATAAAACAAAAAGTTTTCAGATAATTATCTTAATATTTTTTATTATGATGTAAGAATTTATGACAATTATGTGTGAAACAAAATATCGGCCAAATCGATGGCATACCTCTATCAATGACTCTGAGACATAATTGAGGTTTATAGCCTGTTCCTCGATCTCGAACGAAAAACTAGTAGAACGAAAGCAAGTCACTCGAATTCGAATCAATTTGGGTTTCTCTATTTCGAAAGCCTTCGATCGACTTGACTTACGTGTGTCAATTTTTGTTTTTTACGCATTTACAAACCACAGAGATGCCAGATATTATATTTTGAGCATTTGTTACAGTTTTCTTTAAAAGTAGCAAAAATGCTACTAAACTGCTTAAAGACACAAACAACCCTGTTAAACAGTGATCAGCTGTATATGACAAATGAAATAAAAAAAGTAACAATAAACAAAAGACCGGGTAGACCGTAAAAACCAGTCGACCGGTTCTAACCGTAGGCTCTACTTTGCAGTTCATACAAAAGTACTAATGTTTATGAAGGGTGGTCCAACCATAAAGCATGATGTTAATTGTAAATAAAACAAAAAGTTTTCAGATAATTATCTTAATATTTTTTATTATGATGTAAGAATTTATGACAATTATGTGTGAAACAAAATATCGGCCAAATCGATGGCATACCTCTATCAATGACTCTGAGACATAATTGAGGTTTATAGCCTGTTCCTCGATCTCGAACGAAAAACTAGTAGAACGAAAGCAAGTCACTCGAATTCGAATCAATTTGGGTTTCTCTATTTCGAAAGCCTTCGATCGACTTGACTTACGTGTGTCAATTTTTGTTTTTTACGCATTTACAAACCACAGAGATGCCAGATATTATATTTTGAGCATTTGTTACAGTTTTCTTTAAAAGTAGCAAAAATGCTACTAAACTGCTTAAAGACACAAACAACCCTGTTAAACAGTGATCAGCTGTATATGACAAATGAAATAAAAAAAGTAACAATAAACAAATCAATTTTTATTTGGAAAATGTGTTTATTTGTGAAAATTTTTGTTATCGATTGGTTGTGGGTGAAATTGTTGTTTAGAGAGCTCTTCTGTTGCATGTTGTCTGTTCGGTGCGGTCACTGCTAAAGTCCTTGTAAAATAAAAAATGTAAATATGAGCTTCTTGGGCAAACGTAAGTCTCAAACAACACACATACCTTTTACCACTCAGCAACAGCGTAATAGGGGGTGAAACGGAGTTTAGTTTTCTGGTCAAATTTTCCTCCTCTGCGGAAAATTTGATTGCTCCGAACACTAGAGTCCTTCTGGCAAAATCAGGTCTTTCTTCCATATAAAATACAAGCGTCTTCGGATGGTCCATTGTTGATTTTTTTTAACTAAAATTTAAAATTCTCAATAATCTATTAATATTTGTATTATTTTGTACTTACTTTTTGTAATCCATTGCTTTTTTAACTTCATTTTGCTTTTAAAAATATCAAACATATATTTACTCGACAAAAAAACAGCAAGTGACTGATTTTGACATTTGCGTTCGAGCTGTTCGAAATAGAGAAACCAAATTTTGTATGAAAACAGTTACGTTTTCGTTCGACTTGTCGTTCGAGTCATCGTTCGCATAGAAATAGAGTTAGTGGAACCCAAATCAGTTTTCTTTCGACTAGAAAGCGAACGAACGTGTTCTTTCGAAATAGAGGAACAGGCTATTAATGTCGTTAAATGTGCCGAATTATCTTATCCTTTAGCTCAATGGGGTCAAATCACATGAAAAAGAGCCATTGTTTCGTTGGCTATGTGGCACCATCCTATGGAACCACATATCGTCCAGGTCCATATCCCCAATTTCTGGCCACAAGAAATCGGTTACCATCTCGCGATAGCGAACACCATTCAGGGTAATTGCGTGCCCGACGAACGAACTGGGCGAGCATGTTTTCACATATCCTACAGAACGCTCTTGCAGTCAAATTATGGATGCCCTAATCTACACTTCCTGATCGTACTTTTCTTGACAGGCCTTTTACTACAAGTGGTATAGATTTGCTGGTCCTTTTAATGACAAAAGCTTTACTGGTAGGGCTTGCAAGATAACAAAGGGTTATGACTCTATTTTTGTTTGCTTTGCCAAAAAGCAATTCATTTGGAGGCAACTTCTGACCTTTTTACGGCTACTTTCTTAGCAGATTTTCAGAAATTTTTTTCACGACGAGGTTGTCCGAACACTAAATTTTCTGACAATGACAGGAATTTTGGTGGTGCCTCTCTTGATTTGGAAAGGGACTTAAAAGCTTTTCTGAGGAAACAACAGACCTCCGTGTGTTCTACATACAGTATTCAGGGACTAACATGGCATTTCATTCCTTCTGGAGCTCAACATATGCGTGGCCTCTGGGAGGCTGGAGTAAAAAGTTTCAAACATTTTAGGAAGGAGGCCCAGAACTCTAAATACACATTTGAGGGAATTTCTACTCTACTCTTCTGGATTTTATTCCTCCTTGTTCCACATCCGAGAATCCACAGGAAATGGTCGCGCTAACTGCTTGTCATTTTTTAATCGCCGCTACGCCACTGGCTCCGCCTAAGCTTGCTATACACGAATCTTCAATTAGCATTGCAAACCGATTTCGAAAAATGAACGCTCTGTTTCAAAATATTTGCCAATTTTGAAAAGAAGGGTACGTAATGAGCCTTTACAAGCGTTATAATTGGAAAAATTCGGAACACTAATGAAAAGAAAACGACTTAGTTGTCATTCGCCCCGAAAAGCTGCCCCCAAATTCATGGGTAGGTCGTGTCGTTAAATCATATCCCGATAGTGACGGTGAAATTAGGGGCGTACGCTCTGCAAACGGGGTTGTACGACGACACGTCACAAAAGTGGTTGTTTTGACCATTCAAAGATACACTATTTTTATTCTCTCTGCATTCGTAAGTATTCATTGTTTCCTAGAAAATGGATGCATTGCCCTTTTTATTTATCGGTTGCTCCAGAGGAACTACCTTCCACTAGTGTAACTCCTCCGGAAAATTCGTCTACTTCAGACGTAGTTCAACTTGTACTTACACTACTACTTCCACTGGTTCCACTAGAACCAAGGGCTCGATGAAAACGTCGTTAAAGGTCCGGGTCGAGAAAAACGCCTGTGCAAAATTTGCGATTTCAGGCACTCTACCGTATTGGGTGGAAACGTCGAATGGTTCTCTTAAACCGGTGCTGCTCTCGCTAATACTGAGCGTGAAGGTTCTATTAAGCAACTTGCGGTGGTTAGTACCCGTCCGTCTTCATACGATGTCTAAATTTGTCTGCTACTTGTCAGTCATATATTTATATTTTCGCTAACACTACAACTCAAATTGTAACTCCTAGATTCATGTTAAAAAATCACTCTTCATTACTTCTAAAGCATAGTTATAATATATCGTATATTTTTTTTGAATCTAAATTTATTCAAATTGAAAAAATAGTTCTGATGAAATTTTTTAATTTTTTTATTAAATCATTTTTAATATTTTAGTTTAAAATTTCATGAGGGTTAGAATTTATGCAGTTTTGCAATTTTTATAAAAGTTTTTTAATTGAAACTAGCTGGCCTGTCATTTGCATTTTTCCAGCCTTAAATACTTTTGACGACGCGATCTTTGCATTTTTGCATTATGTTTATTATTTAACAATACACCATTTCCAGTTTTAATTCAGAATTTATCAAAATAATTATAAAATTGTGTAAAAATTATTTCAAATTGCCCAAAAATGTTTTAAAAATGTTCAAAAATTATTTTAAATTGTTGAAAAATATTTTAAAATTCTCTAAAAAATTTTTTTTAAGTGAATAGTATAGTAGGATTTAAGATCATATCATATTATTTTTATTAATTATTTTATTGTAAAGAAACATGAAAATTTTTATAAGTAAGTTATAGAGAATAAAAATTGAGAAATTCCACAAAGCCAGCAGGATAGAATACTTAGTATTTTCGGTTGACGCTACCCAACCTTGTCAATATCCATGCTCTTCTTCTCCCTTATGGTCATTGCTTGTTGATGATTGTCTATTTTATATTGAGTGTTAGGAAACAAATTAACAAACTTGTAAACAACAACACAATTAGACTAACATCAACGAAATTTAACAATTTATATTTATCCTCTATATTTTACAGTTTCTGTTATGAACTATAATTCTTAAAGTATCAAACAACACAGCTTATATGAGCATTTAATTTCAAATGTTTGTCCTAAGCCATATTAAATCTACAACTTAATCTATGATGATAGTTAATGAATAGACAATATTTTAAATTATATTTTGCACTGTATCCTTGTGTGTAAAGTAATGGAATTTTATGAATTGTTGATATGTTATTTTGTAAGTGAATAGTATAGTAGGATTTAAAATCGTATCATATTCTTTTTATTAATTATTTTATTGTAAAGAAACATGAAAATTTTTATTAGAAAGTTATAGAGAATAAAAATTGAGAAATTCCACAGAGCCAGCAGGATAGAATACTTAGTATTTTCGGTTGACGCTACCCAACCTTGTCAATATCCATGCTCTTCTTCTCCCTTATGGTCATTGCTTGTTGATGATTGTCTATTTTATATTGATTGTTAGGAAACAAATTAACAAACTTGTAAACAACAACACAATTACACTAACATCAACGAAATTTAACAATTTATATTTATCCTCTATATTTTACAATTTCTGTTATGAACTATAATTCTTAAAGTATCAAACAACACAGCTTATATGAAGCATTTAATTTCAAATGTTTGTCCTAATCCATATTAAATCTACAACTTAATCTATGTTGATAGTTAATGAATAGACAATATTTTGAATTATATTTTGCACTGTATCCTTGTCTGTAAAGTAATGGAATTTTATGAATTGTTGATCTGTTAAGATCATATCATATTCTTTTTATTAATTATTTTATTGTAATGATAATAATTAATAAAAGAATATGATATGATCCTAAATCCTACTATACTATTCACTTACAAAATAACTGATCAACAATACATAAAATTCCATTAATTTTTTTTTTATTAAAATATTATTTAGAAATAAAGAATAATATAAATTTCATTTTATTACACCTTGTATTAAACTAACAAGTAATATTTTTCTGATGTATAAAAATTTAAGTAATGCCAAACTTTATCGAAGGCTTGAGCCACGTCTAAAAAGATAGCTGAACATACTTTCTTTTGTTCCGAAGCTTCTTCAATCATATGAGCTATTCGGTGAACTTGGTCAATTGTATAATGTTTTTCTCTAAAGCCAAACTGATGAGAAGGTAAAAGTTGTTTAGTTGAAATTATTTCTTTTAGTCTTTTTGAAAACAGTTTTTCGAATAGTTTTCCCATCACGGGTAGTAAAGATATCGGGCGATACGAGGAAACTTCATTGGCATTTTTACCAGGTTTTTGTATCATTATATCATCGGACACTTTCCAGATTAAAGGAAAGTATTTAAGGTTTAAACAAGCATTCATGATGTCATTAAGATTGATAATGACTTTGTGAGGAAGATTTTTGAGAACTTCAGCAGTTATTAGGTCGAAACCAGAACTTTTTTTAGGCTTCAGATTTGCTATTTCTTCAACGGTTTCTGGTATTGTAAAGGGTTGAATTTCCACAGATTCTTGTACAGAACTAGGTATATTTAGATCTCCTATTGTGTCATAGGGCTGGAAAGTTTTAAATAAATGTTGAGCAAATACATCTGCGTTTTCAGCATCAGATTAAGCCCAGTGACCGTTTTGCTTTTTGATTGGTGGATTCTGAAGGGTTTGACGTTTTAGATACGCTGTTGTTTTCCATAAAGAATAGTCATTTATTTTCTTTGATGACAAATTTTGTATTTTGGCACAAAAGTTTTTGTTTTCATATTCTATTATTTTATCTTGTAGAAGTTTTGTTAAATAATTTAGTTGTGTTTTTAGAGGTGGGAATCTAGTAGTTTGCCATTTTTTCTAATTTTCTTTTCTTCTTAATAAGCTCTAAAATTTCAGAAGAATAGGGTTGATGAATTATTTTGGGTTTGAGTATTGGCGTACTTAGCCAAGCAGTGTGTTGTATTTGAGACGTTAGCTTTTCGCTTTCTTGTTCAATATCTTCAATGGTTTCTAAAAGTAGGGCTTGATTAATATCGCTTTCAAGTTTAAATCTAAAATACTTCCAATCGGTTAATTTATTTAAAAGATGCAAATTTTCCTCCAGTTTTTTTTGTTTACCATCAATGTATAAATAAATAGGTGAATGATCAGAATTCAAATCTTCACTGTCTGTAACGTTCATAATATTTTTTGGCATATGTCTCGTTATAAAAAAGTCAATGAGATCTGGAACCTTATTGGTGTCGGTTGGCCAGTATGTTGGTTTACCTGTTGACAAGATTTCGCATCCCAATTGCTTTGCCGCTATCCTAAAATTAGGTCCTTTCGTTGTGCTTAAACGTGAGCCCCAATTTACATTTTTTGCGTTGAAGTCTCCTCCAATGATAAATCTACCTTTATGTTTGTTTAACAACTCCAAATAATACTCATCTGTAATTGTGTGTCTTGGTGGGCTATATAATGCGGTTATCAATAATTCTGAACAATTTAGTTTTGTGGTTACTGTAGTTGTCTGGAATTCTTTGCAGCATATTTTTTCATTTTCATAATGCTCAATTGATTGTTTTATTATAACTGCACTACCTCCCCTAGCATTATTTAAAGGATGATTTGTGCAATATAAATTGTAGTGTTTAAAAGAAGTAAACATGTTGGTATGGTGGGTTTCAGATATCAAACATATATCAATTTTGTTTCTATATAGGATTACTTCCAGCTCGTTTTTATGATTAAGTAAACCATTAGCATTCCAAGCCATTATTCTGAGACTGTTTATATTTATTTTGTTCTAACTTTTCTAATCTAAGCATTATCTGTTGATTAAGAGCTATCTGCTCATTAAGTTTATTTAGGATTTATGACAGTTTGTCATCATTAATTGGGTCATGGTTTTTGGATGGATTAATACCTTCTGCAGCTACACTAGTATAAGTTTCGACATTCCTTACTCTTCTGACATTTTGTCAATTTGTTGGTATATTGCGGCTAGATATACTTTTGTTTCGAAGTTTCTGTAACTTTTTGATAACGGAACACCCTCTATAACTTGCTGGATGATTTTCTCCACAGTTGCAGCATTTTGGCAATTCCGTCTCTGGTTTATTACATTCAACGGTAACATGATTGCACATTTTACACACCTCGGTGGCTTACAACAATAATTGTTTGTATGTTGAAATCCTTGGCAGGATTTACATTGAGGTATTAGTTTAGATGGTTTAATGGGCTCTATTTTTACAACAGTTTTTAGTATGTGTGTTATTTCGTATAACCTTTTAATATCTTCAGTATAATCAAAACCAACTATGAACATTTTTAATGGTTCCCTAGTCTTCCATTTAAATTTGTTGGATGCGCTTATAGCTTAATAGCCTTGCTGAATAAGATCTGAAACAATATCATTAGGATCGCACGAGCAATGTAGATCTTTGACCATTACTTTTATTTGCCCTGTTTGCTTATTTTCGTATGAGTGCCAATCAGATTGAGATTTATTTAGAATATTTGTTATAGTTCTATAGTCTATGCTGTTAAGCAGATTTATTTTATAAGAATCTGCCTACCAATTTCAACAAGAAATCTTGCTTTACATATTCTTTTAGCATTGAGAGAATGTTTTGATAATTTTTTCCAACAACTGATAAAATTTTTGGAGGTGGTTTGCGTTCTTCAACTGCATCAAATACCTCTTTTGAGGCAGCAGTCTTAGTTTCAGGTGAGAATTGAATTTTCCTCTTTTTTTCTCGTTTGGCTCCTTGTGACAACCATTCGGTTTCATTTACTAATTCATCTTCATCAGTTATGTATTGGATATTTCATTAACCCTCATTTGCTTTATTAATAAAAGGTTCATTTTTTAAAACCGCAACTTCTTGCTTAAGTGATTCATTTTCTTTTCTCAAAGTAGAACAGAATATCTCTAAATTATTTAATTTTTCTAAAAGAAATCTAAGATCATAAATTTCACCTCCTCTAGGAGGTGGAGTAGACAGCGCCATCTATTACCTGTTAGTAAAACTATGGTTGGTGATTATTCATAACTCGATGCGGAATATTCATAACTCGACAACTCTGTCAGCAACCCAGTATTTGACAGAATAGAACAGTTGATGTTGTCCTTTTCTAAGAAGTTTCCAATAAATATATAATTTATGATTTATATATATAAAGTTTTCCAAATTGTAAATTATAAAATTTCACCAAATATACAGAATATCAGCATGCTATCATAGGATGATATATTCCACACCGTAAGCTTCCTGTTCTCGTAGAGTTTGGTAAATACAGCACTTTTATTTTAGTAATTTGTATAACTTTTCAGGAGTCACAAAAGATGTACAACCAATCAAAGTTCAAAACTCCGTTGAATTCTCTAAAAATGTTTCCGAATTGTACAACCAGTTTTTAAATTATCCAAAAATATTTTAAAATCTGTCTAAAAATTCATTAAAATTTTTGAAAAATGTTTCAAAAATGCTTTTTCACTAATGCAGAATTATTTATTTGTTTTAATAAAGAGTATTTGTATATCAATGCATAAATTTCGCTTCTTTAAACTTATTTTTTCTGCATTCTTATGAAATAAATTTTCCTCAAAGCTTAAATACTACAAAGTATATGAATATTTTCCACTAATGTATCAGAATACCTAATCATTGTATTATCATTGCTTAAATATGCAAGTGATGCCTTTGCCATAGTAGTGATGCTTTTATTGCTTCTTTGGCAGCTTCATTTGTGCTGGAAATCTGTTCCCCACTCTATTCGAGAGTCCTTCAAAGAGTTCCAGCTTGCTGGTCCAAGCCTTAACGTCGCTGGTCGAGTCGCGTTGGTTTTGGGACCTCAAATTATGAGGAGTCAAATTTATGCCATTCCGGGCCTACCAATGCACAGTTGTAGAAAATGGCCAAAACTAAAAAAAAATTATGGATTTTTTAGAAAAATTTGGTTCCAACTTTCATGCCAATCCATTTGGTAGTTTGACATCAAAATGTATCAAAATTGATATTGTTCGATAAGGAGCTTTTTCCTTACCGGCAGCAATGTGGAGCAATTATTATTTTATAAAAGTTATCCACAAAGCTGCTGAAAGATTCTTATGACAGTGTAAAAATTGAATTTAGATAGTTACGCCCGTGAAACCGTGTAAATAAAAGCTACGATCGCTTCAAATGCCAAAATACAATAATTCTCTTTATTAATAATTTAAAGGTTTAAGGGCTACAAAACAAAAGAAAAAGTCTACAATGTATATTCATATGTACATTGCAGTCATGAGCCAATACAATTGTTGTTGCTTGTTTGTCTCTACTTTATTAAACAAGTAAATATTAACTGTTAACAACAACAACGATTAAAATATTCTCTTGCTGCATTAACTTAGAGACAAACAATAAGCAAAAAAAAAAATAAAAACTAACGGACAGTTAATAGAAATAAATTAGGGTGGCCCTTAATTTACAAAAAAATACAATTTAACAATTATACCATTTTAAAACCATATTAAAATACAAAATAAATCAAACAAATACATTTATACGGTGACCTAACATACCGGCCCCATTGAAAGGACCATTTCAATTATGAAGGCAGCAATGCTAATCTGTGGATAAGGCGACGTATAACTCCTTTTGTTGTTCTGATGTCAACTACTCGTACTCTATCGTCTCGACCACGAACTATATTTATGATTTTTCCCATGAGCCATTTTTGAGGGGGAACATTGTCTTCTTGTATAATTACTAGCGCACCAGGAGCAATGTTTGTATTCGCACTAGTCCACTTATTTCGGGTCTGAAGTTCATTGATGTAATCATGAGACCACTTTTTCCAAAAATGTTGTTTAATAGCACTGATACGAGCCCAATATTGCAAATTATCAATTTGTTTTGTTGAGACATCACGTTCAGGTAACGAACATAGGGATGAACCAATCAAAAGGTGACCTGGTGTGAGCGCTTCGATATCGCTGGGATCGGAAGACAGGGGCGAAATTGGTCTAGAATTTAGTATAGCCTCTATCTCGATCATTGCTGTTGCAAGCTCCTCATAAGTGAGCCTAGTGTTGACCAAACTGCGAATTAAATGACCCTTTGCTGATTTGACAGCAGCTTCCCACAAGCCTCCAAAATGAGGTGACCTGGGGGGTATAAAGCGAAAATTAATAAATTGATTTGAACAATAATTAGCGATAATATTAGAATTCTTTGAATGAAAAAGGAACGATTTTAATTCTTTCAACTTAGAATTTGCACCAACAAAATTTGTAGCATTATCACAGAAAATATCGGTGGGCAAACCTCGCCTTCCAATTAGCCTTTTTAGGGCGGCAATAAATGCATCTGTTGATAAGTCCGAGACAACTTCAATATGGACTGCTTTCGTGGCAAGGCAAACAAAAATGGCAATGTAAGTTTTGTAGGGTACTTTTCCTCTAACTCGTATATAGGTGTTGACAGGACCACAAAAATCGACAGCACATCTTGCAAACGGCCTTGAGGGGTTGAGGCGTTCCACCGGGAGATTTCCCATCATTTGTTGTAGCAGTTTAGGTCGGTATCGAATACATTGAGGACAGGAATTGACAATGCGACGGCATAGATTTCTTGAGTTTATGATCCAAAATCGTTGACGAATTAATGACATTAGAGCCTTTGGACCAGCGTGGTAGTTTTTGAGATGTAGATGTCGTACATAGCATTCAACAAAGTGGCATTTACTTGGCAAAATCATCGGGTGCTTTTGACGTTCTGGGATTTCAGCTAATTCTAATCGACCACCAACTTTGAGCAAATTGAAGCCATTTGTTGTTTCAAGAAAGGGGTTGAGACACCTTAAGGCACCTTGTGGATCCTTTTTCTTCAAAACTCGAGATATATCCTCCTGGAAGTATTGCTGCTGGATATTCAAAACTATACGAACCAATGCATTCTCTAATTCTTGGGGCTGTAAAGATTCAGAGTCAAATAATTTAGTTTTTGGATTTAAAGTTTTTTGATAAAATCGTAGCAACCAGGCAACAATACGAATTATTTTCAAATACGAGCTATATTTTTTAATAGATTCCAATATGTAATTTGATTTTGTTTCAATGTGAAATACAGTTTTGCGTTTTTCTTTATTTATGACATCTAAGTCGAGAGAGTCCAATTTGGTAGAAGGCCACTGGGCAGGATCGAGAGCGAGAAAGGCAGGTCCATTGAACCAGATTGATGATGCGAGTTCCTGCACAGTAGAGCCACGAGAAACGATATCAGCAGGATTGTTATTAGTTGGAACATGTCTCCAAGTACAACCATTTGTAAGTTCCTGAATTTCTGATACCCTGTTGCCAACGAAAACTGATAATGTTGCAGAATGTTGTTTAAGCCAGTGAAGAACCAATTGAGAATCTGTCCAAAGAACGATTTCCAGATTTGGTATTTGCAAAAGATTTTTGGTTTTAGAATACAATTTTGCCAAAAGTTGAGCACCGCATAGTTCCAATTGTGGCAATGATTTACGTTTTGTAGGAGCAACTCTTGATTTAGCGGTAAAAAGCTTAACAGAAATATTACCTGAGGCCGTTTTTACTCGAAGATACAAACAACAGCCATAGGCACGAATTGATGAATCGCAAAAACCATGCAGTTGAACAGAATTTGAAGCAGAAGCGAGGCAATAACGAGGAATTTTTAAAAGCGGTAAAGTTTTGAGATCTGAGACTAATTTTTCCCAAGCAGTATGTAGTTCTTGAGGAATAGATTCGTCCCAGCCTAATTTAAGAATCCATAGTTCTTGCATTAGAATTTTGGCCTTTATAATAAGAGGTGACACAAGTCCAAGGGGATCAAAAAGCGATGATGAGAGCGACAAAATTGTTCTTTTTGTTATCTTTTCATCTGTCTTAGTTTTCGGTGAAAACGAGAAGAGAAAAGCATCCATTTGTTGATCCCACGTTATTCCAAGAGCATTAGTTATGGCAGATTCATCTATGTTCAAATCTTTTGTGGTTTTATCATCTTGAAAATCCTTATGATTTGAATGCCATTTGTCTAACTGGAAACAACCCTTTATTAAAATTTCATTTACCTCTTTTTTGATTTGGGCCAATTCCTCCAAAGTTTCTGCTCCACCCAGAAAATCATCAACATAAAATGATGATTTGATAGTTTTTGCGCCAAGTTCAAATTGGTCCATATATTGGTCTGCAAGGTAATGAAGGCCTTTGATTGCAAGATATGGGGCAGAAGATATTCCATACGTGACAGTATTAAGCTGGTAAGTTTTAATTTCTTCTTGTTCAGAATTTCTCCACAAAATATATTGGAACTTTCGATCGCAAGAATCAATGAGTAACTGCCTATACATTTTTACGATGTCAGCAGTAATTGCAAAACGATGAAGGCGAAAACGAAGCAAAATAATATAAAGTTCCTCTTGAATTGTAGGGCCGACCATTAAAATATCGTTGAGAGATTTCTGCGTTGTTGTGGGGCAAGAGGCGTCGAAAACGACTCTCAATTTAGTTGAAGTACTGTTGAGTTTAAACACGCAATGGTGTGGGATAAAATAATGAGGCTCATTTAAGCGAGGGTTTCGAATAAGGCTCATATGTCCACAATCTTCATATTCCTTCATAAACGCGACGTATTGTGATTTTAAATCATTATCATGGGCAAAACGTCGTTCTTGAGATACGAATCTTTTCAGTGCCATATTTCGCGATTGTCCTAGAGCATCAGGAATTTCTTTAAATGGAAGTTTTACAACAATTCTACCAGAAGATTCACGATAAACAGTATCATCAAAAAATTGTTCACAATCCGTTTGTTCCTGAGTCATCCTATTTTGAGCCAAATCGATTTCTTCTATTTCCCACAAACGTTGTAATTTCATATCTATTTCTGAATCAAGGGACATCAAATAAGAAGAACCTCCGGCATCAGATTGCTTTGAACCATATCTTCCAGCAACAATCCATCCAAAAAGTGTTTTGTGTAATTTAGGCAAGTTGGGACCAAGTATTATTCGTCCAACTGACAAACTATCATAAAAAGTATCAGCAGCAATGAGTAAATCGACTTCATTTGGCTTGAAAAAGTTTTCATCAGCAAGTTTAATATTTTCAGGGATATTCCAGGTTGATATATCTAGATCAGATCCAGGTTGGTACGAAATATGTGGGGTAATGCGAAAAGAGAGGTCGACTTCAAAATTTGTTAAATTAGATTTGATGTTACTATAAGTTCTTTGTTTAGTTTTAGTGCAAGAATATCCAACACCACCAGCTTGAGCATGATCTTCTAAACGAGGAAGTTGCAATCGATGGGCAAATTCATTAGTTATAAAGTTGATTTGAGAGCACGAGTCCAATAAAGCGCGTCCCAAATGATAGGAGCCAGCGGCATCACGAACCAAAACTATAGCAGTAGCAAGAAGCACCTGTTCTGACGATGTCTTTTCCACATGAGTGTGGACCGAAGCTATAGATTCATTTAAGGCAGCACGAGAAGTTGTATGATTATCTTCAGTAGCAGGGAGCGAGGGTCCGACAGCTGACTGAGGTCTATGGAGCAAACTATGATGAGAGCGAGAACAAAATCTGCACTTAAATGTTGAGGAACAGTTGTTGACTTGATGTCCTTTTGATAAACAATTGAGGCAAAGACCTAATCGTTTGACATTTTCAAAACGTTGGGCCACATCCATATCTTTAAAGCGAGAACAACGACTAATAGTATGGTCTGACTTCGAGCAAATAGAACAAGTTGGTTTGGAAATGTTAGAAATTGAAAATGTTGAACCATATTTTGAATTTTTGGATTTGGATTTACTTGGGTGAAAATCTGTTTTATGTGAAACAGTATGACTATGATTTGAGTCTACAGATTCTAAAAACTGGCAATGCCTATCCAAAATTCTAGAGCAATCATCCCATAATGGCAGTTTAGTAAAATCCAAAGAGTCTTTCCATTTTCTTTTCGTTTCACTATCAACCTTTTCCATAACTATATAGATTAACATAGAATGGACTATATCGTTGGCAGATCCAAGGGACAAAAGTGAACTAAAAATCGCAGAAACATTGTCGACAAGACTTCTTAATTGGTCAGAATTATTTTGGGCCATGGAGGGAAGTTCAAAAAGTGAGGTTATATTTTCCATAAAAATCAAAGAATTATTATCGTATCGATTTTTTAACCTTCCAAGAGCCTTAGGATAATTTTCATTGGTAACTTGAAAAGCTTTCACTGTTTCTAATGCTTGACCCTTCAAACAATTGAGCAAATGGTTAAATTTTTCGATATTTGAAAGGCCATATTCACGATCAATTATTTGATTAAAAGTGGTTATAAAATTTTTGTACTCACTGTACTTACCACTAAACGTCGGCAATTTGAGCTGGGGCAACTTATGGTTGTGGACAGGGAAACAAAGTGAAGACTCAGTAGCAGTAGCATTATGTATATCCTCACCAAGCTGAGACTGGATGCATAATTTTGTTGCAACATATAAATCCTCAACTTCGGGCCTTCCGTTGTCGTCTGGGTCATATTTTTCAATTTGAGTTTGAAATGTTAACATTTGCTTAAAATATGACTCCAAAATTCCCAAGCGGCATTTCAATTCAGCTGTTGTAAGTGTCCTACCTTCACCCCTTGCATTGGCTTCGATTTGATTTTTGATGCGCGTAATACTTTTTTTTGTATTAGCGCGTTGTTGTTTTGCTTCCTCCAATGTCATCTTTTTTTTTTCTAGATGAGCCACAAAATTTTCCAAAGGCACAATAAATTTTTCCAAAACTTCGAAAATATTTTTTCGTTCAAAAAGTCAACACTTTTTTCAAAAATGTTCGATATTAAAAATTGTCTAAAGATTGAATAATAAATTTTTCCAAAAGTCACAAATTTTTTATTATATTTTTTCAAATCCAATGTTTTTTTTATTTGTACAAAATGGTGTATTAAACACGCACGAAAACCAAGACGATAGAATTTTTCACGACATATGTATATCGCGAACCACAATTTTTTATTTTTTTTTTTTTTATTTAACAAACGGTGTTTTACACGCACAATGTTAAAAACCAAAGAAATTTTCACGGGACACGACAATTTATTTTTATTTACACTGTCCTGTCACGGTCGCCAAAATGTTCGATAAGGAGCTTTTTCCTTACCGGCAGCAATGTGGAGCAATTATTATTTTATAAAAGTTATCCACAAAGCTGCTGAAAGATTCTTATGACAGTGTAAAAATTGAATTTAGATAGTTACGCCCGTGAAACCGTGTAAATAAAAGCTACGATCGCTTCAAATGCCAAAATACAATAATTCTCTTTATTAATAATTTAAAGGTTTAAGGGCTACAAAACAAAAGAAAAAGTCTACAATGTATATTCATATGTACATTGCAGTCATGAGCCAATACAATTGTTGTTGCTTGTTTGTCTCTACTTTATTAAACAAGTAAATATTAACTGTTAACAACAACAACGATTAAAATATTCTCTTGCTGCATTAACTTAGAGACAAACAATAAGCAAAAAAAAAATAAAAACTAACGGACAGTTAATAGAAATAAATTAGGGTGGCCCTTAATTTACAAAAAAATACAATTTAACAATTATACCATTTTAAAACCATATTAAAATACAAAATAAATCAAACAAATACATTTATACGGTGACCTAACAGATATTTAAATTAGAATTTTAATTACAACTACATTTTAAATTTATAATGTTTTTAAAATATATTTTTTGTTTTTGAAAGTTGACAATTTTCTGAATCATGTGTATAGATTTGAATAATTTCGAGTGTGTCATTCATAAAATTTTGTAGTGATATAAAGTGTTCCAAAAATTAAAAATAATGAAAAAAAATAAAAAGTTTGGAAAGTCGCAAAATATGTTTAGGACTTTTTAAAGGTTGAGACTCATTACTATAAAATAGAATAATTGTTCCTAAGTAAGTACTTCGAATTTCAGAATCAACTTGAACCAATTATTATAACTCGAGCCTTTTTTAGTGACATCTATAATCACAAATGTAGAGCTTTTTAATGTCTTGAAAGCACTTAAACATAAGAAAAATAATGAAATAGTAACTAAAATTATTCAACATGTTGAGAAAAGATCAAAAATAAAATTTTACACGTGATATAATAAAATCAATAATTAATAAGGTTTTATAACTACAGGAAAAAAGTGGCAACATTGCCATTATAATGAGGATTTTTTGGAACGCAAGGAATCCGAATGGTTAAAAAACATTTAAATAATTGAAGTATGAAGATTGATTAAGTTTACATTTTATCAATATAAATCATTAATACTATAAGCAATTATTTATAAAAAGGATGCTGACACAAGTCGAAAATCTAGTGGCCTGAAGTGGCATATACTGGTAGGTAATGTTTGTTCCAAGAGAAGTAATTGACGTAATATTACTGATATTTGTTGTAAATATGAATCTGATTTCATTCCTAAAGTGATATAGCAAATGGTGCTTTAGCTGTGTTTATGTTAAAATATTGGAAAAAAGAATGCTGCCCAAATGATGGAAATAATCGTCGAGCAGACCGGTGCATCATGCATAAATAAAATAAAATTCACTTGATTTCAAAACTAAAAAAATAGAAAAACTGTGTTCAACTTACGTACATCTTTGGCTCAAGCAATTTTTTTTTTTTGTGATTTTCAACCTTTTAGTAGTTTGGCCGCAAAAATTAGATTCTTATACCTCTTCGTGCCAATGACCTAGCCACTATATATAGGAATTTTGATTAATTTTTCGAAAAACATAGAGGAAACTCCAGAATACATTGCAACTTTGAAACAAATTTACCAAATTGATCCCCCGATACAAAAATTCAGAAGGAGCAAACGTCATAAATAACCTTAAATCTAACAAAGCCCCAGGTTACGACCTCATTACTGGAAAAACTCTTAAAGAAATGCCAAAAGAAGGTTTAATTAATATTAATAACTAGCATATTTAATGCTTGATTAATAAGACATTTTTTTCCATCGTAGTGGAAAGTAGCTCAGATAAGCATTATACTTAAACCATGTAAAGGTCCTCAAAATGTAACCTCGTATCGACCAAGAAGCTTACTCCCAATTCCTTCTAAAGTATTGGAAACTCTATTTCTTAAAATATTAATGCCGATTGTCGAGTCAAAATCCATCATCCCGAATCACCAGTTTGGTTTTAGAAAATATGGTACAACTGAACAAGTTCACAGACTTGTAGAAACAATACAAGAAACATTTGAAAATGAAAAATACTGCACAGCATCGTTTCTCGATATTTCGCAAGCTTTCGATAAAGTCTAGCATGAAGGCCTACTTTATAAAAAGAAAAATCTGCTCCCAATAAACTATTACATCATCGTTAAGTCATATCTCCAAAATCGTATCTTCTATGTAAAATAAGAGGATGAAATGAGCTGCCTAAATGTATTCAACGCCTGTGTCCCACAAGTTTTAGGACCAACTCTCATCTATACCTCTGACCTTCCCCAAACTAATGGTGTAATAATTGGCACTTTTGCTGATGATACAGCGGCCCTTGCTGATCACATGAGCCCGAGTTCAGCTAATAGTATTTTACAAAAATGCATAGATGATACCTCCAAATGGCTAAAAGACTGGCGAATGAAGGCAAATGAAAGCAAATCCGTACAAGTACATTTACGCTAAGAAAGAATACATATCCCCTTGTAATACTACTAAATAATAATGAAATCTCTCAGGAAAACGGAGCTAAGTACCTTAGCATTCATCTCGACAGAAAACTAACTTGGAAAAAACATATAAAAAGTAAAAGAACAGCGCTTGACCTACAGCTCACTAAAATGAATCCTCTAATTGGCTTCAATTCAAAACTTTCTCTTGAAAATAAGTTGTTAATATACAAATATGTCCTAAAACCAATCTGGACATATGGCATTCGGTTGTGGGGTACGGCCTCAAATGAAAATCTTGAAATATTGCAGAGATTACAATCTAAAATTCTAATAAAAATCTCAAATGCTCCTTTTTTATGTAACAAACAATCAGCTGCATAGATAATGACTATGATTTGAGTCTACAGATTCTAAAAACTGGCAATGCCTATCCAAAATTCTAGAGCAATCATCCCATAATGGCAGTTTAGTAAAATCCAAAGAGTCTTTCCATTTTCTTTTCGTTTCACTATCAACCTTTTCCATAACTATATAGATTAACATAGAATGGACTATATCGTTGGCAGATCCAAGGGACAAAAGTGAACTAAAAATCGCAGAAACATTGTCGACAAGACTTCTTAATTGGTCAGAATTATTTTGGGCCATGGAGGGAAGTTCAAAAAGTGAGGTTATATTTTCCATAAAAATCAAAGAATTATTATCGTATCGATTTTTTAACCTTCCAAGAGCCTTAGGATAATTTTCATTGGTAACTTGAAAAGCTTTCACTGTTTTACAAAAATGCATAGATGATACCTCCAAATGGCTAAAAGACTGGCGAATGAAGGCAAATGAAAGCAAATCCGTACAAGTACATTTACGCTAAGAAAGAATACATATCCCCTTGTAATACTACTATATAATAATGAAATCTCTCAGGAAAACGGAGCTAAGTACCTTAGCATTCATCTCGACAGAAAACTAACTTGGAAAAAACATATAAAAAGTAAAAGAACAGCGCTTGACCTACAGCTCACTAAAATGAATCCTCTAATTGGCTTCAACTCAAAACTTTCTCTTGAAAATAAGTTGTTAATATACAAATATGTCCTAAAACCAATCTGGACATATGGCATTCGGTTGTGGGGTACGGCCTCAAATGAAAATCTTTAAATATTGCAGAGATTACAATCTAAAATTCTAATAAAAATCTCAAATGCTCCTTTTTTATGTAACAAACAATCAGCTGCATAGATAACTCAAAATTCCAACAATAAAAGAATAAGTAAGAAAACAATTACTATCCTATAAATCAAGGATTCAAAATCACCCGAACTCTTTAGCAGCAGTACCTGTTTTGGAGTCCGGTCTGTAGGGCCGTTTTGAACAACTTCCGGCCTCGGCTTGCCCGGCATTTCAGACCGTCTCACAACTTTCGGCTTGGGCTGGTCCGGTCTTTTAGACAGTTTTAAAAACTTCCGGCTTCGACTCGTCTGATCTTATGGACCGTCTTAAAAACTTCCGACTGTTTTATAACTTTCCTTTATAACTTCTTTTTTTGTACTAGTTACATTGCTGTATCGTTTTGGCTTTACATACTGCACGATGTCCTAAATACTCCAGCTGAATTTTTTTTAAAAGTAACTTTTTATTAAATAAAATATTAAGAAATTGTCTCATATTTAACCAGTTAACTTTTTTGGTTTTTTGTTTTCTTTTCCGCATCTACGGCAAACAATATGTTTAGAAAGAAATGTTCCATATTGTTTAGGATGTAAATACATGGATAGTGCCCTGTGAGTGCTCTGCATAGGAGTCTTAGATTTGGTCTGTTCATCTAAAGGGCTTCTCTGCTCCTCTTTTCATTGTATGATAAGAATTCCTTTGAATGTTTCAGTGGTTTCTGTTTGTTCCAATATTCAATGGATTTCGTCTTGATCAGATCCGCTATCATATTTGTGATCTCCTTTGTAGTAAAACCAAATTGAGGACACTGGCCTTTAAATGGCAGTTCCGCACGTAGTCTTGCTTGTTCATCAGCTTTTCCATTGCCTTCATGCCCACTGTGATCGGGTTCCCATATAAGTGTTACCTTATAATTGGTCGCCAGTTGGTTGAGGGCTTTATGGCACTTTAGCACTGATCTATGGGGGTTTTCAGGGCCTTTATTAGAGCCTGGATGTCCGACATTAAGTTTATCCTTGTTCTGACAAGATTCCTTTCCAGAAGTTCGGTCGTTGCTGTATAGATAGCATATAATTCTGCAGTAAATATAGTTGAATCTTTGCCCAGAGTTATGTGAATTCTGCATCTAGGTTGACTATAGAACACTATAAAATTTTTTATCGTATATGATCTGCACAGCTAGTTGGATTGATTAAACAACGGTTCTCGTATTCAAATAACACGGCGAGCTACCAACGAGAATAAACAACGGTTCTCGTGTATGGAAGCAGGAATCGGTAGAGAGATCGTGTAATAGTTCATTACCGGTTCGAAGTAGTAGACGATCCGTCCTCGTGTATGGAAGCAGGAATCGGTAGAGAGATCGTGTAATAGTTCGTTACCGGTTCCCTCGGTTCTGGCTTCACTTGAAGCCTCTAACTTTCACACTATATGTAAAAAAATTTCCAAACTTAACGAGAATTACCGTCGCTAAGAATTACATGTTCCTATAAGTATAATATTGGCTACGAGTAAAAGTAGTAATACTGGGTATCAGAATAATAATAATGTGTAACGACACTTTACACAACATGGGGACTTTCTCTTGTGCCCCTGACCAGGCTTCACTCGAATCAATATGCGTTTGTCGAATGTGCACGATACAGTCTTTTCCCTCAGCCCTTGGGCAATGCTTCCTACCCCTACTGCTGTCAATAGCTTTCCTACTTGCACCCTACGTTTATATCCAACATAAAACATTATTTCAACATTTTGCCAAACTATAACTTTTTGCCCCATATGCAGATTAATGCAGTGCCTAATCATGAAATCAGCACCAATAACTACTTCGTCCACAACAATAAATACGCGATTGAAGTTTATGTTGGCAACAGTTAGTTTCATATTCATTTTACCATAGACAATCCAGTATCTCCAGTAGCTGTGCGCAGTCTTACATCGTATAATAGTTTAATTGCCTTTTTTATTAAATCAGGTTTAATGACAGATTGGAATGCTCCTGTGTATATAGTACAATGCACATTCGTTCCTTGATGAATCCGTACGCAGAAAGATTGCTTTTGCCGTGCTCTATTACTGATATGGAGACTGTGGGGCCCTTGGGCCGGAGGCTTTTCCATGGTGCTCGGCAGTTCCGCTAAAAATGTCCCACTCTTCCGCAGTTATAGCATTCAGCCTTGACTTGCTTTCTCCTTAATGCCCCCATAACTGCCTCCTTTAACTCTTGTAACATGGTACTTATATCTTTCTCCTTTTCAGCAATTACTCCGAGGTTTCGCACACCAAACATTTGCGGCTTAGCAATTACCTTCGCGGTCTTTGTGCTAGCGCGAATCAGACAGTTGCATCAGAGTCACGTATTTTACTCACAGGCGCTTCAATTTTGAATTGATCTAATAATAAACTATTTTCACCCGCATAAGACAGTTTCACCAACCGCTCAATTTCTGTTGCCAAATCTTGTAACGACTTATATGCTTTCTGCAGTCTACCAATAAGTTCCATTCGGTAAATTTTGCCCGGATAAGACAGCTGCACAAACCGCTCAATTTCTGTTACGAAATCTTGTAACGACCTGTTGCTTTCTGCAGTCTACCAATTAGTTCCAATCGGTAAATTTCTCTTTTGTGTTCGTCATCATAATTATTCCTGCACGTGATTGCACACTTTCTTAAATTTCTGCTGCATTTCCTTTTAAGGCCAGAATCAACTCTGCAACTGTAATACATTAAATGGTATGCTGCCATAAAAATAGGGCCCTCTGCTCTACCAAAAGTTTCCGAAATAATCCGTATTGGGTCCTCTTTACATTAAAGATTATTCACATTACTTTTCTCAACATCATTCTCTAAGTTAGAAACTCTTTTTGCAACTACGGGAACTCCTTAGAAGGTTCTTAAAATTTTCTTCCATCTTAGCTAACAATTTCACGCTGTCTGCTCTCGAAGTTTCCAACAGTTTCTTTTCCCTCTTAGTTTTACGTTGTCTGCTTTCGAAGCTTTCTTGAAGCTTAGATAACAATTTCGCGTTCTCTGCTCTCAAAGCTTCTAACATGTTCTTGTTGTCTGCTCTAGAAATTTCTATCTTTCCATACTCACCCCCATTGATTCTTTTTCATTAAATTCATAAGACCCAATGTCAATGCTACGCCGCTCGAATTCCTCTGTCAGCCTTTTTTGCAATTCAGTCTTATTCTCCAACTTACTCAATACCTTCTTGATCTTTTCTACTTTAAGCTCTTCCAATTTCATGACAGCTTATTGTATTTCAATCCCACTTCTGACACCTTTTACCTTTTAAAATAGTTGATTTATAACCATTAAATAAATCGAGTTCTTTTTTTATTGTATATAATAAACACAGTTAAAATTTTCTACAGTATCTCTTTATTTACATAAAATCTTAAGACAAGCACACAAGAGACTTTATTGAAGCTCTTGTAAGTTACATTTGAACAGAATGCACAATTTCTTCCATTAGTGGCCAATGGTTATTTTTTAGCGTTTTATTATCAACTAACTGCTATGCCACATCGAGCACTTATTTTCAGTGAAACATTTCTTAAAAATCAATCATAAAGTAGTTTATTTAATTCTGAACTCTACAAGTAAATTATGTAGTTTTGTAGATAATTTAGTCATTAATATAAAATACCAATAAAATTTACACAAATATCAATTTTGAACAGTAATTTTTGCTGATGAGAGCAAATTTAATATTTCAGAATCTGATGGTAATGTATATGTGTGACGTCAACCAAATACTGAGCTCCAAACAAAAAATTTACGTGCACTAGTAAGACGTGAAGGCGGACATTTAATGGCTTGGGATGTGTATCGTCAGCAGGTGTCTATAAATTGGTTTTCATTGAATCCACTATGACAAAGTGCTGAAGACTTGGGCATACATGACACATTCCGAATCTACCATGATCCCAAGCACAAATCTGGAATATATCAAATTTTGTTTATTAAATAATTATTTTTCAACAATATTTTTATTTTTTTAATGTTCTGTTGCCATTCACGAAATAAGCTGTGACATGAAAATTATGTGTTTGTTTAGTTTTTTTTCAAAAAATCGTTCAATTTTGATATTTGTCCAATTTTTTTATTTTTTTTATATTGAGAACTACATCATTTATTTGTGGAGTTCAGAATAAAATTTACCACTTCTATGCTTGGTTTCTCAAAAATGTACCTCACACAAAATAAGCTGTGAGCCACTGTATATGTGCGGTGAATGTGGCAGCACCGTCCGGAAGTCGGATACCGGAAACGTAGAGATTATTCTTTGAGGTTGACAGATATCAACACTAATGCAATACTAGTCGTGGTGAGGAGTTGTCATTGATGATAACTGCTTTACATTTCAGGACTGGCATATAGGAGTTTATGTTTCTGCGAGTAAATGAAAATTGATGAATATAATTTCCGTAACAATATCTTATGTTTTTACCTTATTTTAATTTAATTTCGGTGAGTCGGGGGAAAATTTGAACTTAAACCGGATAAACTTCTTCCTTCTTAGCCACAGTTTTCATGAAACTTTACACTACACCGCGTTTTACATGTAATGGAGGCAATGCAAATTTAAAATTTAGTTAATAAAGCTTTAAAAATTGAGTATTGAACTTCATAACTAGTTTTTTTTGTAATTTATGTCACTTAATGAAAAATTAGGTTAATGGAATCAAAACACGTTAAACAGACTTCAGTATTAATTTTTTATGAGTGTAGTACTAGTCATTAAAATATCATATACGTCTATCGCCTCCCAAAAATATCGAAGAGTCCGCGAAGGCGGTAAAATTAAAACAATCCGCGTAGGCTGTAAAAAAATTGATTATGAGACAACCAAACGAAGCCTATCTTCTCCCAAAAATTACTCGTTACTGGTCAGGCGTAAATATTAAAATAATGCAATCGAACAAAGTCTTTTGTCTCTAAAAATGCCTGAACCAGCCATTGTGTACTTATTAAGAGATTACATCAACTAAACGAGAATTGCATGCGGCTAAAAAGTAAAACAAATAAATTAACTAGTAGTGTTGCTGTAAAACACACACAACCTTGTATAAAGTATAAAAATTACGTACACACGAAGCTATATAAAATATACAGGCTATGACCATGTTGTATTTATATTGAGAAAAACTTCAGTGCGTCTACAACGCATGCAATTTAAATTTACATTAATTGTAGAACAAAGTCTATGATTTTGTAAGTAGCCAAATCGGAGTAGTAATTTGCGACGTAACATTACAAATTCAAAATTTATTTGGGAACATCTAAAGATCTAATTTTTCACTAAACCATAGAAAGGGCTTTAGATGCAATGAAAAAGGATCATAAAAGAAAACTTTCACCCTATGACACCCCTTTGTAAAAATCATTGGTTCCGATCAAAATTTCAGAACACCGGAATCAAAATCACTGCTTCTTTTTCACTTCTTTTGCTACTTTTTTTTTGCTGGGATATAAAATATATATGGGAAAATTTGACTCAAAATAGCCCAACTTAAAAATGCTATAAATTAAAACCCATTGGGGTTTTGATCTACTAATAATCTATATTCATTCCCCGTTGGTCTCATTCGGGAAAGATTCGATGACCTTAAATTTTGTGCATTGTGTAATTTGCCCATAAAAACACTTTTTGGAATCTTATGTCCCACGAAAAATGTTTATTGGTAATTTATGTCCCAGGATAAAAGGACGATTTCAGGATTTCTGATTATGCAGGACATATGTTTTTAGCCATATCTCTTAGAATATGCAACAATTTATACCAAAAATATCTCGGTTTTAAAAATTAAATTCCGTCTCGAATGGGTTAAAAAACATATTTTTGAAATATTTTTGTATATTTTTTCGAATAGCAATTAATCCATTGAATTCCCTAATAATAACCTATTATAGATAGTCAAAAAGTTACAATTTTTGGAAACAAAAACCAGTGCATTAGATTATTTTTTTTGTATGTTATTATATAACATACCTTGCTCTTAAAAACCAATTAAAATCCGTGCAAAGAATTTCTACTGTTAACGAAAATTCTGGTGCCAATTAAAATATCCCTAGTTGTGGTAAAATTTTATAAATGTGCAAAAAAAATACATAATCCAAAATTGTAATTTAATACATTAAACCACATTACATTACTTCACAGAATAGATTATGTTCCCAAAACTCTGATAAAAAAAACATTTTACTAATTTTCTTCTAACTCTTTATACAAGTTTAAAGGGTTAAAAAGTGTGCATAAAGCACTGGAAAAAATCGTAGCAAATAATAAGTTTTTTGCATAAGCAGAAAATAAACTTTGCAAAATGCAGTACTTTTTGCATAATATACTATATACGACGAAAACATTATTAGTTGGCAACAATTTTTTCAGTGTATTTGTATATTGAACAGGCGCGGATTCAGGGGGATAATGGGATATATCCCCCCAACTCGGTTACAAATCCCAAAAAAAACTAAGGCCGAGTATTTGGGATGTGAGTTAAACCGAAAACGAATTTTGTCTGCCACTTTCATGTTTATTAACATAAATTTGTCGGAACAACATTTGAAATAAAATAAATTAAAACAAATTTCGAAAGCTGTATTCAAGTTACAAACTGCGGTAAACTGAGTTTAAAGATAATCTACATTCTAAAAACTCGGCCTAAGTGATTTACGTACTAAAAAGATTTTCTTTATTTCCTTAACATTTCTATGAATAATATATCGCATTGTTGCCTATCCAAATAATTAACTGCAAATATCGTGTTTTTAAAGTTTTCTTGTACATCACTCTTGAACACATCTGCCCCAACAAATTTTGCAAGTAGAACTAATAAATTTGCTTTTTGTTGTAAATAAAAATTTCATTAAAACGGTTTTTGTATCATGTTTCTTAATTTTATTTAGATTTTTCCTTGTCCTGTTAAGTATCGAAGAATCGAGATACACTCAGAAAGTTAGTAGAATAATTTGTAAACGGTTTTCAATCGCACTCTACTATTTTTGTACTGATTTTTAGTATAAAATTATTATTTAGCAAATCTTTTTGCTATTTACACTTTACAAATTACAGAATTTTTACAGAATATTTACAAATTTTTGTTGCTAATTTCAGAAATCATTTTACAAATTTTTGAAAACCGATTTGCTAAAATTAGCAAAAAATATTACTAATTTTAAAAAAGTGGATATTAAAGGAAATGTTATTTCTAATTAAAACTTACACCTACAAACTTAAATTTCCTTAAAATGTTACATATATTAAAAAAGGGATCGGAAGTGAAGATACCGACTTATGTCTAAAAAGAGGACATCCATTTAAAATAGCACTAAAGAGGTTTTTTAGTTCTAAAAATAATTAAAATTTAACCTTAAAAGTAAAACAAAAAAATTGACCAAAATATTTTTCAAAACAGAAATTACCAAATTAAAACAAAATGATAAATTCGTTTATGTTTTAACAAATTTTATTGATTTTTTTTTCATTTTGTATAAAATATTTTTTAAAAAATATAATCAAAATTTTTTATGCTCGATAAAAAAAATAAATTTAAAACTTTGTACTAATATTAATAATATTGAGTAATTTTTTTTGCTGATTTTAGCAAAAAGATTTTAAGTTCCACTTTACAAAAAGTCTACTTAAATTTAGTAGCGGTTACTAATTTTTTTACTAATTTCATTGTGCTACACGTCAGCAGACATGTGTTGCTAAGATTAGCAAAAAATACCGCTGGGCTCAAATTAGCAGAATTTCCCGTAATAACAGCAAAATGTTCAGTTGCCATTACAGACTTTTTTTGGTGAGTGTACGCCTTTATTATATTAAGCCATCGATGTGTATTTTTTATTTTTTTGTTACTAAATGACTATTAGCCTGTTCCTCTATTTCGAAAGAACACGTTCGTTCGCTTTCTAGTCAAAAGAAAACTGATTTGGGTTTTACTAACTCTATTTCTATGCGAACGATGACTCGAACGACAAGTCGATTGAAAACGTAACTGTTTTCAAACAAAATTTAGTTTCTCTATTTCGAACAGCTCGAACGCAAATGTCAAAATCAGTCACTTGCTATTTTTTTTGTCGAGTAAATATATATTTGATATTTTTAAAAGCAAAATGAAGTAAAAAAAGCAATGGATAACAAAAGGTAAGTACAAAATAATATAATTATTTATAGTTTATAAGAATTTTAAATTTTAGTTAAAAAAAATCAACAAGACGCATGTATTTTATATGGAAGAAAGGCCTAATTTTGCCAGAGGGACTCTGGTGTTCGGAGCAAACAAATTTTCTGCAGAGGAGGAAAATTTGACCAGAAAACTAAACTCCGTTTCACCACCTATACGCTGTTGCTGAGTGGTAAAAGGTAAGTGTGTATTGTTTGTGACTTACGTTTGCCCCAAGCAGCTCATATTAACAGAACTGTAGCAGCGACCGCACCGAACAGACAACAGAAACAGGCAACAGAAAAGCTTTCCGATTAACAATCTTACTCACAACCAATCACTGTTAAACAGGGTTGTTTTTGTCTTTAAGCAGTTTAGTAGTATTTTTGCTACTTTTAAAGAAAATTGTAACAAATACTTAAAATATATAAAAGTACCAAGAGTTAACCAGGTGGACCGTGAAAACCGGTCTTTCCGGTCTACCCGGACGACCGGTTCTGACCGTAGGCTCAATTAAAATGTTACATATGTAGATTAAACAAAGGAAGCGGAAGTAAAGATATTTTTCACAACCGACTTATGTCCAAAAATAGAACATCTACTTAAAATAGCACTAAAAACAAATTTAGTTTTAAAAATCAGTTCTTAAAGCAATTAAAATTTGGCCTTAAAATCCAAAAAGTTTACTAAAAATATTTTTCAAACCAAAATTAGCAAATGAAAACAGAATGCTAAATTCGTTTATCTTTCACTATTTATTAGCCTTTGATTTTTTTTTAATTTTGTCTTAAATATTTTTTGAAAAAAAATAAATAAAATAAAAAAAATTTTGCTCGATAAAAAAACATATAAATTAGTATATTCGAATTCGTAAGGCAATTTCAAAAGCTTTAAAAATAATCTGAAAATAATTGAGTTAATTTGGGCATTTTAATAATATTTTTTTATAAATTAAAATTTTTCTATATTTTACAATTCATTAAGTTTACAGCAATTTACTAAAATTTAGTAGCTTGTAGTAGAAAAACTTGATATTCTACTAATTTCAGCAGGCATGTGTTGCTAAGATTAAAAAAAATACCGCTGGGCTCAAATTATCAAAATTTCCCGTAATAACAGAAAAATTTTCAGTTGCGTGTAATATTTCTTTGTTATCAAATTTGTTACCAAATTTGCATAAAAAAATTGTTAAGAAGGGTTTTTATGTAAAAAATTTGAAAATGGTGCTCCCATTTTTCGGATTAAATTTTAAAAACAATTTATGATTATATATAATCTAATTTTTTTTTATATAATTACACTGTCCAACAAATTAAGACTTTTTGAATGGAACAGAATAGCGACACCATAATTCTGAAAGGGTATGTTGAGTAAATCATTTTTGTAGAACAAACTTATGGTCCAGCACGTCTGAGTTTTTTTTTACAGTGGGTCAAAGTTTTCATTTTTTGGTCGAAGGGAGCATTATACTATATGAAAAAAATGCTGTAAGTTAATGTCTGAGAAAATTCTTATGGTCAGAGTTGTATTGTGGAATTGTATGAGGATTATTTTTGTAGAAGATCTTAACCCTCTAACTGGTCTCTTTATGGGTCAATTTGACCCTTTTTTCGAGAAAATCAAAAAGTATCCTTTAAAAAAGGACATTGAAGGATTAAAATATTCTACGAAAATGTTTGCCGGAAAATTTCAGTGGGTGTCACCAAAGACACCAATGTTGTAAATAAAGCTCTTTACGCTTAATTAGTAAAATTATACACCAAGATATACAAAACAGGTAAAAACGGCGTCAAGTTCGGCCGGGCCAAACACTGAGTTCTCGCGTCTAGTCAGCTGTGACTTACAAATCGGGTGTGATGTTTATTAAAATTAATAATAAAAAATAAAAGAAAAAGTTCAAGCATAATTGAGCTACTAAGCAGTACATATCGGGTGTGATTTTTACTAAAATTAATATAAAAAAAGAAAAATTAAAGCTTAAATAAGCATGGCGGATTCTGTTTGCAGATTAAGAGATTGGTTTTGTTTTATTTGTGGACATTTTACGCACCATCAAAGCAGAAGAAAGATATTCCCTACAATTGAAGAACCATATTTTCTTTTCTTTGGAATACGATTTTTATCTGAAGCTTGGATACCAAAAACCGTATGTACTACTTGCGAAAGTGGTCTTTTGACCTGGTACAAAGGCGGTACTAAGGCGCTGCCATTTTCTGCGCCTATTACATGGATTGAACCTGAAGATCACAAATCAGATACATGATATTTCTGCGTAAATTACAAATTTGGTAGAAGCCAAAGGCACTACGCGATAATGACATACGAAGCAACAAATAATGTCATTTTACCAGAAGTGCGCTGTGAAGGTGTTCCGGTGCCCCAACCGCCTACACATACATTTTCGGCCAATATGACAGTCGCCAATACAAAAATAACAGCGGCGGTTGAAAACATATCAGATATAAGTTACTTGCCTCTTGATGGTTTAAACATATGTCCTAATTTGATAGACCAAGCTTATTTTGAAGATCTTGTAAGAGATTTAGGACTAACAAAAGAGAAAGCTGAAATATTATGTTCCAGATTGAAAAACAGGAATTTGATAAAAGCCGATGTAAAAGTTACATTTCCAAGAAAAAGACACGCCGATCTGGAAAGTTATTTTAAAAAATCAGAAGAACTTGTATACTGTTGCAGTATTGAAGAGGTTCTAAAATATCTAAAGCATCCACTGGACTCTTCCGCTTGGCGACTATTTATAGATAGTTCAAAACAGCTTAAAAGCAGTTTTACTGCACAATGGAAATAAGCATCCATCAATATCGGTTGCGTATTCCACAAAAAAGGCGGAAACATACGCAAATATTTCAAATCTCTTAAATAAAATTGAATACTATAAATATAAATGGGAAGTATGCACAGACTTCAAAATGATTGCAATATCGACTGGAATGCAAACAGGATACACAAAATATATGTGCTTTCTTTGTAAATGGGATTTACGTGCTACCAGCAGCCATTATCATATTAAATATTTCGAAGAACGTAAAGAAAATATTATTGGTGACTTAAATGTAATCCATGAATCCCTTGTCCCAAAAGATAAGGTCACACTTCCACCGCTGCATATAAATACACAAGGAAATGCTTTCAAACGCATTCAAACAATTTCCCCCAGATTATCTGCAGGAAATTAAAAGAAGTTAAAATACGGTTTTAAGAAATAATTTATTTCATTTAATGTAAATTACCTTTTCTAGGAATGCTCGTTGGACCCGATATAAGAAAACTATTACAAGATGAAGTTTTTGTGGTCATCTGTCGGATATGCAAAAAACAGCATTTGACTTTATGCAGCTGGTTATATCAGAATTCCTTGGAAACTCAAAAGCACAAAACTATGCAGAAAATATTGAAAGCATGCTAATCGGTTTTAAGAATATTGGCGTTAAGATGTCACTAAAGCTGCATTTTCTGCACTCTCATCTCAATTTTTTTAAAGAAAACCTTGGAGCGGTTTCAGATGAACACGGTGAAAGGTTTCATCAGGATATAAAGGTATTGGAAGAAAGATTCAAAGGGAAATCCCAAAGTGTAATGCTTGCTGAATACGTATGGGGCTTGTACAGAAACCTTGACCCATCGGAACATTCACGTCAAGCTAAATACAGGAAAGCATATTAAGTTTAATCTTTAATCCATTGTCATACTACTGCTATTTCCGAATTCTCTTTTACTCGAAAATTTGAAGCAAAAAAATAAATATGTACATACTATAATAAACCACTATTAAAACAAAATTATAATTTTTTTTATAGAAGTTGGCGTGTAATGTTGCTAATTAATCGTAAAGAGCTTTATTTACAACAATGGTGTCTTTGGTGACCCCCACTGAAATTTTCCGGCAAACATTTTCGTAGAATATTTTAATCCTTAAATGTCCTTTTTTTAAGGATATTTTTTGATTTTCTCGAAAAAACATACCCTTTTAGAATTATAGGGTCGCTATTCTGTTCCAAAAATGCTGTTGGACAGTGTTATTTATATGTAGCGCATTGTTTAGAATACATTAATATATCTTTCTTAATACACAACAATATAACTACATACAATTAGATTCTTCACCATGTAATTAGTTTAATTTTTTTTAGGTAACAAAAGTTTAATTACATTAATCTGGTCTCTTACTGATTGTGTTTCTTTTCTTTTTTTGATTAATATAAAAAATGTATATTGTTAACGTATGTTAATTTTATGTAAAAACGATGTGTTCATTTTTATTTTTATGTACATATATAAATTTTTTGTTCAAAAAAATTAGTACTCTGATGGTCAGAAAAGTACCTTTGAATATATTTTTTTTTTGATACCGGAAAAACATTCCATTTTTCATCCCTGATAAGAGCACAGCAGAAAATTCTATTCTACTCCAATTTATTTCAAGTTTAGAAACATTTGTAGCGAAACATCTACATCGCCATTTTTTATGACGTTAACATAATCAACGTAAAGAATTTCAACATTTTGTTTCTTTATTCTTTTTATTGAAGTATTTGCACAAATCACAACAAAAAAATATATAAAACAAACCAGAAATACAAATTACATATCGTTACCTACAATGCAAACCACCACAAAGATTGTTTTGCAAGCAGAGTTTTCTTTAAATTTAATTAATTGAAATAAATCCAACAAAAAATACGACATAAAATCCGGAAAATATATCAAAAAGTCATACCTAAGTAATCAAAAAATTACATCTTAAATAGATCAAAACGTAGCAAACGTAATCATCGGGATTCTAAGCCATGACGAAGAAATTGCAAGCAAAAAAGTTTGGTTAAATGCCGCAATGCTAGAAAAAACAAATCATTACACAATTGCTCGACTTTTTGACAACTCTATAAATACAAATTCGATTTTAATTTTTGTGACCTATGCTGCTATCTACATGATAAAAGCAGCGAAATCTATTGTAGTATTTTATCCTAAGATAACCGATATAATATGTGTGGTCCATGGCCTTCATCGAGTGTATGGACGCATACGAGATTCATAAGAAAGTGTAAATTTCAAAAGTAAAAAAGTGTTTAAAAGCTCCGTGTAGAATTGATGTTTTTAGAGAAATTCTTCCCTTGAGGCAGTTAACCATTATGCAAATAATTATAGAATTTTGTAGAAATAATTGAAGTTTAAACAGTGAACACGCTTTATCTATTGAAATTGCTAAAAAAATATTTACGAAGTTCTGAAACAACGGCTGATTTAACTTTTATTTCATCTAATTATGGGTTTATTGTTATAGTATCCAGCTTAAGCAAGTTATAGATAAAAATAATGGCATATAAAAATCACGGAGCCCAAGCGCTCAACGAATTTTTCAACAAGATAAATTGAGTATCTAATGGTAATAGTTGGAGAAATGAAACAAAAATACCATTGAGTACAAAAAAAAATCGATAGGACTTCATCGGAAGAAAAAATTAAGTCCTGGATGGAAATTGAGACAGAGTTAAACGCTAGTTTGTATTGTTACAGGTCATTCAAAAACCCTGAAAACAAAATACAAAAACTAAAAAGTGCCAAACAAAACTACACAAAAGATAAAGAAGAACTTTACAGAACAGGTGAAGGGCCAAAACCAGCTTCCAAAGTTTCTTCTGTCGGTAAAGGCATATTAAAAATAGTTCAAGAAGAGCAGATTGCTGGACTTGAAGAACCACCGGACTGTATCTTAAATTGAGAAAAGCCAGAAACACATAAATGGGACAAATATTAACCAATGGAATTTAAGACCAAGGAATATAATGCTGTCAATACGGGAAGAAAAATAACATCAAAAGACGCTTGGGGGGCAGATGTTGCCGAGTGGAAAATGAAAAAACTAAAACTGGAAATGGAACTTATTAAAGAGGAGAGGAAGTTGAAAAAATAAAACTGGAATTGGAACTAAATCAAAAAAAGAGAATGAGAATACATCTTGCCGGGTCGACTTGCAGTAAGTATTGATCTTTAAAATATAAGATCAACATGGAACAAGTTTTTGATTTAAAAAAAATCGGCGAAGTAAGCAATATAAAAGTTTACAAAATATTTTGATATTTGAATTCACCCCGCTGAGCTGAATAATTGTAAAAATTCTAAATAAGTAATTTCCGATAGATCTTTTATGGGTAATCGACTGTTGTTATCTACTTCGAAAAAATTTCAGAACTTTGCCTACAATTTTCCAATTAAAAACCAAATACATTGTTATATTAAAACATAACAATTTTAAATTCTTTAAAATGATTGCAAACGAAATGTTATGCACTTTAACTCTACTATCGACATATAAAGTTTTAGAGTGGTGTTTTTAAACTTTTTATCACAACAAATTCAGTTCCAGCTCTAAAATTGTTTTATTTTTTTTAATATTCAATAGCCTTTGTGATTACCTTTCATTTGAATATAATGTCGCTTTTAAAAAAAGTATGATTTGTAATATTTTTTTTTAATTTTTTGTTCCAAAAAAAGAATATTAATTAAAAGAAATGGTTTGTAAAAACTACCAAAATGGTTGTAAAAACTACCAAAAATATTTCAGAGCTAGAACTGAATTTAATGTGATATTATTTTAAATTCGATTTTTTCTAAATCGAAAATAAAAAATATTGACAATAAAGTGCATAATGTTTCGGTTGTAATCATTTTCTTAATTTTAATTGGAAATTAGATTAGATTCTGAAATTTTTTTCCAGAATGCTCAATTTTTTTTTGCTTCGCCTTTTTTAAAAAATTATAAATGTTCATTTTGTTTTTATATCTTAAAATGCAATTTTTGGCAGTGAATCTCGTATGTGTTCCGATGAAATCATCGCAAAAAACTTGAATACATTCAAGAAGGCTTATTAAATCGCACATACTCCTGAAGTCACCCACCAAAACTCGACAACTGAAAAAGCTACAACAGCGGACATAAAAATTGAACCAACACACAAATTAGGTTACGGTCCAGTTGAAACAAAGAAGAAATCATACTCTTCAAATAATGCACGAAACTAGCCCCTGAGCAAGAGCAATAATAGGGCAATGCAGACCACAAGGCATAAATGTAGCGAAAAGCACCTGCGTAACCAATGCAAATTTCGTGACTCTACATGCTTTGCTTGCGGTAAGAAGGGTCTTATTTCAAAAGTGTATAAATCCAGAGCAAATCAAATTGCAAATGGTTACCAGGATAGCGATTGTGATTCTATTCATTAAAACAACGAAATGAACATTATAAAAAGCCACAATACGGATAAGATAATGCTCAACCCATCAGTAAATGGTTTTGAAATACAAATGGAGTTACATTCTGGTGCACCAGTTGGAATAGTTGGAAAAATACTTTTCAGAAAATTAAACATGGAAGTCTTCGAAAAACAAAAAGACAATTTTCCAGTTACACTGTCCACCCACTTCCATGTTAAGGCCAGTGCCTGTCTTTGTAAAATTAGGACAAAAGATTCGAAAACTTAATGTGTATGTTGTGGATTGTGATTACGATTCCTTATTTGGTCGAGAGTGGATAAATCGTTTCGCCCATGAAATAAAGTGGTCTGAATTATTTACACCATGCAATCAAATCAATTCTATAAAAGTAGCTACACCATCCCTTAATAAAAATCAGTAACATTTACTGCAAGAAGTGCTTTTAAAGTACCGGGACATTTTCAGCGATACAGCAGGTAAGCTAGATGGTCCTCCAGCACAATTTCATCTTAGACCGGACGCGACTTCAGTTTTTACCAAAGGTAGGGCTCTGAAAGAAGCATATACTGCAGAAATAGATGCCAAAATTTCTTCAAGTTTTTACAAAAAAGTTGATTATTCCGAATAATAATGTAAAATTTCATACATTAATGTAAAATTTCATACACTACGGACGTGTTTTCTAATAAGCTCCAGAGTATTGTTAAAATATTTAAATAATCAAAAGATTAAACAAGATACAAATTATAAAAAACATTTACGCGATACTGTAATCAATTATAAACCTAATAAAGTTATAAACAGTGTAAAACACAATAAATATTGTCCAATTATTTAAAAATAATTTTCAAAAAATCCGTTAGTGAATATTCATATAAATATACAAACTAATATTCAAATTAAGAGTCATTAATTTTAAGAGTTACATCTTTTAAAATAAGAGCTTACTGTTCGTTACAAAATCAAAAAAAAGATAAATAACAAAAAAACCCGAAAAAACAAAAACATTAATAACAATAGCAACAGCAATAGTATAATGTATCAAGAAACGAGTAACAAACAAGAAATAAATAAAACTCCCGCACATAAAAGATTACGAGAAGTTTCATAGAACTCTTTTATTGGTAATGCTCAAAAAACACCGAGATTGACTGATATAGAATCTCCTCTTAAATTTATTACAATTATGGATAAACGTTTTGATAAACTCTCTGAACATATAAATAATAAATTTCTGGAATATAAAAATGATCTCTTATGTGAACTGGATGAGAGATTTAATTTAATTAAGAGTGAAATTAATACAATAACAGAAAGAGTATGTAAACTAGAAACAGTCGCGGCCAAAGTATTAAGCATAAAGGAAGAAATACAATTTTTAAAAACACAGTTAGCGCGACATGAAAATAATACCGTCGCGTGTGATCTACGCATAAATGGAATCCCGTTTAAATTGAATGAAAATTTAATAGATATCTTCGGTATGATTTGTTCCACAATAAATCTGTCTATGCCAGCCATCAAATCAATTTATCGTTTGCGAAATGAGAACAATAAAAATAAAAAATAAAAATTAAAAAATCCAATAAAAATTTCGCGTTCACCTTGGATCACATTGGCCTCGGTGCGACTACTAAATTTTTTTGTCAATGAAAGTCTCACTGTTTCCAATTACCTGATTCTTCGAGAAGCAGTGCGCATGAAAAAGGATAATCATATCCATAGTGCCTTTACGATGCGAGGATTGGTTTATGTAAAAAAATCAGCTGATAGCCAGTTAATCCGTATTGACGAGTTTAAAAACCTAAATTCGTTATTTCGTCCATCTTATGAAGCCGAGAGTTTTTCCATTGATCACCACAGGGTGATGCTTCATAAAGTATATACTCCATTACAAATTTTAACGTTTTACATTTTACATATAATCTTTTTTAATATATTTGTTACAAATACATTTTCTATCCTATTACAAGTAATTTTTTTTATTGTTTCTGCCATAAACATATTATTTTTATCATGTTTCTATCATTTTAATATTGTTTTTCTCATATTTTTGTTTGCTTTTGATAAAATAATGTCGTTTTTTACAAGTTTTAATATATTAAATAATTTGTGCGTTACTTTTATTTTTATTTATATATTTGTGTATTTAAATGCACAATCTAAATAACAACAGGGTAAATTCCATTGACGGCACTGCAAATATGATGAAAATCCTTACCAAACAATGTGATGGTTTGAATATCTGTCATATAAATGCTCAAAGTTTAAGAAATAAAATAGATGAATTTAGATTTATATTTGAGAACTCTGGTATACATTTTATATGTGTCTCTGAAACGTGGTTTGACTCCAATGATACTAATCTATCAGTCCCTATAAACGGATATATCTTACAAAGAGTTGATAGAGAAGGATATGCTGGCGGCGTGGCCATTTACGTAAAAAAGGGCATAACATTCAACGTATTATGCAATTCAAATTCTTATGATTTGATCGAATATTTATTTGTCGATGTAATTTCCGAAGGGAAAAAATTACTTGTGGGTTGCGTATATAGGCCTGATAAATATATCTGTATGAAAGTCTTTTTAGCCGTGGTTGAAAACCAAACTTTAATGTATGATGATGTTGTCATCGTTGGAGATTTTAATTGCAATACCTTGATTGATCCTAGCCTTACTACCAGCATGGCGTTACTAGGATTAACATCTCCTAACACAACTATGCCCACACATTTTACAACAACAAGCAGTACCTTACTAGACATGTTTTTTACTAGTAATCAACCAAACGTTTTACTCTACGATCAACTTTCGGCGCCTTGTTTCTCCAAACATGATCTTGTTTTTATGGCATATAATTTTAAACTGCATGTTGAAAATCAACTCATTACATTCCGTGGTTTTAATAATATAGACTACATCCGTCTGGAAAATGAATTTTCTAAAGTTGACTGGCATCAATTATATTACATGATATCTGTGAATGATAAACTTTCTTTTCTTGAACGGAATATAGTAGATTTGTTCAATCTTTTAGTACCGCTAAAGACAAAAATAATACGTCTAAACAAAAATCCTTGGTTTTCACCCAGGATTCAACAATCTATTGACAAAAGAGACCTCGCCTACTCACGATGGAAAAAGTTTAAAACGGCAGAATTGCATTTTGAATACCGTGAAGCAAGAAAAAATTCACGTAAGATTATTAAGTATGCCAAATCGAAATACTATGCCGAAAAATTTTCAACTGCCTTAGGAATGAAGAAAACGTGGCAAACAATTAGAGAAATCGGCATCGGCAAAGATGTGAACAAAGAACCAGTATCCATTGATCCTGATGCTGTAAATGAAAAGTTTGTTAATATTTCAATGGTAGAAGCTGACATTAAATTTTATAACAACTATTTTAATAATCATGATAACTTCTCAGTTGACCAGTTTAGTTTTGATTGCGTAAGCCAAACTGATGTTTTTACATGTTGTATGTCTATTATATATATATATATATATATTTAATCAAATTATAACAACTAGTTGCTATCCTCAAAACTGGAAGATCTCTAAAATTATTCCAATACAAAAAACGAAAAATGAATATAGACCAATTGCTATCTTGCCTTTTTTGTCAAATAATTCATAACCAAATGTCGCTATTCCTGAACGAACATAATCTTTAACTGATCGAAAGTCTGGCTTTCGGAAAAAACACAGCTGTATTACTGCCTTAGTCGATGTCACTGAGGATATAAGAAAAGAGATAGATGAAAGTAAAACCAACTTTTTAATTCTTTTGGATCACTCTAAAGCTTTCGATACTGTTGATCACAATATATTATGTTATAAGCTTAGGAATATGTTCCGATTTTCTAATACTGCTACACTTTTAATATCGTCCTATCTTTGTAATAGATATCAATTTGTTCAAAGTATCTCTGTCAAATCTAAATCATTGCCAATTAGAAGAGGTGTTCCACAGGGATCAATTGTGGGTCCTCTTCTGTTCTCAATCTACGCGAATGATCTTCCGAATCAACTCCAGTGCTGTAAGGTGAGAATGTATGCTGACGATGTACAACTTTATATCAGCTGTGATGTATCACAGACTCAGCGTGTAACTGCTCTAAATGCAGAACTACAAAGGGTTAATGTTTGGGCTACAGCAAATGGTCTTAATATAAACCCTAAGAAATCTAAATGCCTTGTTATTCAGCCGCGATTGAATAGAACAGTTTTGATTCCTGATGTTTATCTGAATAATGAACGTATAGAAGCTGTAAAATCAGCTAAAAACCTAGGAATTTTTTTCAATAGGACTCTCACTTGGTCCGACCACATAAATTATGCATGTGGTCGTACTTTTTCGATGCTTAGAACACTTTGGTCAACACAACATTGTACACCTGTCAAAATTAGATCTCTCATTGCTAAAACCTATCTAATGCCAATTCTAATGTATGGATGTGAATTGTTTGCCGAATGCGATGCTGTCAGTAGAGATAAACTTAACTCCGTGTTTAGAATTATAACACGTTACGTCTACGGAAAGAAAAGATATGAATCCATTTCAACAACAACAACAGCCAAACTCTATGGTTTACAGTTTGATGAATTACTCAAAATAAGGGTCTTAATATTTCTACACAAGGTTGTGTACACTAAGCAGCCTGTATATCTGTACGATCGTCTCATTATCTCAAATTCCGAGAGATGTAAAAGAATAAAACCACTTAAACGTCGTAGTTTAATTTCCAACTGGCAATTTTTCATAAATGCAATCCGGCTTTGGAATTCAATCCCATACCAATTACAAATTATAAGTAACGCACAAAATTTCAAAACTAAAATTAATATTTTATATGTTTTTTGATAATTACTTATTTAATTATTTAATTATATCCTTTTAACCAAGATATTGTGTAAATTTAAATTTATTATTTGTTCTAAAATTTAGTTTATTTTTTATTTTTTTTTTTATTTTTCAATAATTGTATCACACAAATGCATAATTCTATACTGTAATAAGAGACATTGGTCTTGTGTATAGAATTTCAAATAAATAAATAAATAAAATAAAATAAAATAAAATAAATAGGCATCGTCAACTCATTTGGTTGCAAAGAAAAATGGCAAAATTCGTATTACAGGAAATTACAAACCTACATTAAATTCGAGGATGATTATTGACGAACACCCAATTCCTAAAGCCGAAATCTTACTGAACAGGATGGTTGATTCCAAATTCCCGCCTTACCATTGATGACGAATTCGCTCATGCTCTGACTTTAAATACACCAACCCATGGTCTAATACGTCCCTCTCGTGCAGTATACGGGGCAGCAAACATTTCTGCAATTTGGCAGCGACGCATGAAACACGTACTACAAGGATTGCCAAATGTTTGCAGTTTTTTTAATGACATATTGATTCATTCATTGATTTTGAAAAACGCCTCAATAAATCGAAGTGTGTGTTTGTGGCCCCTGCTGTTGAGTTCTTGGGCCATAAGATCGATTCAAACGGAATTCACACATTAAAGCTGTCAAAGATGCACCAAAGCCTTCTTCATTTGAGAAACTGCAGTTATTTCTAGGTAAGGCATGTAACTATGGTACATTTATTTCAAATTTATCTACCAGAAATAGACCACTAAGAGTTATGCTACAAAAAGAGACGTTTCTGTGGACCCCAAAAGCCTATTTACATATTAAAAATGCATTAACGTCCGAAGAAGTGTTAATGTCTTATGATCCAAGCTTACCCTTGGTTTTAGCCACCGCCGCCAGTAAAGTTAGTCTGGGTGCCGTTCTGTCTGTTACAAAATGGTCAGGAGCGGCCAATTGCATACGCGAGCTGGACATTAACAGCAACGGAGCAAATGTACAAGGAAGATTTTGCGATAGTATGCGCTGTTCAAAAATTTTTTTTGTATATATACTCACGACATGGAACTCATTACCGATCATAAACCGTTGTCCCAAATTCTACACCCACATAAGTCATTGCCGGTACTTTGTATTAGCCGCATGGTAAATTATGCGAACTTTCTAGAAAATTTCGATTTTATCATCATCTTTAGAACAACAAAAGCTAATACAAATGCAAACTTCTGTTGTCGAATAATAAAACCGGGTTCTTTAAATCAGGTTAAAATTTCCAGTAGTAAAGATTGGATTCATGATAAGTTTGATGCATTTATTGTACAACAAATACGACAACTTCCTATAAGATCACATAAAATTGCAAAAGAAACAAAAGCTGATAGCCACCTCGGAAAAATTGTCAGACATCTAGATGCTGAAAAAAGTTAACAAAAATTAGGTTATAAATCTCCGGACATGAATTGTAAACTTATGAATGGATCTTTACTATTCGAAATCTGGTTGTTGTACCACCACTACTTCCAAAGAATTTTAAATCACCTGTAACAGCGCATTTAGGAATCGTAGAGATGAAGGGCTTGGCGCAATCATTTGTATATTGGCCAGGTTTAGACACCGACATAGAGAATATGGCAAATGGCTGTAAAAATTTTGCGAAGAATTCTTATAATACACCAAAACTCAAAAATTATCACTGGCAATGGGGGAGAATCCACATCGACTACGCATATAGTACGTGGCTTGAAGTGAAACCCACGAACTCTATGACTTCGACTGCAACCTCTGCAATTTTAGACGACCTTTTTGCAGCGTATGGTGTTCCAATTACAATTCTATCAGACAATCGTCCGAATTTTATAGCAAATGAATTCAGGGACTTTATAGATAGAGTGGTTGTACAATTTCATAAGCTTACGGCACCTTATCAGTCTTCGACTAATGGCCAGGCAGAACGGTCAGTTCAGACCGTGAAGAATGCTTTAGATCTATGGAAACTACAAAAACTTCACTGCAGGCAAACATAAATGAATTTCTTCGACAGTATAGGCAAGCTCCACATTCAACAACCGGGCATCCACCAGCTAAATTGTTTCTGGGGCGGTCTCCTCGTTCGCGACTTGATCTTGTTTTTCTACAAGATATTTCTATGACAGTTACGGAAAAACAATATCTGAAATTTAATCCTAACTTTCGCTCCTTTAAAACAGGGCAAAAAATCTGGTTTCTGTCAAACAACCAACGAATGGGTAAATGGCTATGCGGAATTGTAATATAATACTGAAAATTGTTTTGTTTTAAATTTTGCCCAGTTTTTAGGTTCCTAAAATAAATTTTATATATGATTAGAAATAGATATTTGGGATATTATTATTACAATAATTTTTTAGAATAATCATTTATTAGTACCCGACACACTAAATTATTTGTTTCGCTTTCCTAATGTTAGGTACGAACAGTATGAAATCTACATCTTCCTGTACATTTATTTCTAGACTTGGTAGTTGGGTTTCATTATTGGTACAACAAATGTTGTGAAGCACGGCGTAAGCGACTATAATACTTTGGACCTTTTTAAAAAATCAAGGGAATACCCAAAGAGAGTGTTGCCTTAAATGCGGGTTTATGAAAATAAAAAACAGAAAATTTAAATTTTTATTAGAGAAAAAATCTCAATATATTTATTTAAAAATAGTGTATAAATAGCTTGTAAAAGCGAAAATGGCTGATTAACAAGTGAAGTAACTAATACAAAAAGAGTATAAAAAGGCGACCAACAATGCTTAAATGGTACGTTAGATTAAGTGTAATACTGCCACCAATGTTGTGTAAGAGGGGAATAAAACTTTGAATCTCACAAATGGTAGGGGTTCACCAAAAGATACAAATATAAAAACTAACAAAGTTTAAGTGTTTGGGCTTAAACAGAGAGAATGAGAAATGTTTTCTAAACCACTATAATTTCTTTCAACGCAGCAACGTGTTCTAATCTGCGATTCGTTATAAAGACTTTCTTCGGCAATTCTTGGGTTTAGTAGAGGTGTCATTAAATATTTTTTATTTGGATATCCACCAAACACACCTAACACCTAACTATCACCGAATGCGCGACTTTCGAATCTGGAGAAATTTTTAGAATTTATGAAAATATTTGAGCCATGTCAGGTATTAAAAAGTTTTGAAATTTTCCAAGGAAAAGTTTTATCCCACAAACGTGAGTGTGGGTCTTATATAATTGTTAATATGAACAAATTACGCAGGTGAAGAATTGCAAAATGTAATTGAGATCACCCAGGTCTGATTATGAGATTCATCAAAAACAAATTGATTTACCAAAAAAAACTTAACAGTTCGTTGGAGTTGGATATTTTATGTGTGGTCCAATAAGTTCCAAAACTGTGTACACTGACTTCTTGGTTAACCGAATTTGTTGAAAAAAATCGATATCTGTATATAAATTGAAGTTATTTGACGAGTTCTAATTGTCTAAGGCTTTCTTGTTATGGTCTTATTTAAATAAGCATATTTTTCAGAATCGCTGAAATCTCCATCATCTGTGGAATAGATCATTTTTATTTTTTTAATTTGTAAACAAGTTTTTACTATTTACGAAACAGCTGATTTATTATTATTATTTATTATTTTTCTTTTCTTTATTTGCAATCTATCCTACAATATTAAGCAAATTTGATAATAATTAAAAGTAACATAATTATTGATCTTCTTTAAAATTATTAACATTATACATTTTATGAGATCACAACTCAAAATTATTTGTCAAATTAATGTTTAATATTTTTTTTTCATTATTATTAATTGTATTATTCTCTAAAAGGAAGGTCAAGTGTATGAAGTCTTTTCAATCTTTGAATTTCAATTGAATCATCTAATAATGATATAGCTAGCGGATTGATGTGATCACTTAATTTTTGCATATATCCATTACTGTAATACATATTTCCGTTTTGATTCTCAGAATACTCAAATCATTATGAAAGGTTTCGTTTCTAACAAACCATGGCGCGTTGGCAATCATCCTTAATTTTTTGATTGAAATCTTTGAAGAATTTCAACGTTAGAATTACTTGTACCCCAAAGTTGAATCCCGTAAGTCAATACAGGTTTTAGTATTGATTTATAAAGCATTACTTTATTTTCAAGACTTAATTCTGATTTTGGACCGAGTAACCAGTACATCCTTTTTAATCGGTTGTCAACTTGTGCTCTTTTATTTTTCACATGATATTTCTAAGTAAGTCTTGGATACACATGCCCAAGTAAATGGCTATGTCTTTTTTTTTTGAATAGTTAGACCGTTAAGTTTTACATCCGGACAATCACCACGTTTTAAAGTGAATGTCGCATGTGCGTATTTATACATTTACTCTAATATTCCAGGTGTTTAGCCATGATTGTTAAAGATTTAATTCTTGTTGAACAAGATTTGAAGCCGCGGATGCTGATGAGTTAAATGCAGTATCATCTGCAAAAGTTGCAACAGTAACGCAATCAATACAAATCTGAGGTAAAAATTTTATATAGGACGGGCCCCAACACGCTCAACTAAGGTATGCCTGCTTTAATTTTTCGTATCGTAGACATTTCATTGTTTTGAGAGTTTTTAATAGGAATATTCGATTGACAGGTCTTTTTAAATATTTTGTTGCTTTACAAAGATCATATTCACTATTACGCTAATTTATGTCGATGTTTCGGAGATAGTCTCCTATTTCTCTATTTTTCTGCTCTGAAGTGCTATCTTTAAAATTTGTTTTGTCAATTGGGTTTCTGCTTCGTTGCCATATTCTTTGAAGTCTTCTTTTGTTTTTTAAAAGATTCCTTATTTCTGCCGAAACGTGTACATTTCTCCCCACAGTTGTTGTTTTTGCCTGTGGGTTTGACAAAAGAGCCGCTCTTTGTATTACATTTGTAAACATATGCACAGCATCATCCAAATCCTCTCCAAACTTATTTGGGATTCTTAAGTCAAGATTTCTGTCAATCCAATTTCCAAACATCCTCAAATTAGTTTTTGGTGTAATAAGTTTTACATTTTTAGGCAAAATATCAGCAAAATAATTCAAATTTATTGTAATAGGAGTATGATCGGATGACAGACCATCATCATCTATTACATCTAACATATTTCTGGCTATACTATTATAGACTTCAAAATCTAAAACATTTGGAATTTTCTTGCAAGTACATTTGTATAACTACCGCCCTCTAGGGTTAGCTATTCTGGATCTCCACTATTGGTGTTTAGCATTGACATCACCAGCAGCTATAAACCAATGGCCAATTTTGTTAAAGAAGTTTTCATAATCTTGACAAGAAACGGTATGTCTGGGAGGAGTGTATACAGAAAATATGTTTATGAAATTGTTATAACATTTAACTTTTATACCTGCAGCTTGCAAAATTGGCATCCTTTCTTCTTCAGTAACTTCATTATTTATTGATGACTTAACAATAATAGCGGCTACAGCATGACATCTATTATAGGAATGATTTGAAAGTGAATAAGTCGTAACCTTTTATTCTAAAATTTGATTCGCCGTTAAAATGCGTTTCGGAGACTAAAAATATAACTATATGTTTTGACTTCATGAAATATTCAGTTTAATTAAACTTTTTTGACAGCCCATTGTCATTCCAAACGGCTCACAGTGCTTTGTCCCCATATAGTGAATCGGCAAAATTAGAGTAGTTGTCGCAGAAACTTGAAATTTGGTATGCTGGCTCAGAATATCTAAATTAAGAAAAATTTAAAGTTTCGAAAAAATCGGCCCAAGGACACGCCTACTTCCGATACATCCTTAAATTTAAAAGTATAATTCCAGCTACTATTATGAGCAGAATGAAGCAAAAATTGGTAAATCTCTGTTAAATTATGTCATTTAGCTAAGTGCTTAATTTTGTTTCATTCGGAGCAAGGACATAACAACCTCCCATATATCCTTTTTCTTAAAATCTACATTTTGGCTACATTAATGATAAGAATACAGTAAGAATTCGGAATAGTTTATGAAATTATACTTTTTTGCTCTGTGACAATTTTCGTTTCATTCGGTGCAAGGACATTACTACCTCCCATATATCCTTTTCCTCAAAAACTGAATTTTAGCTACATTAATGATCAGAATGCACTAAAAACGGATAATAAGTTTTAAAAAGATACTTTTTAGATCTCTGGAGATTTTTTTTTATTCGGTACAAGTACTTGACATTCTCCCACATGTCCTTTTTCTCAAAAACTAAGTTTTTCCCAATTTTGCCATTTATTAATACAGATATATACTTCTGGGATTTTATTTTTTTACACAGATATCCAAAAAGCAACTATACACAATTTTAAATACAATTTACCATTATCGAAAAATATAACTTTACAATTATAAAATAAATTTTACAAAATGGCTTTATTATGTATATACATATGTATAGAGAAAATATGTCAAAAATTGATCATTTTAAAAAGGGCTACACTTCCTTCAAATCTTTTTTTTTAAGTAAAATATTTTCAAGTACAAACACTTTAACTAATTCTAATTTAAATAATACTAATTATAATTTTTATTCGATTCGCATAAAATTAGGTACACGAGTTTTTATCCGATTTAAAAAATCTAACAAAACTTGTATAATTTTATATAATTTTTTATGCTCTATCAAAAATAGTAAAATTTTCCATAAGAATACTAGATAATCGGGAACTAGAAGAATAATTTGTACGGTGGATATGCAAAATTTTGTATCCAATTCGGATAAAACTAGGTACAAGAGATTTTATCCGATTCGGAAAAAATTTCCAAATTATAGACTTAGAAAAGCCGAAATAAAAAGTTGTATAATTTTATATAATTTTTTTTTATACTCAATCAAAGATAATAAATTTTTTCAAACAAATGCGGTAAAAATCACAAATTTAGCCATTTTTACAAAAGCCAATATTTTGATTTTTTGTGAAAAACCGGCACTTTTTTTTTAATAATATGTTAGTTAATATTATAGACTTACAAAAACCGAAATAAAAATTATTTAATTTTATATAATTTTTTTTATACTCAATCAAAGATAATACATTTTTTCAAACAAATGCGGTAAAAATCACAAATTTAGCCATTTTTACAAAAGCCAATATTTTGATTTTTTGTGAAAAACCGGCACTTTTTTTTAATAATATGTTAGATAATATTATAGACTTACAAAAACCGAAATAAAAAATTATTTAATTTTATATAATTTTTTATTATACTCAATCAAAGATAATACATTTTTTCAAACAAATGCGGTAAAAATTACAAATTTAGCCATTTTTACAAAAGCCAATATTTTGATTTTTTGTGAAAAACCGGCACTTTTTTTTAATAATATGTTAGATAATATTATAGACTTACAAAAACCGAAATAAAAAATTATTTAATTTTATATAATTTTTTATTATACTCAATCAAAGATAATACATTTTTTCAAACAAATGCGGTAAAAATTACAAATTTAGCCATTTTTACAAATGCCAATATTTTGATTTTTTGTGAAAAACCGGCACTTTTTTTTAATAATATGTTAGATAATATTATAGACTTACAAAAACCAAAATAAAAAATTATTTAATTTATATAATTTTTTTTTATACCCAATCAAAGATAATACATTTTTTCAAACAAATGCGGTAAAAATCACAAATTTAGCCATTTTTACAAAAGCCAATATTTTGATTTTTTGTGAAAAACCGGCACTTTTTTTAATAATATGTTAGATAATATTATAGACTTACAAAAACCGAAATAAAAAATTATTTAATTTTATATAATTTTTTATTATACTCAATCAAAGATAATACATTTTTCCAAACAAATGCGGTAAAAATTACAAATTTAGCCATTTTTACAAAAGCCAATATTTTGATTTTTTGTGAAAAACCGGCACTTTTTTTTTAATAATATGTTAGATAATATTATAGACTTACAAAAACCGAAATAAAAAATTATTTAATTTTATATAATTTTTTATTATACTCAATCAAAGATAATACATTTTTTCAAACAAATGCAGTAAAAATTACAAATTTAGCAATTTTTACAAAAGCCAATATTTTGATTTTTTGTGAAAAACCGGCACTTTTTTTAATAATATGTTAGTTAATATTATAGACTTACAAAAACCGAAATAAAAAATTATTTAATTTTATATAATTTTTTTATACTCAATCAAAGATAATACATTTTTTCAAACAAATGCGGTAAAAATCACAAATTTAGCCATTTTTACAAAAGCCAATATTTTGATTTTTTGTGAAAAACCGGCACTTTTTTTTTAATAATATGTTAGATAATATTATAGACTTACAAAAACCGAAATACAAAATTATTTAATTTTATATAATTTTTTATTATACTTGTTAATGCTAAAAGTTCTACGCTGTCCTTTTGCATTATCCCCGTTACGAAAACCCTAACAGTCTATAGTCGTTGCGTTACCAATGGTAAAAAAGATACAAAGTTATCGATCCTTTTAGCTTTTTATAACATTGGTAACTACTTTAATACTCTTACTAAAAAAAACATTACTAATAAGAAATGTCAAAACAGTAAAAATGTCGCAGATGCTGTTTCCGTAGACATATGATTGAATTGGCCTTCTTGTCAAGCCGTTGTTCATACTGGTAAGATTGTACTCCTGAATTTGTTCAAATAAAATATTCCAATTTTTTTCCTAATTTCCTTTGTTTTATTTCTTTCATATTGGCATATTTTATTCTATTTTCCTGAGAAACAAATTCAACTGGTGACTTTGTTTCTCTGCTCAGAGTGTAATTCCTAGATTCCATCCCCCACCACTTGCTGCGATTCAACATATTTTTTGGTCCCATCGAACCAGATAACCTAGTGGGGAAAAACTGAAGAACAAAAAATTGAAGAAATTTCATCAACAGCATCTGCATTGAACATAACAACAACGTTTAAACAGGTTCGTTTGTTTTTGCTTTTTTTTTCCTATACCATTGCGTTTGATAGTGCACATTAGTTAGTTTTTTTTACTTTTGTTAATTTCTCTTCGCTTGATGGCACAGCGCGGGTAGCTACCATAAAAAATTAGTTAAAATAATAAAGAAAAAAAAAATTAAAATACATATTCCAAACATTAAATTAATCATCTAAATAGCGGAAATTAAATTAAGTTTAATTAAAAGTTAAATAAAGAAATTAAATTAATTTTTTTAAGATACATAACTAAAAGTGATATACGAAAATTAGAACTCGGGAAAAATTAACCAAAAAATAATACACATAAGAACAAATTTCAACAACAACAGAAAAAATATAATAAAAAATTGAGCCGAGAAATTCAAGCCAGGAAAAGAGGAAGGTTCCATCATCCTTAACTAAGGAAACCTATAATTCCTTGGAGGGTGAGAAAATTAAGTGCTAGCTGCTTAATTTTCCATACAAATTGGTGAGTTCCTTGAGATTTTCACGTAAAGTGCGTAAGAAGGATCCATTAGAAAAATAAAATAAAATAAAAGTACATGAGGTGTTTCTGGTTTTATTCATATACAACAAACAAAATTGTTGGATACTTTTCACACCTAGTGTACAGATGATAAATTCCAAAAGTTAACATCCATTTTTATTTTTCTTATTTTGGCGCGCTTTTTCTTCCAGGTCATGTTATGATCATTTAATGTATGTAACATCATTTTCCCCTCCTTTTACAGCTCTAGTTACATTTAACATTACAAAATACTTCTTCCCCACATTCCCCATCTGCAGAAGTCTTACATATCTAAACACATTTACATTTTGTTTAAAGGTTAAAAGAGTAAACTCTTCTGGTGTCGTTTAATTTCAATGGAAATACTCTCTTAATGAATATTTCCCCTTTTCGATCATTACTCTTTTAACTTCACCATTTACACAATTATAAGAGGTCGAACTTTCTCTTAATTATTGTATTTTACTTTATCCACACCGACCCCGCTGAGAACAAATGGTGCTGTTTAAAACTCTTCATAAGTTTTTTTTTTGTATTGAGTTTTACATGTGTTTTAATAGTTAGACTTTTTTATTTTGTTTACATTCTTTTTTTTGCCATTTATACTTGTTTGCTAAAAGTTTATTTTGTTCTCCAAATTCTGAAGCAAATATTTTTGCAAGAAGAATAAAATTCCTACAACTCAACAAAAGGTCGACGAACTTTAACGTTTTTTATAATTCCCTTTGTAGATACTTTTTTCTTTAAAATAAATATCGCCGGCTGAAATTTGGAAAGGCATAAAAGCATTTTTAATTCCCCTGGTAAAAGGAAAAGTAATCTAAATAAGAACATATAAATATTTTATGATTGTTCTGTAACAAAATTATTAAAGATAAAATTAATCCAGAATTAATTAATTAATTAATTAATTTTCCGTTTTTTAAATAGTTTTCGGCGTTGCCTCTGTGAATGAACATAATTAAAATTATTAATTACAATTATAAGTCATTTTAATTCCATTCAAATTACGGCTTCTGTGTCAATTCTTCCCGGCGTATATTACTTGGTTTGCTTCCTATTTCCACAATATTTGTACACTCAAAACCATAAGTTTAGTTAGATCTAGGGAGTGTAAATTTACCTAGTTGTAAAAAAAAAACCCTAATTAATGTTAGAACTTTTTTTATTGAACTCAGGGTTCAGCGAGCCATTGTAGAGTTCCAATTTTAGCTAAGTTTAATTTTTTTATTTTTTTTTTATCACATCAATTTTGAGAATTGGTTTGGTACACAAAAGTATCATAAAATTTTAAGTAATTAAAAATAGTTGCTTAAATTAAAACTCGAATTTCAATAATTCCACAAAACCACAAGGTTTTTCTGCTCATAAATTCTATAGCTGGTGCCTAAGTAATTAAAAATATTTGTTTAAATTTAAATTCAACTTCTAACACTCTTTTTGTTTGAAATTTTTCACAAGGTATCATAAACTTTAAAATTTTAAAAAAAAAAAAAAATTTTTTTTGAAATTTTTGAAAGTTTTTCAAGTAAAATTTTTTAATTAAAATTGAAATGACACAGCTTCTCCAAGGTCTTCAAATTTTAATAGCTTCCACCTCCCTCCGTGCGATATTGAAGATTTCCATGGCGATTACATATCATGGCCTACCTTCCGTGACATGTTCACCGCTATATATATCAAAAATTCTCGACTCAGTCCCGTGGAAAAATTGTTCCATTTAACGAATAAAACTCAAGGTGAAGCACGGGAAATAGTTAAAAAAAGCCCACTGACTAATCAAGGGTTTGATTTGGCATGGACAAATCTTTGTGCTCGGTTTGAAAATCGCAAAGTGTTAGTCAATGGGCAGCTAAGGACCCTTTTCAATCTTCCCACAATAATTTCCGAATCAGGAACAGCAATTAAACAGCTTCAACGCGATATAAACTCCTGTATCTCCACTCTTCAGATTTACGATATAGATATTGACAGCTGGGATCCGATATTTGTATACCTTTGCTCAAACCGACTTCCATATACTACTCTTAATCTCTGGGAACAGGGCCTGAGCGATAAAACGTCTATCCCGAAGTGGGTCGATCTGGATAAATTCCTGACGAATCGCTATAGAACTTTAGAATCAGTTGCTGAGATCCGTAATACGACTAACACAAAATCCACGGACTCTAGATCTAAACCTTCTCCCAAAAACGTTAAAACTTTTCAAAACAATGTTTCCGATCCGAAGTGCCCATTGTGTCCTAAAGACTTACATATCATTCGTAAATGCCCTCGTTTTTTGAACATGAATTATGCACAAAGGCTTTCAGAAATCAAAAAGCAAAGCTTATGCCTGAACTGCTTCTCCAAAACGCATGTTGTCAAGAATTGTACCAGCAAGAACAGCTGCTTTAAATGCAATAAACGCCATAACACTTTACTTCACAAAGATGGTGACAGTTCCAATTCTGCTTTTACTTCGCAGTCACCTAATACCAGCACCAATTCTAACTTGAACCCACGCTCAGCTCCATTTTCTACTCAATCCGATTCTAATTCAATACAGTCCATTAATAGTTCGGCAGCTGGCGTAGTTCAATCTTGTTTTGCTTCTAATTCTAGGGGTGTTTTATTAGGTACTGCAATAGTAAATGTTTGCCATCTACATGTGAAATATAAAGCCCGGGCACTTATCGATTCCGGATCTGAAGGGACCTTTATTTCTGAACGTTTGTTCAACCTTTTGAAACTTCCCTTCGAACGGACAAATGCTCAAATTTCAGGGCTAAACAATACTATTTCTGCTAACGTACAACGAAAATGCTCCTTTGTTCTCGGTTCCACAGTAGACGATAATGTCGAAATATCTGTTGATGCTTTAGTTGTTCCACGATTAGCAGGCAATCTTCCGTCCCAACCCTCCGATTCTTCACTCTTTTCAAATCTTCCGCAGATGCAGTTAGCAGATCCACAATTTTACAATAGTTCCAAGATCGACATCTTGATAGGTGGTGATCTGTTTCCGTCGATCATGCTCTCGGGCATTAAGCATGAAGTCTGTGGCTCCTTAATGGCACAAGAGACTGTATTCGGCTGGATATTAACTGGACCTGTTTCACTCTGCTCATCTCCCTCCTTTTCCACAGTAGCATCATTTGTCTGTGAAATTTCATTAGCCAAAGAAATTTCACGGTTTTGGGAGGTGGAGAATCTTCCGCGGAAGAACTTTATGTCCGATTCAGATAAATTTTGCGAAGATTTGTACTCCAGGACAACTAAAAGAGATTCGGACGGAAGATACATTGTTTCACTCCCATTCAAAGAAGGGTATCCCGAAAAACTACACATTGGTCAATCTAGGATAAGTGCAATGGCACAGTTTTTTAGAAATGAAGCTAGATTGCTTAAAAATCCATCCTTTAAACAAGAATATGATCAAGTTGTTCAAGAATATGGACAATTAAATCACATGTTCAAAGTGCCTTGTCCTGGCTTCCTCAAATTTCCATTGAATTACTACCTACCACATCACGCTGTTATTAAACCAGAAAGCACCACCACACAAGTTCGTGTGGTTTTTAATGCGTCTGCTCCTTCTTCCAACGGGTTAAGTCTAAACGATATTCTCCATATAGGTCCGATTCTGCAAAATGACTTAACTCTATTGATCCTTAAATGGCGAATGTTCCGATATGTGTTCAATGCGGACATCCAAAAGATGTACAGACAAATTTTAGTCAATCCAGAACACACTCCTTTCCAGCGAATCATATTCCGAAACGATCCAAGTGATATTGTCCAAGATTACGAATTGAAAACTGTAACATTCGGAGTCAATTGTGCTCCATATTTAGCGATTCGGACCATTATCCAGCTAGCTGAAGATATTAAATCCATTTATCCGATGGCTAGCAATATTCTTCGGAATTATATGTATGTTGATGACGTACTGGCTGGTGCTCATACGATACCAGATGCGTTGATAGCAAAGAATGAGCTTATCCTAGCTCTTCAATCAGCAGGATTTTCACTGAGAAAATGGACGGCTAATTCCAAAGCTATTATTGCCGATCTTCCACTGGATCATCTACTTAATGAAGATTTCCTCGAATTTGATGACAGCAGCACGGCGAAAACCCTAGGAATCCGTTGGAATGCTCTATCGGATTCATTCTACTTCACAGCCAAACCTTTTCCGGAGACTTCCACATTTACAAAACGAGAAGTCCTATCTCAAATTGCAAGACTGTTTGATCCAGCTGGATGGTTATCCCCATGTGTTGTACTAGCAAAAATCATAATGCAAAGGATATGGATGGACGGAACCGATTGGGATGAAGTCCTCTCTCCAGAGTCCCTTTCTCAGTGGAAAAACTTTCAATCCAATTACCCGGCTATTAATTACATACAGATTCCTCGATGGCTCGATTTTACTCCAAATGCTGAAATCCAATTCCATGGTTTCTGCGATGCGTCTGAAAAAGCATACGCAGCAGCATTATATATCCGCATAGTATCCGATGATTCCATATCCACTCACTTGGTTTCGTCAAGAACCAGAGTAGCTCCTGTTAAGACTCTATCCATTCCGAGATTAGAGCTTTGTGGAGCTGTTCTCCTCGCTGAAATGTTAGACAATCTTATTCCAAAATTAGATGTCGAGAAATACTCTATTTTCTGCTGGACTGACTCCACTATTGTCCTTTCCTGGCTAGCGAAACCTCCTTGTTCTTGGGTGACCTTTGTTGCAAACCGAATTGCAAAGATTGTTCAGATAATTGATCCACCTCACTGGCGTCATGTCACTTCAGAAAATAATCCTGCCGACTTAGCTAGCCGTGGTATTTTTCCTCAAGAGCTTATTGATAATGATCTCTGGTGGCATGGTCCACCGTGGCTGCAAGATTGTAATACCAACTGGCTTAGTCGTGAGTATCCGGTATTTCCAGAAACCGACATAGAAAAAAAACCAATAAAGGTTCACTTTACGTATTTTCAAAATTTTAATGATATTTTGGAACGTTTTTCTTCCTATTCAAAAGCTATGCGAGTCATTGCTTATATTTACAGATTTTATTATCGAACACATCCAAAATATCGCTCAAATTTTTGTAAAGAATCGACTATGGTTACTAGTTCTGAAATCGTGGCTGTACGTGACAGACTTATTAATATTTGTCAGAAAGCTTTCTATCCAAACGAGTACAAAGCACTTTCTTCCAAACAGTCGATAGCTTCTTCTAGTTCGATCCTTAATTTGAATCCCTTTCTAGACAAGCAAGGGCTAATCAGATCTTGTGGCAGACTTGAATCCTCTTCTGGACTTTCGTACAATGAAAGGCATCCCATAATACTCCCTTACAATTGCCAATATTCTCGATTGCTAGTCAAGTTTGTTCATGATATCACCCTCCATGGTGGTAACCAACTCGTCCTTCGGAGTATAAGAACTCATTATTGGATTCCAAAAGTTAAAAATATGATAAAGGCCACAATCAACAAGTGCAAACCCTGCCTATTATATAAGAAAAGATGCCAGAAGCAACTAATGGCTGCATTGCCTCCCGAGAGATCCGAAATTACACGCCCTTTCGCGCATACCGGTCTGGATTTTGCCGGTCCTTTTGATATCAAAAGTTATTCCGGTAGAGCATGCCGTATCACGAAGGGATACGTATGTGTTTTCGTCTGCTTTTCCACAAAGGCAATACATTTAGAAGCCACGTCTGATCTCTCCACTCCTGCATTTCTAGCAGCCTTCCAGCGCTTTGTATCTCGTCGGGGATGTCCTCTTCATTTGCACTCCGACAACGGCACAACGTTTGTCGGTGCCTCCAAAATACTTGCAAAAGAATTCATTCAAACATCACGCCAAGCTGTTACCGCCAACTACGCTCATCAAAATATCACCTGGCACTTTATTCCTCCAGGTGCTCCACATATGGGTGGGTTGTGGGAGGCAGGTGTAAAGAGTTTTAAATCGCATTTCAAAAAAACATCAGGGTGTTTTAGATACACATTTGAAGAATTTTCCACTCTATTGTCCCGCATCGAAGCTTGCTTAAATTCCCGTCCATTATCGCCTATTTCGCAAGATCCGTCTGATTTGACAGCTCTAACTCCAGGGCACTTTCTAATCGGATCTCCTGTATTAGCTCCTATAGATCCATCTGTTACTGAATCCGCGGCAACCTTAACCAATCGGTGGCAGAGATTGAAACTCGTCCACCAGAATTTTTGTACCCGTTGGAAAAACGAGTATCTTACAGAGCTACAGAAACGAGTGAAATGGCAAAAATCAGAGAAAAACCTGAAAGAAAACACTTTGGTAGTTGTCAAAGATGAAAACCTTCCTCCAAATTCATGGCGTCTTGGCAGAATAGAAAAAACGTATGTAGGATCCGATAATCGTGTCCGTGTGGCCGATATCTTCACCCAAAGAGGGAAGATTACAAGGCCTATTACAAAATTAGTAGTTTTAGGAACCGACTAACTCTGCCAGGTCTTAAGGTTATTTTCCGGCAGTTTTATTATTATATTTTCCTATCCTTCTCTTTCAGCTAATCATGCCTAAGAACTCCACCAACAAACATCAACATCGCCGTCACAACCGTAAGGCAAACCAGCCACTTAAAAATAATTCATTTTTATGTCGCATCTGCAATCGGCCTCATCCTTTGAGAACGTGCGCAAAATTCTTGGCTATGAACGTCACCGAACGCATCGTAGCCGTTCGTAATCATAAATACTGTAATAATTGCCTAGCTCACAATCATTCACAGGGCACCTGTTTTTCTAAAAGTGGTTGTAGAACTTGCCAAAAGTCCCATCACACACTCCTTCATATGCATCCAAGACTATCCAAAGATCCTCCGGCCTCTTCCTCACGTTCTTGTTCTCCATCTCCAAAACCTTCACAGTCCAGAAGTGTTCGTCCTAGGGATCCCTCACGTTCGACGCCCTCAACTTCCCAGTCCTCTTTACTCACGTCTATTTTAAGACAAAATAGCATTATTCTGCTTCCGACTGTGCTCGTCAAATTGGACAAAACAAGTTCCCACGCACGTTGTCTCCTCGACTCGGGTTCCTCAGTTAGTCGGATCTCCAAAAAGCTTGTCGAAAAATTGCGTCTGACGACATTGACCTTGCAGGAGGAGACAATTTGTCCACTGACCCTAAAATCGCGTTTCGATTCTACATCGAAAATCGAAGGAACTTTTAGGGTCGATAATCGTCTTACGCTTTTAACTCCAACACAGTCGTTACCAGAAGCGTATAAGAAAAATTTCCGTGACCTCTTCCTCGCAGATTCCAAATTCTACGAATCGGCAGGCATTGATATCATAATCGGGGTAGACATTTATCCGAAGGTTCTCTGTGAAGGGGTAATTTCCAAAACTGGACTTCCCACTGCGCAAAGCACCATTTTTGGTTGGACTATTTATGGGTCCTGTTCTATGTAGATAAAAAAAAAAAAAAATGCACTATCAAACATCGAAAAGCAAACCCAAACGTTCTTGTATCCATATTTTATTTACATATTGTTTATACTAAATTTAAATGAATTGGAAAAATAATAATCAAATGAATTTCATATCTAATCCTAATCCTAATTGTAATTAAATTTATTTATTAATACTTCTTCCATTGTAGTCATATCATTCCGAGAAAAAGTATCTGCGACTTTCAACTAGCCATGGTATCCCTTTTGTTGCACGTATACTGCAAGGCGGGCGGTAATGTTAATGCTAAAAGTTCTACGCTGTCCTTTTGCATTATCCCCGTTACGAAAACCCTAACAGTCTATAGTCGTTGCGTTACCAATGGTAAAAAAGATACAAAGTTATCGATCCTTTTAGCTTTTTATAACATTGGTAACTACTTTAATACTCTTACTAAAAAAAACATTACTAATAAGAAATGTCAAAACAGTAAAAATGTCGCAGATGCTGTTTCCGTAGACATATGATTGAATTGGCCTTCTTGTCAAGCCGTTGTTCATACTGGTAAGATTGTACTCCTGAATTTGTTCAAATAAAATATTCCAATTTTTTTCCTAATTTCCTTTGTTTTATTTCTTTCATATTGGCATATTTTATTCTATTTTCCTGAGAAACAAATTCAACTGGTGACTTTGTTTCTCTGCTCAGAGTGTAATTCCTAGATTCCATCCCCCACCACTTGCTGCGATTCAACATATTTAATACTCAATCAAAGATAATACATTTTTTCAAACAAATGCAGTAAAAATTACAAATTTAGCCATTTTTACAAAAGCCAATATTTTGATTTTTTGTGAAAAACCGGCACTTTTTTTAATAATATGTTAGTTAATATTATAGACTTACAAAAACCGAAATAAAAAATTATTTAATTTTATATAATTTTTTATTATACTCAATCAAAGATAATACATTTTTTCAAACAAATGCGGTAAAAATTACAAATTTAGCCATTTTTACAAATGCCAATATTTTGATTTTTTGTGAAAAACCGGCACTTTTTTTTTAATAATATGTTAGATAATATTATAGACTTACAAAAACCGAAATAAAAAATTATTTAATTTTATATAATTTTTTTTATACCCAATCAAAGATAATACATTTTTTCAAACAAATGCGGTAAAAATCACAAATTTAGCCATTTTTACAAAAGCCAATATTTTGATTTTTTGTGAAAAACCGGCACTTTTTTTTAATAATATGTTAGATAATATTATAGACTTACAAAAACCGAAATAAAAAATTATTTAATTTTATATAATTTTTTATTATACTCAATCAAAGATAATACATTTTTCCAAACAAATGCGGTAAAAATCACAAATTAAGCCATTTTTACAAAAGCCAATATTTTGATTTTTTGTGAAAAACCGGCACTTTTTTTTTAATAATATGTTAGATAATATTATAGACTTACAAAAACCGAAATAAAAAATTATTTAATTTTATATATTTTTTTTTTTACTCCATCAAACTTAAGAAATTTTCGAATTTTCACCAAAAAAAACCTATTCTTTGGAGTTGTAAAAAATATTTGTTTTCAAATATATATTAAATAGTGAATTAAAGGTTTACTACAAATATATCTAAGTATTCAAAAAATAAAACTTTAAATCAGTATTTAAAAAAATATATTTTTGAGAATTATTTTCGTGAAACAACTGAAAACAATATTTTTTGTTCAGTAATTTTTGCTTAATATTTTCAAACTTTGGCGCCCTCTACTGACGGTGAAAGCAATCAGACTAAATTTTTTTTTGCATATTTATTTCAGTTAACTTCTTGTCTTTCAAAAAATGTACTTTTAAGAACAATTTGAGCCCATGCTTAATTTTTGATTTTTGCCTATGGGACAAAGCACTGTGCGGCTATCCTTAAACCTAGTTGCATAATTTGTTGATTAGTAATGTAAGCATATTCATAAGCTGGCCAAAAATTTTTTCAATGTTTTTCATACTGTTGTTGTCCACTACAGTTGGAGAATTTTGACCTCGGACTTGTGGCTATTGTACATTATTGGAAACATTTTTATTGTTTGTATTTGTTTGTGAATTAAATTGATGAAAATCATTCTGATTAAGAAAAAATTGCTGATAACGTTGGATTCTGTTTGAAGGTGATATCTTCTGACATAATGCTTGATAAACCTTGCAACCTTTATAATAAGCAGTATGATTATTTAAACAATGAACACATCATGGGGGAGCATTCACACTTTTCTTACATTCAGTTGTAGAATGATCAATTCCACATTTCACAATATGCCTTTGTGTGGCATTGGACAATATCGTTGGTTTTTCGTTGAGGATCAATTTTTACAACGGCATTCTTAATATATCGCAGATCGTATATTTGTTTATTATTTGAATTGGGATCCAAATCGACGAAGAGCATTGGTAATGGTTGTTTCGTTGTTTGACTTCTAACATTTGTTACAGCTCTGACTTAATGATCCAATGTCAAGAGCTCTGCTTAAATATCTAAATTTGAAGTAGAATAATGGATACCTTTAAGGACTACTCGATATGCACGATCAATTTTCAATTAATATGCGTAATAGCTAATTTTATTAGTTTCGAAATATGCTTCTAGTTTTCTATAAGAATCCACAGACTTAGTTAACACTTTTACTTGGTCATCCCTAAGAGACTTTAGTTAAATTCCTTATTAGTAATAAGATTTGATATACTTTTTATCATTTGATTTATATTAACAACACATGGTATAAATATTGGTGGTGGTTTCATAGAAGGTGTCTTTTCATTAAGAGGTTCTTGATCAATGTCATTATCGTTGAAATCATCATGATGATCATCATCGTCGGGAGAAAGAGCTAAATACTTTTTGTTATTGGAACATCTAGGTTCATTATAATTTTTTGCTTTCTTTCTGACGTTAGTAGAACTATTTATTTGTTTTTTTGCGTTTAGCAGAGGTCATAACTTGCCAGTTTATATGATCATCATCACTATCGGTAGTCATATTGAAAGTACATGCATATGCATGCAATACCTAATCTTTGTTATTGTCACTTTTTAATGTGTACAATCAATTTATTGTTTTTTTCTTTTTTAACAAAGCACTTATTTCTTTGTTTTTGTTCTTTTAATATAGTTAATTTTTGTAATGTTATTTTTTCTTTGTGTTTATTTAGAAAAATATTAAATTTTTTTTAAATAACTACACATAATACGTCTGTGCACGATCACTGTTGAAACGCCTCTCCTGATTTATTTAGAGAAGCTTTTCATCAGTTATGTGTGTTTTGACATCTGTAAGTTCGGTTTAACTGGCCAATCTTGCGTAGTTAAACTCAAATTAAAATAAAATAAAATGTATCTCAACAAGTAAGAGCGGCTAAATTCGGCTATGCCGAATCTTATATACCCTTCACCATGGTTGGGAAAAAACTGAAGTTTATATATGGACATATATGAAATGGACAGATTTATATACGGACGCCTTTAAGAGGAAATTAACCATTTAGTTTGGAGATAAAACTTGGACTCGGGAAGATTTATGGTTCCAGAAAATATGTATTTTAAAAAAATGTATGTTTTGGGCATAACTTTTTTGTATCTGAACCGATATTTCCGAGTTTTTCAGCAAATATGTTATACTAAAGATTTTCGATCTTTTGCTATATAAGACGTATCCATAGGTCATAATACAGCTCTAGAATAGTGTTTGTTGTTTGTGTATAAAAGGTTAAGATGTGAAAGAAAAGAATTTCAACAAATCGTTAAAAGAAATCACTAGAACTGCATGTGTTTTATTTCTACAAAATAGTTTGATTTAGCTGGCAAATTTGCATTTAGGATTTTATTTCGCTTTTTTATTAGAAATATTTGTAATTTCTTTAGCTTAATTTTAAAAATTTGAAGGAAAATAGTTTATAATTTTTTTTATAAATTATTATAAGTTATGACCTAAAATAGTTGCACTCAAAGGTAAATTATGTATAAAATTTTCTTAATATGTGAGAAATAAAATGGTTTAAAAATCTTTTTATAAATTCTTTTAAATCGGAGCAAAAAATAGAAATAAAACCGTTTGTATTTTGTTTGTATCAGAGGGTTTTTATACAAATTTTGATGTTTTTAGCCTATTTATGGATTATTTAATTATTAATATAAAATTTTATTTAAATTAATTATTAAATGTAAAAAAAACAAGTAAGAGCGGCTAAATTCGGCTATGCTGAATCTTATATACCCTTCACCATGGTTGGGAAAAAACTGAAGTTTATATATGGACATATATGAAATGGACAGATTTATATACGGACGCCTTTAAGAGGAAATTAACCATTTAGTTTGGAGATAAAACTTGGACTCGGGAAGATTTATGGTTCCAGAAAATATGTATTTTAAAAAAATGTATGTTTTGGGCATAACTTTTTTGTATCTGAACCGATATTTCCGAGTTTTTCAGCAAATATGTTATACTAAAGATTTTCGATCTTTTGCTATATAAGACGTATCCATAGGTCATAATACAGCTCTAGAATAGTGTTTGTTGTTTGTGTATAAAAGGTTAAGAGGTGAAAGAAAAGAATTTCAACAAATCGTTAAAAGAAATCACTAGAACTGCATGTGTTTTATTTCTACAAAATAGTTTGATTTAGCTGGCAAATTTGCATTTAGGATTTTATTTCGCTTTTTTATTAGAAATATTTGTAATTTCTTTAGCTTAATTTTAAAAATTTGAAGGAAAATAGTTTATAATTTTTTTTATAAATTATTATAAGTTATGACCTAAAATAGTTGCACTCAAAGGTAAATTATGTATAAAATTTTCTTAATATGTGAGAAATAAAATGGTTTAAAAATCTTTTTATAAATTCTTTTAAATCGGAGCAAAAAATAGAAATAAAACCGTTTGTATTTTGTTTGTATCAGAGGGTTTTTATACAAATTTTGATGTTTTTAGCCTATTTATGGATTATTTAATTATTAATATAAAATTTTATTTAAATTAATTATTAAATGTAAAAAAAAACAAAAAATAAACAAAAAAAAAATCTTAACGAACCCGCGACCCTTCCACCTGTGGTGAAAGGTATAAAAACGTTTGTATTTTGTTTGTATCAGAGGGTTTTTATAAAAATGTTGATGTTTTTAGCCTATTTATGGATTATTTAATTATTAATATAAAATTTTATATAAATTAATTATTAAATGTTAAAAAAAAACAAAAATAAGCAAAAAAAAAAAAGTCTTATGAAAATAATAAAAAAAAAATGTAAAAAAAAAAGTGAATTGACCTCACCGAGATTTGAACCTCGAACCCCACGGCCTTAGAGAAAAAAAAAAGTATTTGTGACACAGCGTCTAGACAACTGAGCTATTGAAGCTCACACAAAATCATCGTCAATAGAGGTACATATATAAAAGTCTTCGTTAATTAGAGATTTGTTTGATTTTTATTTAAATGACAAATCTTTGTATGTGTGTTGTTTGTGTATAAAAGGTGGAGATGAAAGAAAAGAATTTTAACACATGGATGTGTTGTTATGCTCAAAATTCTACATACATATTAAACAAAGGCACAGGGTATACCAGTGATGTCAAAAGTGACAGCTGTCAAACGAGTGATCCAAAACCGTATGGTGAGGGTTGTTGTTGTATTTCATGTCCTAGGCGAGAAAGAGATTTAAAAACAATGTATACAAAAAAATAATGTGTAAAAGTGAACAACTTCACAGCATGGTTTAAAACATATGATCGCCAAAAATATCAAAGAGATACCATAGAAGTGCAACATGACTGTATTTACTAAAATTGTTGTTTCATAAACTTAGTACAAACTCACAACAAATTTTATACTTGGGTTACATATTGTAATAACAAAAACTGTTTTATGTTTTTATAGCATTTTTGCACATAATTAATGTATTTTTTTTATTTTATCTCAGTATTCAAAAGAACAATACATACAACAAAGTTTCATATTTATATGATCTGTGAAATGTATAAGCAAATAAACACACTCACAAAGCACATTTAATTAATCGTCAGCTTATTATTAGTTTGCCTAAAGATTTAAAAGAAAAACAATGAAAATGGTTTTCATTCTTAATTTTATATCAAAGTTGATATTAGTTATCTCAGTTATGATGCCAGATATCGAAAAACGGGTTTCAGAATTAGAAAGAGGATATTGATATTATATATAATCCAATCGCCTCTATTATTACAAAAATGGTGATTGGGCCAAACCAATAATAAGCTGACGAATTGGAAAATCAGACGCAAGGAAGAGAGGCAGAATAATTGTCATACAGTTGTTTCACCTACAGTTTTTCATAGCGCAGTTGCTTTTATAGCCTATTAAAATAGTAGTTTTCACGTAGTTTTCTAAAAGGCCGTAAAAAAAAGGCGCTCTAATCACCGTGTCTTCACTGTGTTACATTGTGAACAAAGGGATTTTACTGGAAAAATTAGAGGTAGTCCTGGTTTTTTGCTAATATCTCAGCCATTTATTAACCGATCTGTCTGATTTTTAATAGCAAACAGAAATGGATCACATGTAACAGAAATAAAAAAGAATCAAGTCCTCATCATGTCTGGGTTCTTCGGAAAACCCATTTCAACACACAGACGGACAGACGGACAGACGGACATCGTTAAATCAACTTCGCTCTTCATAAGGACCCAGAATATATATACTTTATAGGGTCTAAGATCAATATTGTAGAAATTACAAACGGAATGACAAACTTATATATACCCTTCCACCTATGGTGAAGGGTATAAAAACAAAAAATAAACAAAAAAAAAATCTTAACGAACCCGCGACCCTTCCACCTGTGGTGAAAGGTATAAAAACGTTTGTATTTTGTTTGTATCAGAGGGTTTTTATAAAAATGTTGATGTTTTTAGCCTATTTATGGATTATTTAATTATTAATATAAAATTTTATATAAATTAATTATTAAATGTTAAAAAAAACCAAAAATAAGCAAAAAAAAAAAGTCTTAAGAAAATAATAAAAAAAAATGTAAAAAAAAAGTGAATTGACCTCACCGAGATTTGAACCTCGAACCCCACGGCCTTAGAGAAAAAAAAAAGTATTTGTGACACAGCGTCTAGACAACTGAGCTATTGAAGCTCACACAAAATCATCGTCAATAGAGGTACATATATAAAAGTCTTCGTTCAAGAGATTTGTTTAGTTTTTATTTAAATGACAAATCTTTATATGTGTGTTGTTTGTGTATAAAAGGTGGAGATGAAAGAAAAGAATTTTAATTATTAATATAAAATTTTATATAAATTAATTATTAAATGTTAAAAAAAAACAAAAATAAGCAAAAAAAAAGTCTTAAGAAAATAATAAAAAAAAATGTACAAAAAAAAAGTGAATTGACCTCACCGAGATTTGAACCTCGAACCCCACGGCCTTAGAGAAAAAAAAAGTATTTGTGACACAGCGTCTAGACAACTGAGCTATTGAAGCTCACACAAAATCATCGTCAATAGAGGTACATATATAAAAGTCTTCGTTCATTAGAGCTTTGTTTAGTTTTTATTTAAATGACAAATCTTTATATGTGTGTTGTTTGTGTATAAAAGGTGGAGATGAAAGAAAAGAATTTTAATTATTAATATAAAATTTTATATAAATTAATTATTAAATGTTAAAAAAAAAACAAAAATAAACAAAAAAAAAGTCTTAAGAAAATAATAAAAAAAAATGTACAAAAAAAAAGTGAATTGACCTCACCGAGATTTGAACCTCGAACCCCACGGCCTTAGAGAAAAAAAAAAAGTATTTGTGACACAGCGTCTAGACAACTGAGCTATTGAAGCTCACACAAAATCATCGTCAATAGAGGTACATATATAAAAGTCTTCGTTAATTAGAGATTTGTTTGGTTTTTTTTTAAATGACAAATCTTTGTATGTGTGTTGTTTGTGTATAAAAGGTGGAGATGAAAGAAAAGAATTTTAACACATGGATGTGAATTTAACACATGGATGTGAAATTAATTTAACACATGGATGTGAAAATTCTACATACATATTAAACAAAGGGATTTTACTGGAAAAATGAGAGGTAGTCCTGGTTTTTTGCTAATATCTCAGCCATTTATTAACCGATCTGTCTGATTTTTAATAGCAAACAGAAATGGATCACATGTAACAGAAATAAAAAAGAATCAAGTCCTCATCATGTCTGGGTTCTTCGGAAAACCCATTTCAACACACAGACGGACAGACGGACAGACGGACATCTTTAAATCAACTTCGCTCTTCATAAGCACCCAGAATATATATACTTTATAGGGTCTAAGATCAATATTGTAGAAATTACAAACGGAATGACAAACTTATATATACCCTTCCACCTATGGTGAAGGGTATAAAATCAGCATTCCAAGTTAAAGCCAAGTTAAACCAATAAACAAGGTTGAACTACAACCAAAAACTAGCTCTAAGTGGTTCTGAAGGAATCTGTATATCCACAGATAGTTTTACGTTTTCCTTCGCTGGGAGCTGAATCTTAGGGAGGAAGATTATAATTGTAGTCACTCAGATGTGCGATTATAATTATAGAGAGGTGGAGAAAAGAAACGTAATCAATAAAAAGGTTTGGGTAGATTTCTTTTCATAAACGTTTAAATTTTATTTGGATGTTACCTTATTTTTATACCCTTCACCACAGGCGGAAGGGTATATATAAGTTTGTCACTCCGTTTGTAATTTCTACAATATTGATCTTAGAAGTATATATATTCTGGGTCCTTATGAAGAGCGAAGTTGATTTAACGATGTCCGTCTGTGTGTTGAAATGGGTTTTCCGAAGACCCCAGACATGATGAGGACTTGATTGTTATATATTTCTGTTACATGTGATCCATTTCTGTTTGCTATTGAAAATCAGCCAGATCGGTTGATAAATGGCTGAGATATTAGCAAAAAACCACGACTACCTCTAATTTATTCCGTAAAATCCCTTTCACAAATACTTTTTTTCTTTAAGGCGCGGGTTCGATACCTACTCTCATCAATTCAACTTTTTTTTTGTTTTTGTACAATTTTTTTATATTTTCTTAAGACTTTTTTTTGTTTTTTAACATTAAATAATTAATTTAAATAAAATTTTAAACTAATAATTCAATAATCCATAAATAGGCTAAAAACATAAAAATTTTTATAAAAACCCTCTGATACAAACAGTTTTATTTCTTTTTTTTTTTGCTCCGATTTAAAAGAATTTGTAAAAAGATTTTTAAACCATTTTATTTCTCATATATTAACCCTCGAAGTGGCACATGGTTCTGGCCAGACATATTTAATTTTCATGCTTCAATTTAGCATACTTCTATTTCAGGTACATGGCTGTAATTTCAGGTAATCTCCCAAAATATTGTTGGCTTTCGATGTATAAATTAATAATTGAAAAAAAAGTCCTTGGAACAAGACAAAAAAGCCAAATAAAAAATCTTCACCTTACTTTTGGTACATGGTGTCTGGCCAGACCCCTATGCATTTTGCATGAACGCATAGGCAAAGCACATGGCACGAGTTGGAAATTTGTATTTACTTTATTCTTTTATGCTTCTTTCTTTCTTCTGATTTTGTTTGTGAGTTAGTTATTCATTGAACGTTGAACAGTGAAGAAGTAATCTAGTTTTTGTGCGGTAATTTTGAACTTGTGAATAATTTTACGCAGGTAGATTTGTTGCGTTGTTAGTATATTATGGCAGATGAACTGATGAAAATTATGATGTTTTTGAAAACGATGGTGACGACACTGCTGATTATGTGCCAGAAGATGATGCATCAGACATAGAAAATGATTTGGAAATTGAACCTAACGAACTTTATGATAGTGATGAAGACGTAGATGAAGAAGAAGAAAGTGGAAATGATGCTGAAGCAGCAAATGAAGTCGACTCAGGCTGTTTTTATGGTAAAGACGGTACTAAATGGAACGAAACTGAACCCCCTGCATCTCGTTTGCGCCAGCATAATATCATGCGTTTTCGATCTGGAACAAAAACAAGGCTCACCAATCCAGTTGAGGTATTCAAGCTATTTTTCTCAACCAATATTACGTTCGTCATCATTAGTGAAACAAATCGGCATGGGCGAGAATCAATTAGAAAATGGAATGAAGAACATCCAGAGTCTACCCAAAGAATATGGATTGATTTGACAAGCTCTGAGCTAGATGCATTCATTGGGATTTTTTTGGCTTCTGGTCTCAGCCATAATAATATGCAAGACTCCAGTATATTGTGGCGTTCTGATTCGCTGCCCATATTCCGTGCGGCTATGTCGCACAAACGATTCATTACTCTGTCCAGATATATTCGTTTCGATAATAGTCGTACGCGGGCATTCCGACAGCAAACAGATAAAGCAGCTCCTATCCGGGACCTTTGGAATTTTCTCAATGAAAATCTGCAAAATTATTATGAACCTTATGAAATTATCACCATCGTTGAGCAGTTGTTTCCGTATCGTGGGCGCACAAAGTTCACCCAATATATCCCATCAAAACCTGCAAGGTATGGGATCAAAGTTTGGTGGGCATGCGATGCTAAGACTAAATTTCCATTGAAAGGAAAACTATACACTGGAAAGGAAGGAGACAATCGGGAGATTAATCAAGGTGAAAACGTTCTAATGTATTTCGCAAATTGTTACGCAAACAGCGGCAGAACAATTATTTCTGATAATTTTTTCACCTCATTGAATGGCGCTAAACGACTGGCTGCTATGGGACTGGCATTTGTTGGCACCATTCGAGCAAACAAAAGATGTCTTCCTAAGGAAGTTATGAAGAGCACCAGATGACCAATTCTTTCAAGTGTGTTTGGTTTTCATGAAAATCTTGTTGCACTTTGCAGCTACGTGCCCAAAAAAAATAAGGCAGTCAATTTAATTTCAACCGTGCATTTCACGAAATATGTTGAAGGCGTAGCCATGAAACCGGAAGCAATTTTATTTTATAATTCAACTAAAGCCGGAGTCGATACGATGGATCAAATGCTAACTCATTACACAACAAAACGGTCAACCAGACGCTGGACATACGCGTTTTTCTGCAACATGATTGATGTGATGGCATTGGCAAGTTACATTATATGTAAGCTAAATGATGAAAATACAAGAAAAGAAAGAAGACGCATATTTTTATATAAACTTGCAAATCAATTAGTACTGGCCAACGTTGAAAATCGCATCAATAATCCGCACATTGTGGCTCAACCAACAACTCGTATAGCATTTGAAGCGTACTTTGGGAGACCTCTCAATATAGCAAACCGTAATGTGGCTTCACGCAGTGGTCCAGACACACTAGCTGCCAAAAAAGATTGCAGAATTTGCCTGCAGCAAGGTGACAAAATACGCCGTAAGACACGCTTTTTTGCTGCAACTGCAACAATCCTGTTTGTCAGCAACATTCAAAAGTAGATTATTTATGTTTTTGTTGCCTTCCGCAAAATTCTGAATAAAAAAATCAATGTATTCTTCATAATAATTTTCTATTTTGTCATAAACATTTATTACTTTACCCATAATAAAGAGAAATATATATAGAACAAAAAAAATGTTGCCCTTTTCATTCCAAAGAATTTTTCAGGTCTATTTTTTCTTCCTCAGGTAGCTAATAACATAGTAAAAAGAAATAGAAACACAAAATATAACAAATATTTTCATATCTTAGTAAAAAATTTAACGGCAAACAGCCCTTATTTCCATACAAATGCATGTAAATGTATAGGGGTCTGGCCAGACACCATGTGCCAGAACTAAGGGCTCAAAATATGTGCCAGACGAAGGGCTAAGAAGATTTTATACATAATTCCCCTTTGAGTGGCACTATTTTAGGTCATAACTAATAATAATTTATAAAAAAAAATTAATAAACTATTTTCCTTCAAAGTTTTAAAATTAAGCTAAAGAAATTAAAAATATTTTTTAATAAAAAAGCGAAATAAAGTCCCAAATGCAAATTTGGCTGCTAAATCAAACGTTTTTGTAGAAATAAAACACATGCAGTTCTGGTGATTTCTTTTAACGATTTGTAAAAAAATATTTTTTTGGTCGAAAATAGTTTTTTTACAACTAAAAAGATTTCTGAAAAAAATAATATGACAATACTGATTGGCATTATGTTTGTGGTTGTTGTTCTTAGTTTTGAACGAAAACTGCTTATTTACTTCTATTAACGATGATTGCGTATGTGCTTCAATGGCTTAGTGGTCTAAGCGCTTTGTCATAAACAGTTTTTTTTAGTCGCGCGATCGATTCCCGTCTATTCAACTTTTTTTGTACAATTTTTTTTTTACATTTTATTAAGATTTTTTATTTTTTTAACATAACAAAGACGTACAGCACAGTTGACTTAACGATTTCGGTCAGTTTTTCTGTACATTTGAAAAAAGAGGAAAAAGTTCCAAAATAAGGTACGATCATCTTAGTTATCAATACACAACATCTGACCAAATGTGGGCGGGATCTGTGAATTGGGCGTGGCACAAAATATATTACTTTATATCTTAAGAACGGTAAGACCGAAATTAAATAATACATAAATGGGCAAAAACATCAAAATATTTTTAAAAACTAAAATTTTAGAGCTGTAATATGACCTATGGATACGTCTTATATAGCAAAAAATCGAAAATCTTAGTATAATATATTTGCTAAAAAAATCGGAAATATCGGTTCAGATACAAAAAAGTTATGCCCAAAACATAAATTTTTTTTAATACCTATTTTCTGGAACCATAAATCTTCCCGAGTCCAAGTTTTATCACCAAACTAAATGGTTAATTTCCTCTTAAAGGCGTCCGTATATAAATCTGTCCATTCCATGTATGTCCATATATAAACTTCAGTTTTTTCCCAACCATGGTGAAGGGTATATAAGATTCGGCATAGCCGAATTTAGCCGCTCTTACTTGTTTGTGTTGGAGTTGTTAGTAAGGGTATCAGCAATTCTTCAAACCGTTAGTAGTAAAATATGGCTGTTGCTGTGCAAAAATAGTGGTTGAACCTATCGAGCCTGTTGCTAAGGAAGAAGTGATAATTTAATTTTCAATAATGTTATGCCAAGCCCGAAAAATACTAGAAAACTCCCGTACCTTTGCTAACAACTTCGTTATTTTTCAGTAAATTAACACTTTCAGCTTCACTTAAATTTAGCTGGTGCCTGCTAAAAATCACTTAATTTTTTCATATAAAAATAAAGTGCTGGAATTCCCGCTTTATATCATTGCACCATTTTCTGAGATGTATCGAACAAATGACGGGAATTCCAGCCACGACGGGAATACCCGCATTTAAATTTTTAATAATAAATTAGGCTGTGCTGTACAAATGGCGGTAATTCCCTAATGACGGATATTCCCGCATTTATTTTTTTTTTAAGTATATTTAGCTCTCAAAATATAATCGCGGGACATACCGTTATTAATATTGGGGAAATAAACGAAATTTTATTAATATATTTGTTAATATTTATTATAAAAGATAATTTTATACATTACTACTTTTCATTTTAAATGATAACTTTCAAAACAACCATCGACGCATAGTGCAGGCTTATCAAAACAATTTTTGCATCGAAAGCTTGTTTCTTTTCTGGTTCCATTTTTAAGACAATGCTTGCATCTCTTCTGAAAACTTTTGCTCTTATTTGAACCCTTATATTGTGGAGGGAAAGGAATTTTTTCCGGGAAGTGATGAATACTCATATCAATTGAACAGGATTCATTTTGTGTTTTTGTTGGACGTCCGGTAGCTGTTACCAAATTAACAAGATCCTTACCTTCAGCTACATTAGCTGGTAAATTAATCAAACTTAATATCAAATCATTTCGAAAGTCTAAAAAAGAGTTTTTTGGACGAAATGTTTTATAAATATAAAATGAGTTCAACACAGCCATGTCCAGGATATGAAATAGGACCTTTTTATACCATCTTTTGGGTTATCTGGGACTGGAATAGTATGATAATAATTGGTCGGCTCGATCAACTCCTGCCATGTTCTCATTATAGGCAGCAACGTCTGCTGGTTTTATCTTCTTTTGGCCTCTGCAATTGGTAACCTCGATAAGACATGGATGATGTGCCGTAGTTATGGACAAAACATTGCGTTTGTCTTTCCATTTGGTCACGTAAACATTTCCTGTTCTTCGCCAAATCATTTCTCCTTTTTTCAGTTTTTTACCAACTATACATTTAGGACTCGGTTTACGATTGGAACGTAAAGTACCTGTGGAGTGAGTTTTGTAGTTAAGTAGCGTATGGGACAAATCAACACTGTTGTAATAATTATCCATAAATAAATGGTGGCCGCGGTTGAGGTACGGATTCATAAGTTTCAAAACTACAGCTTTTGTTTTTGATCCTGCAGTCTCTTCAATATCTTTTCCTGCATATATTTTTACATTTAAAATGTAGCCATCTTTCGTAGTAAGTTCGTAAAACTTTATGCCGTATCTACTCCGCTTTCCTTTGTTATATTGTTTAAAGGATAATCTTCCTCTAAAGAGCATTAGAGACTCATCTAAAGACAGGTCTTTACCAGGTGTAAAGGTGTTTTCGAATTTTTTTTAAACCAATTGAAGTAGTGACATTATTTTTTCCAGCTTTTCTGCGCGGCTATCTTGTCCATATGACGCATGACAGCTAAAGCATCTCAGAATTTGCTGGAAACGTCTTCCAGACATTACAGCGCCATATATTGGTAGATAATACAACATATTCTTTGAAAACATATGCTTGATGGATGGTTTTTTGTTCTGACCTTGCAAAAAGCATAAGCCCAGAAATTTAAGAATTTCATCTTTTGACGTTTCAGGAAAAATTATTTTAGGTCGCTTCCTTGTCGATGGTTTATTCTCCAAATTTTTTGCATAACCATTAGTCGAAGAAACCAATAAATTAATCACGGCTTCATCAAAAACTTTTTGAAATATCATTAGTGGAAATGAGTCACTATTTATTTCGCCACGGATGCCCCAAGATCCGTTGAATGTAAAAGATGGTATTGGCTTTATATTCCCGTGCCAAATTTCATCACACTCAGTATTATACTCACGATAACTTTCAATATCGGAAGTACATGCACTATCATCCTCCTGACTTAAATCTCCCTGAGTAGATTCATCGAATTCACTACGAAGATCGCTATCATCGTCACCACTTGAATATCCTGCGAATTCTCTTCCATCTGATGAATTTTCGTCTTCTGAACTTCCTAATAATTCATCGAACATTTTTTGCAAATTTTTATTTGCCATATCTTATTTAAAAAATACTTTACGACACTGCACCAAAAATAGTTTTTATATGTTTCAACCGTAAATTAGCTTACAAAACTGATCGCACTCAGAAAATCACTTAATTTTACGTACATGTATTTCTTATGAACATAACGCGGGAATTCCCGCAATTCGTTTTATTTAAGGCGTTTCTACACAAAAAAGAAATAATTTTACGTTCACTTTAAATGGAAAATATTCTTATTGGAATTTGTTAAATTGGGTTTTTCTTGTTAGTGGTAGTATTTTAGCACTTCAGCAAACACTAATTCTGTACAATAATAAAAAAATCAGTTTTGACGGTTGAAAAATTAGATTTGAAAATAAGCGGGAATTCCCGTCATTAGTTTTTTTAAAAACAAGTAAATGACGGGAATTCCCGCAGTTCAGCTGAAAGTGTTAAGGTAGTACATGTTTAATTCAGGTTTTTTCCCTCTTATAAAAAATTAATTTTGTTTCGATTCTTAAACAACTGCTAATTTAACTTTTATTTCATCTAATTATGGGTTTATTGTTATAGTATCCAGCTTAACATAAGCTTAAGCAAGATATAGATAAAAGTAATGAATTTGAAGTTATTAAAAATATTTGTGGAGCATTAAGTGATTCTACAAAATATACGTCTTTAAGATACAGTGTGGGAGAAATATTAGCATTTAAATTTGCTCCTATCACGTCTGTAGAGGTGGAAAGGAGTTTTTCGATGTACAAATATATGTTAAGAAATAATAGACAAAGATTTTTATTTGACAACCTAAGCCATTACATTGTAATTTACTGCAATAAGAACTTTAATTAAAAACTTAAATTAATATAAATGTTTAAATTTCCGTTTGCAATTCAAAGTTTTAACTGATGGAATTTTAAATTCCAAAAAACGTCAAAAAACGAAATTTTATAACAATTAACTTTTTTTAATTCCAATTGCTTTTGTTGATCTCCATTTCAAATATTTTTAATAAGAGGTAATCAAAATCTTACTGCACTAGCAATATGGCAGTGATTTTTTAAAAAATACATAAACAATGAAGTTTTTTTGTATTGCTGATCTGTTATTTTGAAAATGAATAGTATTAGTAGGATTTTAGATCATATAATCATATTCTTCTTTATAATCTATTTTATTGCAAAGAAACATGAAAATTTTTTATTGGTAAATTATAGAGAATAAAAATTTAAAAATTCCACAGAGCCAGCCGGTTGTCGCTACACAACCCTCCCCAGTGTCCACGCTCTCCTCTAGGGTCATTGCTTATAGATGATTGTCTATTTTATATTAAGTATTTGAAAACAAATTAACAAACCCGAAAACAACACACAATTAAACTAACATCAACGAAATTTAACAATTTATATTTATCCTCTATATTTTACAGTTTTTGTTATGAACTTTAATTCTTAAAGTATCCAATAACAAAGCTTATATGAAGCCTTTAATTGCAAATGTTTGTCCTAATCCATAATAAATCTACAACATAATCTATGTTGATAGTTAATGATTAGACAATATTTTGAATTATATTTTGCACTGTATCCTTGTGTTTAAAGTAATGAAGTTTTTATGTGTTGTTGATCTGTTATTTTGTAAATGAATAGTGTTAGTAGGATTTTAGATCATATTCTTTTTTATAATTTTATTGCAAAGAAACACTCATTATAAAATGGACAATCATCAATAAGAAATTACCCAAATGGAGAGCGTGGACACTGAGAAGGGTTGTGTAGCAGGGACTGAAACCCTAAAAAGTGGGTTCAGGTTCGGGTTAATCAAAATAAAAATTTCAGGTTCGATTCAGGGTTCGGGTTCATCATTTATAAAAAGTATAAATGTTTTATTAATAGGAAATTTATTTATTTTTCAAAGAAATTTTCATTTAATTTTATAATTAATATATTTTTTAAGTTTTCTTCTTTTAAATTTGTTCTTTGATTTATAAAATCGTTCCTTTTTCTGAAGAACAATATTTTTCAAAATTTCAGTTGTTTGTAAAATATATTTTTTAACATTTTTAATATCTTTGGGACTTAGCATAGATAAACTTAAATCTTCTATCTCGATATATAGTGCTGCAATCAAAAGTGGATTATTAATTAAGTGTTTTTTTTATAATATTTAAATATAATTCGTATAAAAATGTTTTTGTTTTGTTATCTTGTGTTAGCTCTAATTTAAAACTAAGCCAGACTCTATAAAAATCACCTAAAGTCTTATACGAATTCTTTACAAATATTATAAGTTATAGTTAATGCAGCATCCAGTAATTCCGAACGAAAACTTCCGTATTCCAATAAGGCTTGAACCATGTCATAACTGGAATTCCATCTACTTTGGCTAGCTTTTTAGCTAAATAGGAATTTTTGGTGTTCGCATTTTTTTTGCAAAAAAGCTCTGCATTAATCAAGTATTTGCTTAAAAGAAGGACCAGATATAATGTCAAGCACTGCAAGAAATGTAATGTAAAAATGTTTCATGTTTCTTTGCAATAAAATAATTTGTAAAAAAGAATATGATTATATTATCTAAAATTCTACTAATACAAAAATACATAAATTTAAAATTTTTTTAAAGTACTCTTTTGCCACCAGTACCACCAGGGCTGGCAATTAGGCTCTGAGTACCACCATTTTTTTCAAACTCTAAATTGTATTTGAGATTGACAACTTCTTCTAGCATATTTCAGAAACTATACATTTGTATTTCGGAAATGACCAATTCCATTTTAAAAACTTAATTTTTTTTAAGTTGTAATTTGTTTTTTTTAGAAATTTTTGGGATTAATTATTTTTGAAATAAGAAATTGATTATTTCCGGAATTAAATCGTTATTTTCGAAACAAAATTCGAAATTTCTGAGTCACAATTTACATCTTTAAATTGAATTCAATTCTGTAATTGCAATGATGAAGTAAACACTCTAAATTTAAACAACTTAATACGAAGTAAAGAAAATAATATAAATTAAAACATTTTATTATTTTATAATTAAAAATAATAAAATTGAAAATTATTTTTAATACAAAATAACTTGAAAAGAAATTTAAATTGTTTGCAACGAATTTAAAATTTTTAGTCTTTAATATTTAAACTTTATATTAAGGTTTATTCCTTTTTTACTTTATATTTTGTTATTATCTTTGATTTTTTGTTATTTTTTGAAATTTCTTAAAAAAAAAATATTTTAACAAATTTTCAAATTTCAAAAAATTTGGAAACCTGAATTAAGTTTTGATTTTATTTAGCAAATTCGCACCCACCCTATGTATTAAAAAGTGTGTGATTTTTTAAGAGCATATTTTTAGGGCTTTTAAAGCATATTTTCCGTTTTTAAGCTCATATAACGTGTATTTTAGAGCATATTTTTGGTTTCCATGCAGATCAGTATTATTCATTCCTTATTTAGATGTAATAAAATCAAGTATGACAAATAGATTTTCTGTCATGAAATTGTGGTAAAGAATTTATATAATATTGTACCAAGCCAAGTCATTAACGTTTCGTCGAAGAATTTTGTAGCCTTATAAAATTGTGTCAAAATGATATAAAGGCGAAGAAAAGCTTTACAACACACAAAGAATCAAAACGTAATTAAGAAATTAAATGTGCGAAGTAACACTTTCTACATTGGCTCTAATGTCTATATCGTGGAGGTAGACCCAGACAAAATTGCTGAGTTCAATATATAATGTATACATTAGATCTGTCAAATTGTATATGTATTATTATATGTAAAATCTTGAAATATGTTGAAAAATTAAGGTTTTGAAATTACCAGCTTTTGAAAAAAAATTTATAATACTGTACTTGATTACGCAATCAAAACTACAACAAGTACTACTCCAACACTATTTGGATCATCTCGCTACATTGTACCAAATTATTCCAGGTTTGCATGGTATGTACATGTCAAACTAGTTTTATAACTTTGTTCAACAACAAAAGAGTGTGATAAACGGTAAAATTTCAATTCGCATAAAATATTTAAAATCGAAAATTTATAAAAATAATTCGGACGTGAAAACTTTGTTAGTGTTAAAACTAACAAATTAAAAGTGCTCCTTTTATTTAAATAGAAATAACCAACTACAAATTTCTATACACACATTCAAGGATAGTGTTAGTGTTCTTAAAAAATTTTAAATTTTTTATGCTCATAAATCCATAAGTGGGAAAAATATTTAATACGACATAATCGTAAAATCACGAATATCGGTGAAAAGTCTATAAAAATTAACCTGAAAGTTTCAACAAATAAAAATCAAAAGTGTGAAACATAACCTTGAGAAAAAATAAGGTCATCTTAAAGTCATTTTATACCCAAATTGTTGTTTAATGTTGGTATGTACTTATTCTTTTTTTAATCACCTTTTACATACTTTATTCAAAGAAAAAGTTAGAAAGAGAAAGAACACATATAACTACCAGTGAGATCAAATATTACTCGTCACTTTTATCACGCTCTCCTTTAATACTCGCTACATCTTTCAATTAAAAGGAATTGTGTTTCTATTTCAAATGTTTCAACAAATTGGGATCATATTATTAATAAAAGCAACACAATAATTCACAATTAACTAAAAAAGAAGAAGAACGTTTTTTGCAAATGTAATTTTTTAACAATAAAACCTTTATACAAAAAATAAATGTTTAAAATTTACATAGTTTAATTACAAAAAATAACACAATAACATTTATACCTTTAAATACAGTTTATTTGTTTGCAATTTCAATCCAAATTTATCATTGTAAATTCGTAACAAATCTTTGTGGGTTTAGTTTTTTTTGTTTATTTTTCCGTTTTCAAATATAATCCAATTAAATTTTGTTACAAATTTTATTTTAATGATGACTAACCTAGAAAGATTTATAAAAGTTAATGATAAATTAGTTCAGTTTGAGCAAGATCTCGACGACAACACTATCTCTAACTCGTCTGAGCTGAAATCCCTTTGGGCTAACATTAAAGTTCTTCTTGATAAATGTACTGAGGCAATATCTCCTATAGAGATAGAGATGACCCTGATATAGAAACAATTAATTCAAGACATCATGCATCATATGAATTGTATGTGAGAATGGTGTCAAAAATTAATGCAAATATAGAACGTTCTCAAACTTCATCATCAAATCCGAATACGACCCGTTCTAGGTCAAATTTTCACTTACCAGCATGTGACACTGAAGTATTTAATGGCGACTATTTATCGTGGCCATCCTTTAGAGATTTGTTTTCCGCTATTTATATTCAAGGATCTTATCCTTCAGGCATTGAAAAATTATGCTTTTTAAGGAAAAAGACAGATGAAAAAGCTTACTCCATAGTTGTTAAAGCTCCACTGTCTAATAGTGGTTTTTCTATTGCATGGAATGGTTTAAAAGACCGTTTTGAAAACAAACGCATGTTAATTCGTAGTCAATTACGTACACTTTTTAATCTTCCAGTTATCACTTCAGAATCTAGTGAAGAAATTAAAGCTATGCAACGTGAAATAAATGCATGTGTTTCTTGTTTCAAAATCTATTATATTAACCTCGCAAGTTGGGATGGTATATTTGACTATATTTGTTTTACCAACAGCCCTAGCATTATGGGAACAATCAGTTGAAAACAAAAAAGATATTTCAAAATGGTGCGAACTTAATTCATTTCTGTCATGCAGAATTCAAACTCTTGAAACTTTATCCGAAGCCAAAAGTGCTTCAGTCTTCAATAAGCCTTCCGCATTCAATTCAAGCTCAAAAAAATCTATACTCCTAAAACAGTTAGTAGCAACCACACAAAGGTTTCCTCCTTTAACAACATACTTGTAAGTTATGTCCAAATAACAATCATACCATCAGAAAATATCCAAAATTTCTTGAAATGAATCAAGAAGAAAGATCATCCTGCATAAAAAATTTAAATCTCTGTCTTAACTGCCTCTCACGTGCTCATGCAGCAAAAGACAAAGCAATTTCAATTGTTTCACATAAAATAAGCGACATAATACGCTTTTGAACAGAGAGTCTTCGAATTCTTCAAACTCTAATTTTGATTCAAAAAACAAACCAAAAGTTTTAAATACAAACGCTCCTCACTTACATTCCATAACTTTTCAAACCTCAAATCATTTAAATGAAGTTTCTTTTGATCCTTCTTCATCCAAGGGTCAGATCCAATCATGTTTTGCATCCAATTCTCAATGTGTTCTTTTGGGAACTGCTCGTGCATTGATTGATTCTGGATCGCAGGGAACATTCATTTTCGAAAGACTACCCATCTAAAAATCGAAATATATATGAGCATACATGATCATACATGGGCCTGTATATGATCATACATGGGCATACATGGTCATATACGTCCATACATTGTTCAATATATGACCATACATGATCTCATATTTGATCATATATCTTCGGATCCGAAATTTGAGGGTATATGGACGTATATGATCATATACGAGCATACATGAATAATATATGAGCATGTATGATAATATATGCACATATATGCACATATATCACCATATACCCTCAAATTTCGGATCCGAAGATATATGGTCATATATGAGATCACGTATGGACGTATATTACCATGTATGCCCATGTATGATCATATACAAGCCCATGTATGATCATGTATGTTCAAATATATTTCGATTTTTACATGGGTATTTAATATTCTAAAATTACCATTCAAACACATTGATGTAGAAATTTCTGGCTTAAACAGTGTTACTTCAGCAAAATCCAAAAAATTGGCTTCATTTTCCATAAGTTCACGTGTTGATTCCAAAATAGAACTAAATATAAATGCATTGGTTGTACCTCATCTTTCTGGCAATCTTCCCTCTTGTTCTATCAATCCATCAGCTTTAACAGGGATTCCAAATATACAACTTGCAGATTCTACGAAAATTCTGGTATTGATCTTTTAATCGGTGCTGATATATTTAATAAAATTCTACTTAATAAAGTAAATCGAAACGTTTGTTATTCATTAATTGCACAAGAGGCAATATTTGGGTGGATAATATTAGGATCGGTTCAAACTAGCCAACAAACATCTTCCTTATCATCCTTTGTTTCATTTGTCGACAATGCTACTTTAAAAAAACAGCTAAAGTGTTTTTGGAAGGTGGAGGATTTTCCCCAAAAACCCATTCTTTCACCATCGGACCAAATTTGTGAAAAACTATTCACTGAAACTACCACCAGAGATAGTGAAGGTAGATGCAATGTATCTTTGCCATTCAAAAAATCTTTCTATGATAAATCTATTCAATTAGGTTAATCCAGACCTAGTGCTTGTTGTCAATTTCTAAGAAACGAACACGTTAATTAAAGAACATCGATCAAAAATTAAAATATGATTCAGTAATTCAGGAATATGAAGATTTGGGCCATATGGAACAAGTATCATCACCACCCCCCGAAAACTACCCGAATAATTTTATAGAGTTTTAGTATTAAAAACACGTTTGTTTGGTTTTAACTCTAGTGAGCAACTGATTCTTTATTCATTAGTAAACTTAAAGCTAAGTATAAAATATGTTATTAAGTAAGCGTGTAGAAATGCTGAGATAAGCAGTTCCCACACTTACTGGTCAGCGAGTGTGCGGTATTATATTGCATGTCTAGCAGGTGTTTACAGCTTGGCAATAAACACTTATTAAGCACACTACACTTTTATCTTCCACACCATGCAATTATCAAACCTGATCGAACTACTATCAAGATACGTGTTGTTTTCAATGCATCATGCCTCACATCTTCAGGATATTCTTTAAATGATGTTCTATATACAGGTCCTACTTTGCAAAATGACCTTACAATTCTGTTGTTAAAACAGCGTTTTTATCACTTTCTTTTTAACGCGGATATAGAAAAAATTTACCGCCAGATAAAGGTCAATTCAAGACATACTTCATTTCAAAGAATATTATTCAGATCAACTCCTTCAGAAAATATACAAGATTTTGAATTGAAAACAGTAACATTTGATGTAAACTGTGCTCCATATCTTGCAATTAGAACGCTTCTTCAATTGGCAAAAGGTGTTGAAGATTCTCTCCCTCTAGCTAGTCAAGTTATACAAGATTCAATGTATGTTGACGACGTCATAGCAGGAACGCATGATTTGGGCTTAGCTATACATATGAGTGATCAACTTATTTCTGCATTTGATTCAGCTTGTTTTCCTCTTCGTAAGTATTGACAAAAATCATCTTTTTAAAAAAAATGTTTTATGTTTTTAAGACAGCAGTCATACAAAGACTTTAGGCGTAAAATGGAATGCGAAGTCCGATGAATTTCTTTTCGATTCTAAAATACTTTTAAATAAATCCAATTTTTGTGATGCATCAGAGAATGCTTATGCCGCTGCAATTTACACAAGAGTTCAATTAGAAGACAATTCAGTCTTTATTAATTTTTTAGTACCAAAATCCAGGGTTTCTCCCGTTAAAAATATTTCAATTCCCAAACTAGGACTTTGTGGAGCCACATTACTGGCTAAAATGGTATGTTCTATTATTCCTTCATTAAAAATAACTAACTATGAATTATTCAAATGGACTGATTCAACAATCGTGTTGGCCTGGCTAAGAAAAGATCCTTGTCATTGTAAAGTTTTCGTAGCTAACCGAATTTCCAAAATATTTGAAAAAATAGGTCCTGAAAATTGGTTTCATGTAGATTCTAATTCTTGTGGAGTATATCCACAAGAATTAATTGAAAATCACTTGTGGTGGCACGGTGCAGAGTGCCGAACAAAATCTTCTGACGTTTGGCCTAAAAATCAGACAATTTCAGATACTTATTTAGAACAATACCAAGATAATCTTGATCGCTTTTCATCATTTAATAGGGCCAAACGTGTACTTTGTTATGTATTCCGATTTATTAATCGTACACGATCAAAAAACCACCCATCTTTTTCTTACTCTTTGAAGGAAATAACTCCAACAAAAGTTGTTGCCGTCAAAAATAATCTTATTATTATCGCTCGAAAAGTGGCATTTCCTGAAATTTATAAGGCTTTGCTCAAAAAAGAAGAAATTCCTAAATCTTCTACTATTCTTAACTTGAATCCGTTTCTTGACGGAAATGGACAAATTCGAGCTTATGGTAGATTAGCAAATTCATCAAGTTATGATGAAAATTAGCCTATTATTCTGCCCTACAATTGCCAATTTTCAAGGCTTTTGGTTCAATTTACCCATTTTCTAAGTTTACATGGTGGAAATCAATTGGTCTTACGTCTTATTAGAATGCAGTACTGGATTCCAAAGCTGAAAACCCTTATTAAAACTACCATTCACAACTGTAAAATCTGTGTCCTGCATGAGAAGAAAGTCCAAACTCAACTGAAGGGTGCTTTGCCTACAGAAAGAACTACTCTATCCCGTCCATTTCATTGTACTGGCATAGACTTTGCAGGACCGTTTGAAATTAAAAATCTAACTATTTTTCCACAAAAGCAATTTACTTAGAAGCTACATCGTCTTTAAGTACTACCACATTCCTAGCTGCATTCCACCGCTTCATTTCACGCCGAGGCTGTCCACTACATATCTACTCCGATAATGGTAAAAATTTCGAAAGTGCATCCAGGGAAATAAATAAGGATTTTTTAACCGTAGCTCGTTCATAGATAACATCCAATTTTATCCATCAAAATTTGTCATGGCACTTTATCCCCCCTTGTGATGGGTGGACTGTGGGAGGCAGGGGTCAAAAGCTTTAAGACCCATCTCAAAAAGGCATCTGGGTTTAAATATACCTTTGAAGAATTTTGTACGTTATTATCTCAAATTGAAGCATGCCTCAATTCACGTCCCATTTCCACTATGTCAGAAAATCCTACGGACTTAAATCCACTTACTCCAGGACATTTCCTTACAGGAGGACTTATTTTAGCTCCTCCTGAGCCAACAATGCAATCTCAGCCAAAAGCCGTAATAAATCGGTGGCAACGTGTTAAAGTCTTTCAACAACAATTTTGTCAACGGTGGAAAAACGAATATTTGACTGAACTTCACAAACGATATCCGCAACAAAATATTGCTATAGATACCATTGAAGTTATACGCGACGAAAATCTTCCAAATTAGTGGAGAATAGGACGAGTTATTCATGTTTATCCGGGTAAAGATAACAAAGCCCGAGTAGTTGATGTCTACACTCAAAGGGGAATTGTTAAACGACCAATAGTGAAGCTAGTACTTCTCCCTTCTCAATAACCTGATCCACTCTATTCTTCCATTAAAATGTTCCCTTGCTTGTGTCCTTTTAATATTTACAGAATGCCTAGAATCATTACCAATCGTGTATCAAATCCTGAAGGAAACATGCATGAGAAAAAAGGTGCTTTCCAGTGTCGTATCTGCAAGGATTTTCATCCACTTCGATTGTGCAACCGCTTTTTGATACTGTACAAATTGATTAGCACATAAACATTCCCATAAAACTTGTTTCTCTAAATCAGCCAACGCAGCCATCATTATATTTTTTTGCACAGAAACGAAAGCGATAAGAAAAACCAACAAACCTCTACAACAACCACGGCTAGGAACCGCAATGTTATTATTTCACAACAAGCAGTAACTGTATTACCTACTGCAATAGTAAAGATTCCGACAAATGGTCGTCTACACCCAATTCGAATACTGTTTGACAGTGGCTCCAGTGTGAGTAGACTTTCGAAATCGATCGTTTCTAAATATGGAATTGAAACCCAACGTACGGATAATTCAGTAATAGGTAAAGTTGTCAGTCTGACAAATCTATTCGCACAAATCTTTGCCAACAACATTTCGTGATAAATTTAAAAATTTAGTTGTTGCGGATCCTACTTTTTATGAATGTGGTCCTATCTCTACGGTGTTAGGATCTGACTTTTATCCAAAAATTGTTCTTAATGGTATGCTACCGAATGATGATGGACTTCCTATAGCACAAAACTCAATATTTGGATGGATCTTATCTGGGTCTTGTTCTATGTAAACCTACCAATTATACACCAAAAATTATTTTTTCCTTTATAATGAATATGAATTCCGGTATTGAATTCTTAAGCAAATTATCTTAGAATTTTTGAATTTGTTTTGTATTTAATTTGAATTTTAGTTAGTTAGTTGATGGTACCCATCAAAGGGGTTGGAATGTTAATGCGAAAAATGTGAAATATGAAATTTAAATATATTGAAATATAGATGGCGCAAAATTATCTTTTGTCGCTTTAAAAAAGTAGTTTAAGTTACGATATCAATACTTGTTGTTAAGTTAATGTGATAAAATCAAATCACTTTGTGAACAACCATTGGTAAGAAAAGGTCTTTCATTTCAAGAAGAATATAGATGCCTTAACGTCTTTCTATTTCCACATCTAAATTCTTTTTCGGTTAAAATACATTGAGGTGATATTTCCTCACATTTTCAGCCCTTATTTACTGTTGACTTATAATCTGCACATGTACGAATGGAAATGGACATCATTCTTTAGCACCGGCACAATGGGGGTTAACCCAGTCGAAGTATTTAACGGGTTCCAAAATTCCTTGAGAGCAGAGTCGTGATATTTCGCCTTCAACAAGACTTCTAGTGGCAAGTGGAATACGTTGAGGAGCATACCTAACTCGTACAATGGTCTGATCAATTGGCAGAGATACAGGAAGACGCATGTAGCATCCAAGCTCATGGTAAAAATTTTATCATATTTTCTTAAATTATCATTGACTTATGTAGCATTTGTTACAGAGTTGATTTCTTTAATACGTGTACCAAGTGATGGGAACCAATTCCAGCCAAGAATATATGTGTGGTTGCCATCAAGAGGCCAACCATCGTTTTGCCTGCCATCATAACGTATGGATACATCATACGCGATAAGAATCGGATTTCTATGAAAATCTATGAGTTGTATAACAGAATTGTACAGCTGTCGTGGTTTATTTGGCCAGATGGCATGAAGAGATTCTGTAGACATGATGATATAATTTGAGCATGTATCTATTTCGAATGCGCAAGTACGTTTATTTATTATGGAAATAGCTTTCTTCTTCATGTTAACACTTGGCATAATTTGATTTGTTGACTGGAAATCCTATTTTCATTTTCCTCCTTGATGGGGCTGCTTGTCCACAAACGCGTTGAAGGTGACCTTTCCTGTTACAATTGCTGCAAATCTTATTACGATGTGATCACTGATTACGCTGATGATTTCCACCACAACCATTGTGGGAATGGGTTTCCATTCTATGATTACGATTAGTTTCCGTTTTGGAAATATTTATCGGATTTATGCTTCATTATTAAATGTGCTTGTTCGGGATGCCATTTTTGCAATCAAACTCAGCGGTAGTGGCCCTGGAAACGCGGCACCTCGACGGCACACCTCCATCCGATGGTCCAAATTTTCGATGACGCTGAGGCATAATTGAGGTTCTATGCCGTTAATGTGCCGAATTATTTCATCATATGTTATTCAATCATATGTTCTTGGCGGCCAATTGACATCGCAACCACGTGAGATAACACGGCCATTGAATTTGTCGCGCAAAAGAGCCATTGTTTCGGTAGCTGTGTGGCACCGTCCTGTTGAAACCACATATCATGCACATGCATATCCTCAATTTCTGGCTTTAACAACTCCGTTATGATCTCGCGATAGCGAACACCGACGGCGAGTCGAGGTTGACGGCTATTCTGCCACACTATCGCGAACAACAGCAATATTTTCCGCAGAACGAACTTGGCGAACATGCACAGTTGTTTTCTCATTTCTTACAGACCCGATTTGCAGAAATATGTGCACAATTATCCCGATTGTGGACACATTTGGTCGATTATGCTAACCGAAAAAATCACAAAGTGCATTTTGATTTGTACGCCCATTTTCATAACTTAAATGCGTTGCTCGATTGTGTATCTTTCCATAGTTCAAATTGAGTTAGTCTGAAATTGAGAAATGAAATGCAAAAAACTTGACATGTAGGTGTGGTTCACATTCAACATTGACCCTTAAAATTTAATTACCCTTTAGAACGAAGTAATTTCGGAAGGACAAGACTCAACTGACTCGCCTTTTTAAGGAATGCCCATGACTCCTGCCAAGGTAAGAAAAGTTGTTTTTTTCCGGTCGTCACCTTGAATGTCATTGGCTAACCAAACAACTCATAGCTCGCGTAGTAACTAAACCAGTTATTGGGATGAGAGAGTTCGAATGGTTTGATATTTCAAACAGTTGACATTCTGGTAACCACCACACTTGATACCTTTTGTTATAATTTTTCTTATAAATTGAAAGTTAAATTATCATTATTTATTTCCTGTACTCTAATTATAAGATTAAATCTTGTTGTGCAGAATATGACATTAATAAATAAATAAATAAATAAATAAAATAAATGATTTGACACAAATTCAACCTTGCAGTGAAGGACATAAAAATATAGTTTATATTCATTTTATTTTTTAAAGGAATTGAAACAGAAATTGAAAATATCGTATTGTTTTTTGTTGCTTCCCTTTTACTCGATTTTAAAAAAATTTTATTGTATTTAAGTTATTCTTCTTTTCTCAGATTTTCTTTTTAATTTTTTAAACAAAGTTACGAAATTTGGAAGTTTAATGTAAAAATAACGGAAAAATCTATATTAAAAGTTTAACCGGTTAATCGACCTATTTTAACCTATTATTCGGGTCGAATAATTATTTGAGTTTTAAATTATTTATTTCGACGTTAACCGAAATGCTTTCGTCAACATGCGTCGTAAAGAAAATGTTGCTATCACGTCCACTACTGCTGCATAATTAAATAGCACCTCTTCTGCCGCAACAGTTGCTATGCCGCCTACTAACCTGATTTGCTTTTCTTGGGAAGTGTGATGAAAAACTAAACAAGGCACTCGACTCCAAATTGGAAAATGTTTTATGAATAGATGATCTTGTCCCTATCTCTACAGGGATCCTCAAAGTCTCGGTAAATGTGGTTCAAGTCCGAAAAACTGCTTCTGCAAAGTCATTTCTTTTCACCCTCAATTCCTCATTGGAAGTTGAAGCTATTCTGACTTAAAGGCGGTTCCTAGTTGGCACAAGCGTTATTATTGATAAGGACTATATAGCTGAAGTACGCAACTTAAGATACTTTTTACGGCAGATTGGTAAAAACGTGAAAATGGCTGAATACGATCATCGCATTTTTATTGCCAAAGCTTTTTCCTGTAGTGACGGCAAAATTGTAGCGGATGCTAAATTTTTAAAATATTTATTATCCAAAGTGAATTATGAATTGTAACGACTTTATTTGCCGGGGTATTCCTCAGTCTCTGACCAGGAGCCGTTTACAACAAAATAATGACACTTGCTTATATGTTTTTTTTTCTCTCTTTATTTACGTAAATACAAAAAAATATATGGTTTATTTTTTACAATAAACAATATAATTATTTTTTTGTGTGTTTTATTCATTTTGTTCTTAGTTATGTCTATGGGGTTGGGTCGCCTCCACATGGTTCCTCTGCTCCGGGGATGATAAGCTATCTGGCTTGCCTCGCGCTTACGAAAAGAGGGGATCCGAAACACTTTGCGTTTGGGAATCACTGGTGGGATTTTCACTACTTGGGACCTTATTAAACTATTAAACTGCCACTGGTGGGATTTCAATTCTTCGGATTTTGTTAAAAAAAAAACTATTTTATTACCACTTCGTGTTTGGAAATCACTGGAGGGTATTGTTCACTTCAAGTTTTATAAAACTCTAATGATACCACTTCGTGTTTGGGAACCACTGGTGGGATTTTAATACTTCGGATTTTTTTTTAACTATTTGATTACCACTACGTGTTTGGAAATCACTAGTAGGTTTTGTTCACTTCGGGTTTTATAAAACTCTAATGATACCACTTCGTGTTTGGTGACTGGTGGAATTTTAATACTTCGGATTTTATTTAAACTATTCTATTACCACTTTGTGTTTGGAAATCACTGGTGGCTTTTGCTCACTTCGGTTTTATAAACCTTAATAATACCACTTCGTGTTGGGGAAACACTGCTGAGATTTCAATACTTCGGATTTTATTTAAACGATTTGATTACTACTTCGTGTTTAGAAATCACTGGTTTTGTTTTGTTTACTTACTACTGATTACACAAATATCAGAGTGGCATATGCCCGCGGTACACTTAAGATTTTTGTTCTAGCCCTTTGTATGCTTAAAATAAGAAATCCTCGCAACGTCCTGACTTCTGCACAGCCAAGACAAAAATAAACAAAACCTGTTTTACGGCCAGCCTTTTATACTCTAACGCGTGTTCAATAATTACAAGACATTCAAATTGTTGTTTTCTAACAGTACAGCATTAGTGCAAGAATTGCGTGTGGTTGTTGCTGTTCCATTTTTTCTTCTATATTTATTTACTAACCATGCTGTATTGCTTGTATTGTTAGTCAGTATGTTTTCATCAAGTTTCTACACACTAGTTTCGGTAGTAAACTCGTCGTCACAGAATGTAATATTGAAATTAATTATTGATTGACTTCATTTACATTGATAGTAAACTAAAATTTGGTAACTTCTTCACATACATTAACAATTTTGACATATTCTTTCTATATGAGACGCATGTACTCGCCGATAAACGCTCTTACTTTTCTAGCTTTTTTTAATAATAATGTTCTTTACTGGATGGATGCCACTAAGATTCATTCCAGAGGGCGCGCCATAGGCGGTTGTTTGTATTGTTTTAAGGAAAGCATACAAAATAAATGTACATTAAAATTTTGTGAATTTCCTAGTGGCGTAACTTTATCTGCCACATTAAATGATCTGTGTTTTAATTTCTTTGCGAGCTTTAAATGCTCGTCAGGAGAAAGTCAATTTATGCACTGGGAAAATTCATGCAGCTGTTGGTGTAAATTAGGGGGAAAAAAACATTCCATGGTTTAATTCGCAGTGCGAAAATGATTGTAAAATTATGCTAGAGAAGCCAAATACTTGTAGTTACCGTACATTCGGTACGGATTTTTGCAGAAAATCTTATTACAAAAGTAGGTCAATATATTCAAGATTGTGTGATATAAAGAAGCTAAATTTAAAGTTTAGAAACATTGAGAAATTAAATAATGTGATTAATAGTAGTGAATGGTGGAAACTTTCGAATTCTATGAAAAATTGCAGCTTTAGGGTGGGAAACAATTTAGGTATTGTTAACTTTTATAATTATTTTAGATTCCTTTTGTTGGCTCCTCATTTTGGAAACAAAGTTTCGTTGTCATTGCCTAATACAATTGACCCGTTTCTTGATTTCCCTTTTGAAATGAGGGAGCTCATTTTGTTTTTGGAAACTACTGAATCAAATAAGTCTCCTGGTCAGGACAGAATCAGTTATGAGTTCTATAAGTATGCTCCAGATAGTTTTTTGAATGGGGTTTAGTACTTTATTTTTTTTTTTGCATGAGGAGATTTTCGTCCAAAATTGCTATAAAAGTTATTGATTTAAACAACAAGGTTGTTCAGACGGAACTCAATTGAACTTTATTGATTTCTTTCTATATAACATTTTGCTCAATAACTAATTTACAATTATTGCTTATGCGTAAAATAATTATTTTTTGTCTTGATTTTACCATTTCCATTGTTCGTTTTGTTTACGAGTACTTAGTATTTTTTAATTGTTAAATAAAGTTGTTAAAAATGGGTCGGTGCTTGACCCTCAATATTGTTTATTCTTAACGGTAGTGCTTAGTTGCTAAATAATTATGAATTATGTTATGTGTTGTGTTATTGGTATTATTTTAGCTGCATTTTATTATGTGTCAGTTAGCTGTTGTGTTGTTGACTACCATTTAGTGTATTCGCAGAGTGTGAGAACTCCCCCCTTTTAAGCATCAGTGTCTCGCTGATCATAAAGAACAAAAAAAAAAGGAAGGATATTATCGGTAATTTATCTTTACAGCAGTGAAATCCACAAGATGTGGGATATTCAGTGAACCATGTCGGGAACTTACCCAAAGTGTTAATATTATGGAGAATCCAACAAGAAGTAGCAAAAAATTTGAATCTATTGAAACTAAGCCTCTATATGAAAGATCCTTAATATGTTTGAAATTCCCGAGATGAAGTTGATGGAGATATTGCAGGTCAAGTTTGATATCTTTCTCTGTTTCATTATCTTGCAATATAGGTGGGAGAGTCTGAACAGAATTGTCTGCCAATTTGAATACCCTACATGATTTAGAGTTATAATCTCATTAAGGTTTGTGTTCCCTCTGAGATAAGTTCGACTATTTGTTGCTCTTCTATCTGATATTTGCAAGCTGCCTTTCCACCATTTAAAATGCCGACTATGCAATGGTCGGGTTTTAGTTTTTCAATATGGTTTCCTTTACAGATTGTGGTGCCGTCTATTACACAGTTCAACACAAAAAATACGGGGTTCCGGCGATTGATTCTCGTTAAGAAGACCAAAGAAAATATACGTGTGTCGGCGTTTTGATAGTTTACATCGGAATTTCGTTTTAGAGGCGGTTATAGTTTCCCAGCTCTAGACTGTTCTCGTTAAGAAGACCAAAGAAAATATACGTGTGTCGGCGTTTTGATAGTTTACATCGGAATTTCGTTTTAGAGGCGGTTATAGTTTCCCAGCTCTAGACTGTTCTTGCAGCATATCGGTATATAAAACTATGTTTTCTTTACATCTGAAGTGTAGGGTATGACCAGCAACATAATTTTTGTAGAAGATATTAACCCTCTAAGTCCCCTTTATAACGGCATTTTTTGGCTTTATTCTAACAAATTGTAAAAAACACCCCGAAAAAGGGGAAGGGCGGGGATGAAACGTTCTACAAAAATGTTGGACATAAAATTCTACTATATTTGCCAGAACACACGAAACCCCAAACCTTATCACAAACTCCAAAAACTAATCATATTCAAGATTGCTCATCAGATTTGGTAACCATTCACTGATGCGTTTGCCTAGTGGATAAGTAACCTGCAAATATACATTAGTTTTTCAGTTGAGATTTATGATTTTTTTTATTTTCGGTCGTGGTTATCGTAACTTTATTATCTTTTGCAACGGTTTATTTAATAAATAGTGGTTTATCTTTTCCTTTAATTTGCTTATTCCTCTTAAACACAGCATCTTCAGTTATATTTTTTTGGATTTTCCTTCTGAGTGTTTTGTCTATAAAGTTGAATTTTTTGATTTCTTGCGATTTCATTTCATAAACCATTATTCACAACCTCCTTAAAATCAACAAATTTTTGGTAATATATTCTCTCCTTCTACCAAAAAATATATCGACCGGTTCTCTTGGTGACGGAGTGTATAGTGTTATTATATCTATCAACCGTAATATTAATCAATTATTTTATTGAAAGATCTAAATATTCCTCTTGAAGACATCAAAACATTTCTATATTTGTAGAATGAACTCTTTTTACTGTACGGTTAACCTGGCTTTTCTGGGGAGCTGCAAAGTATGTTTTAATTCCTAGTCCTTCGACATAATTCTGTACAATAGGGCTAATGAAATTACCCTCGTTATCCATTATGAGTGTTTTAGGATCAGACAAAAAAAAATGAAGCAATTTTATCATCTTTTCTCTGATGTGTAAGATTGTCTTATTTTTTATATGAAAAAATTTTTCGAATTTTGAGAATTTGTCCACACAGGTTATAAATTGTTCGCCTTTTATTTCCATTATGTCAATATGATGAATTTTTGTTGGATATGATGGAATTAGGGTGGCCTGTAATTCAGAGTTTTGAGAATGTCTGTCGTACTTATTTTTGTAACAGATTTCGCTGGATGAGATCTTTGATTGATTTTGTCATTTTTGGAAAATAGTACTTCTCCAAGATTTGACTTTTGTCTCTGTTAATCTCACAATCAGGTGAATGTGGATGTGTAGCACAACTCCTGGATAATGGATGGAGAAAACTTTGAGCTGAAACTAAATCACTAGTTGCATTTGTTCTCAACACAAAATATTCCAAAATAGTACCAAAAAGAATAAAAACAAAATAAATGTTGGAATTACTATATGGAATATTTTATTTAAATATGTATATGGACAATGGAACTAGATCTTACCAGTATGAATGTTGAAACAAGAAGAAGGATATATACTATTTTTCTAGGGAAATAAGTATCTATGACCTGTTTAACTGATTTGACATTTAGTTAAGGCTTTGATGCAGAAAAGAGATAGAAAGCTAATTTTTATAACTTTGTAGCATTCAGCTTTCATTTGTAAAAATATCTAGGAATTAATGGGGATAATTTATCAGACTTTTGACATTAACATTACCACCTGCAAGTATATATGCAAAACAAAATTTCATGATAAATGTCATAGATCCTAATTTTTCTGGTAGAACTAATACTTATACTAAATTAATTAGAAAAATAATATTAAGAATATATCGCTATAACTATATCGCTGCCAGAAGACTCGTAAAATTTTGAGTCAGCTAAAAATAAATCTTTAAAATTTCGCTTAAATGATTCTGGCAATGACTGGGCCGGAGTTTTTATAGTAAGTCGGTTATCAACTCAAAAGGTCACATCGATTTTAGAGACAGAATCAAATCTTTATTTCAACGTTAATAAGCAAATCATTTCCTCCTGAAGGGTTAAAGTTGTAAGGTCAAGTTTTTTAACTAGCGTTCTAGATATTCGACTGACCGATGAAGCAGAATCCAATATGCATCGTGCATGTTGATTCTTAGAATCGACTTTAACGAGCACTGCCGGAAGAAGTATTTGGGTATTTTGACGTAAAATAGCAGTAAGTGAATGTGATTTTGCTTTAGAAGCATTAGGAGGATCAAGAATGTCTTTCTAGATGTAGTGGGTGAATAATTAGATCGTGAACGTGAAGAGGAAGTCGAAGACTCCTCAAGTTATCTGGGATTTATATATAGGAGAGTATGAAGGAACTTTTTGCATATTTGGTGAAGCAAGTTCTTTGGGAGTGGTCATGTGCCAGACAGTTCGAACAATACTTATGGAGTTGGACCGCATAGATACGCTCCCTTACATTCATCGCCAGGATTTTTCTGCAAGTTCGAAGTGGATGGGGTCCCTTACAAATGGAAGGTTTGATGGTTTATTATGGCGTCGACGACGAGATTGTTGAGCACTTTTTGCACTAGATGTTTCTTTAGGCATCTGGAAAAGGAGTTTACGAAAACAAATAAGCTAAGATTGGAATGGTAGAACGGCTAATTTAGTGATTGGTTTGGTAATGGTTCCTCGTTGAGTGAACACATCAGCCACCCTTACGCGATTATGTGATCCGAATAAGCTTTCTCCGGATTTTAGTCTTTGCCAACGATTTTTAATCGACATAAGGGGATCTATAGAAGCTAAAATTGGGGAACCAATAAGAAAATGTCCTGGAGTTAAAGCCGAAAGATCTGAGGGGTCTTGGGACATTGAGGATAAAGGGCGAGAATTAAAGCAAGATTATATTTTGGACAGAAGTGTGGAAAATTCCTCAAATGTATGCTTAAAATTACCGGTGACTTATCGAAAATGGCCTTTGAAACTCCTGACACCTGCCTCCCATAGTCCACCCATATGTGGTGAGTAGTAGGAGATTGGGGACTCATATTGATTTAATGGCTTTTGTATGGGGACTCATATTGATTTAATGGCTTTTGTATGGGTACTCATATTGATTTAATTGCCCTTCATTTTTGATGTTGACACAAAATGCTTTAATTGCCTTCATTTTTGATGTTGACACAAAATGCTTTAATTGCCTTCATTTTTGATGTTGACTCATATTGATTTAATTGCCTTCATTTTTGATGTTGACACAACTTGATTTAATTGCCTTCTAGTGTGGCCGTCGGTTGTATGCTAATAATATAAAAGGGTTGTAATACAAAATTTTTATGATCAAGTGAAAGTCATTGATCTACATATTTGTTTTTGGTCTTTTTGAAATTATGTGGTTAGTGTGGCCGTCGGTTAATTCTTTTTATCTCTTGTTATACCCTCCACCATATATGGTGAGGGTATGTATCAGTTTGTCATTCCGTTTGTAACATGTCGAAAAATAGGTTTAAAACCCCATAAAGTATATATATTCGTGAACCTTATGCAATTTTAAATCGATTTAGCGATGTCTGTCTGTCTCTCTGTCTGTCCGTCTGTCTGTCTGTCTGTCTGTCTGTCTGTCTGTCTGTCTGTCTGTCTGTCTGTCTGTCTGTCTGTCTGTCTGTCTGTCTGTCTGTCTGTCTGTCTGTCTGTCTGTCTGTCTGTCTGTCTGTCTGTCTCTCTGTCCGTCTGTCTGTCTGTCTGTCCGTCTGTCTGTCTGTCCGTCTGTCTGTCCATCTGTCTGTCTGTCCGTCTGTCTGTCTGTCTGTCTGTCTGTCTGTCTGTCTGTCTGTCTGTCTGTCTGTCTGTATGTCTGTCTGTCTCTCTGTCTCTCTGTCTGTCTGTCTGTCTGTCTGTCTGTCTGTCTGTCTGTCTGTCTGTCTGTCTGTCTGTCTGTCTGTCTGTCTGTCCGTCTGTCTGTCTGTCTGTCTGTCTGTCTGTCTGTCTGTCTGTCTGTCCGTCTGTCTGTCAATTTTTACCCAGATTATTGAACATCCTCCCGAGCAGTTTGGTATTTAAATTACATAAATTGACAAAACATATTCATATTACAGTTCATGCAAAATTAAGTATATACGTATATCATCTTCAGCCCCTATGGTGGAGGGTATGCAAAGATTCGGCACAGCCGAATTTAGCCCTTTTTTACTTGTGTTTTTTTTTTCTATTCTTTGGTGGCATATACATTCTACTGTCGGTTCTTTGCTTGTAATGTAAAAGTGGTGGTTATACAAAAATTGTCATGTGCGTGATTGGCTAGGTGTTAAGTAATGAGGGTCTTTGTTGTTAGTGTTGTCGTCGGTCAATTCTTTTTATCTCTTGTGCTTTTTTTCTATTCTTTGGTGGCATATACATTCTACTGTCGGTTCTTTGCTTGTAATGTAAAAGTGGTGGTTATACAAAAATTGTCATGTGCGTGATTGGCTAGGTGTTAAGTAACGAGGGTCTTTGTTGTTAGTGTTGCCGTCGGTCAATTCTTTTTATCTCTTGAGTTTTTTTTTTCTATTCTTTGGTGGTCATTGATCTACATATTTGTTTTTGTATTAAGAGGAAATTTGCATTAAGTGAAAGTCATTGATCTACATATTTGTTTTTTGTATTAATAGGAAATTTCCATTTTTTCTTTCTTGTGTTTATGTTCTATTTTTGTTTTTATTTTTTTGTGTGTTTGGTATATACATTCTACATATAAATGTACAAGTCGGTCATAAATTAATTATTTATTAATGTGACATTTTCATTAATCTACAAATTTTTGTGTTTTAATGAAATTCGAATCTGTTTGTTTGTTTGTTCGGTTTTGTTTCTTGTAATAAAGCGGTAATTGGAATCTGTTAGTGTTTTGTTTGTTTGTTTAGTTGAGTATAATAAAAAACAATACTAAAAATTAGTTTTACATGTATTTGGTTTTATTTTACTTTCTTTTTAAATAATTCTAAAATTAAAATCTCATTAAATATTTCTTATAAATTTAAATACGCATAATATAATAATTTCGGTTATTTTTTTTTTTATTTAATTAAAAATTTAGATGTTTATGATAGAGATTTATAAGATCGTTGACTGAATTTTCTCTAAATTTATAAATGATGCAACTACATGTATCAGGTCCTTCAGTACATCTGTCGTCAGACTATATGCAATCCTCAAAATGCTCTCCATGCACTGAATTAAGAATTCTTTTATTCTCATATAATTCGAAATAATCAGCGTTCTTTAAAAAGAAGTGTAAATCTTCTAGACATATAAACTCCTTATATTCATTAAGGAATTCTACAATTTGTTCCCGCATTGACATCTTAATCGTCTGAGTCGTTCTTTCTGTCTGAATCCAGAAATTATTATTATTTATTAAATTTGTCAAAATCTGACTAATTTACATAACCTGGATATACGTAATTGTATGCATTTAAAAACGTCTGATTTTAAAGAAATGGTCCATCATTTACATAAACTTGAAGATCTCAAAATAGGTAGTACAACAGAGCAATATGAATGTATTGCCCAATTACCAAAATTGAAACGTTTAGAAATTTTTGGCATTGATGACTCCCACCCATTATGTCATCAACTATTGATAGAGTTGGTTAAACATCAATCGCAACAATTGGAACAGTTAATGTTGATTGGATATGCAAGTTTGAATTTTGCAGCAGCTTCATTGGTGGGAGATTTAAAGAACTTGAAAAAATTAATTTGCCCCTTTGGGCAAAGCTTGCACAGCTGACCAATTTAGAAGTTATAAATTTACGAAATTGCATTAATATTACCAATCAGGGTTTAATATATTTATTTCAGCAATGTCGTAATTTAAGTCATATTAATTTTTTGCAGTGTAAGTTAATAACAGAACAATTCATCTATGGTGCTTTTAAATTATTAAAAGAGGAGGGGAAAATAACGCAACGTAAGCTTCCTGTTCTATTGTTGGCAAACCGAACAAATGTTAAAACAGTTGCGATAAGTAGTAGAGCTCAATTGAAATCATCATTGGATTTGATGAAAGTCTGCATGGATAATTGGTTTTTTGATGAATACGACGAATATTTTGATGATGGTGAATTCAATAATAATTTCAATTGCATACACTCAGAGAATCATGACAATCTCGAAGAGCTATGTGTAGATATAGATTTTGGAGTTTTCCATCCGAACTGAAGATTTTTACAAAGATATACTTAATGATTTGTAATATAATTTAATAAGTTTAGGATTAAAAGAGATTCTTGAAAAATAAATATTTTGTATTTTTCTCTTAAAATTTTTTGATTATTAAGCAAAATAAAACACTGCTATTTTAGTTTTCTATTTTAAGAATACATATTTTTATTTATAATTTTAAGATATTGTTTTTAAGTGTGTATTTTCTAAATATTTAATAAAGATAATAAAAATGGAAAATTGCCTTCATTTATTTTAAAGTTTAAAAATTTTTGTAGTAAAAGAGCATTTTTCAGTGCACATGTTCCATGTTTGTGAGAACTACAACGGATGCAATCGGGATATTTTTCATCGAGCTCTCTTAAATTACAGCAGTTGATATTTTCTATATTGAAAACGTTTTTCCGCAGCATATTCTCCAACCACTTTTTCTTTTCCAAACCCTTGACAAAAATTAAAGAACCCTCTGTGTTTGATTTGAGAAATTCGCACACAGACTTGAATGATACGGATCCATCTTCCCATTGCAGATGATGATGATTTTTTGTTAATCAATTGACTTGTTTTTGATTCTTTGGTGATAAATAACTATAATCGAAGGGGGGTTTTATGATGAAATTTATATACTCCTTATCGTTAAAAACCAATGCAATTTCTTTGGCAATACAATTATTAGAATCTGCTCTAAAGCCTTTGTAGATCAATAAAAACTATTTTTGGCATTTCCATTGCTTAAACAATTTTATGAACCTGTCCTGTCAAAGGCGTATATTCAATTTAACGATCATGAATAAGAATGCAGTAAGCTGATGAGTTTGGTGGTATATTGATGCCAGTCTCAAACATAATTTTTATATCAATCGGACCCCTTGCAACCGTTTCATTTTGATGGCTTACATCAATAACTATAATATGAGCTTTATTTTTGAATTCTTGACAAGTGAGTATAGGTTGAGGTTCTCTCATATAGTAGTTTTGTTGAAATCTGACATACATATCATAGAGGATGGCAAACCGTTCTTCCCCAAATTTAATGTTTAGATCATCATAAGGATATGACTCTGAGTTTAAGTGAACTTTGATGTTGGTTAAATCACAATTAATAAATTTATTCTCACGCAGGAATGCTATCAAAACGAAGCGAGGTCGTTCCCTATTTGCAGATAATTTAACATTCCAAATGTGATTAGTTCCGCTTGATAATTGAGGATTAAAATGACAGTCCCAACTGCGGAATGCTATTGGTAAATTTGTTCCATTTTGTATAATTTTTATCATATTTATTTTACTCAAGTCAGAAAGCTGTACATGTGGTATCCTCCATGAAATATTCTTAATAGTAATTTTTGGTTTTTGAACAGATGCTGTTGAATATACGAGATCATCATCACTTTTGCTACGAAGTAATATCAATTCATGTTTGGAATTTAAAATAATTTTATTAACGTATTCAGCAAATCCCAATAATATTTTTAATGGTACATAAAAGTTAAAGTGTCCATTTATTACATTTAGATCATCTACTTTACTCCAAGCAGCATTTTCCATGAGAGCACCGTCCGTTGCCATCAAAGAAACATAATTTTTAATATTAGTTGAAACTCCTAGGTGTCTTGTGCGATCAATTTCAATGCCATTTAGCTCATAACGAATTTCATCAAATAGATGAGCAACAAAATTATTTTTCAATCTGAAAGCAGAAGATGCTACCACTTTTTTACTATCGCCGCTTTCTTATTCTACTAAACCTTCAATGTAAATAAAACTTTCACTCGGCAAAACATACAAATCCTGATTTTGTATTGATATTCTTATTTCATCGTTATTTTTAAATGATTGCAAGTATGGAGTATAAGTGTGATAATCTTTTTTTATAATGCTTTCATCCGATAAGGGTTTATCCAAAACATTAATTATTGATCTCATTCTCTTTGGTGTTGCTTCTTCAATTGGAAATTCAATGATTTGAGAAAATTTCTATTTGATTCTGTTAAATTGTTGGCTGAATGTGAAGATGAGAACAGCGTGGACGCTAATTTTGGTTTGACTGATGGCAATAATATGGATTTTGGGGATAACAATGTGGTATAAGGAATGCTATTTGAGATAATTTCTTTGTTGTAAATTATCATTTTCTTGGCCTTAAATGTAATCGAATAGTAATTTCTTCTCCTCGAAAATTAATTAAATCACCGTCTTGATCAACTATCCGTAGTGTTAGTGAACTTACTTCTTTGGAATTCACTGGCAAATAGATGAGATTTGTAGGTATTTCATCCATTTTATAGCCAGGTGGAACATTTATTGCAAATTCGTGTAATGTATGTGCATGAGAATTGTTTATATATGTGTTTACCACAATATTACATTCTATCCGCAAGAGATTTACCTTAAAAATATTTACTGGTAGATCTGAGAAATGGGGGACATTAGGAGAGAGGACATTCTTATTGAAACCAAACAATTTTCCTATCGAATTCTTCTTGTTAAAGTATATCGAATCTTCGGAACTATACAATTTGACTTGCATTGTATTGTTATTAGCTTCTATAATAATTTTCTTCTTCCCCAACCCATCTTTCTCATATTCCCCCTTTATGAAATCAACAATATCATTTAGCTCATAGGATCCAATAGGTATTGTAATAATTTTACTACCAATGTGAAACAAATTATTGTATTTGTCCACATTTGGTATGCTGTTGTATGTGTGAAAATCTTCGAGAGCACACTCGTAATCGCCGTTTAAATTTATTGGATTAAAGTAATTTGCTGATAAATTTGAGGAGTTTCCGCTCAATGTTAGTGTAATTGACATTTTGCTTACCAAATGGCTGATGTAGGAAATAAAACAAAATATTGTTTTTTTAAAGGGTTGCTTTTTTCTTTATTTATTTTAGATAATTTTATATCAATACTTAAAGTACATGTATAATATACCTATATATATATATATATATATATATATATATATATATATATATATATATATATATATATATCAATTTTAACATTCTTTCCAGAAGATTCTCATTTATTAACTTTATTATCATCTTTCTTCTGATTACATTTATTTTCATTCTGATCATTACTACCACAATAATTACAATACTTTAGTTTTTCATATTTAATCTCAGAGCTCTTAAAAATCTTATCCATTCTCCTCCTGCTAATATATAAATATAATGTATTATCAAGCTAAAGTTTTTTATTCAACTAAAAAAGTGGAGAAAACATTTAATCCTTTTATACTTAATTTTATAGTCGTAAAAGTAATCACACACACACACATTACAAAATATCATTTTTATTTATCCAAGAATTATGCTGATTTGAAAAACCCAACCATTTCACGAATACTTTATTATCTTTAGTTTTAATAACTTTTTCAACAAGATATGTATTAGGCAGTCGAGTTTTTGAGAGTTCTTCATCATAGAAGGCACCTTTAATTCTATTTCCCTCGTAATCCACCAAAATATTTGTTGCTGGATAAGTGTTGTTTATAGATTTGATTTTAAAAATTTCTGTTGTCCAGTTAGGTGTGTATCCCTTTTCAAAAATATGCTTATATTTGCTGATGCGTACCGAATCTCCAACATGAAATTTTGAGATTTTGTACATTTTCAAGTGATTATACACTGTGTCTAGTAACATTTTCTCATTCGTAGAATTAACATTAATGGGTGCCATTTTTATGGTACGATGAATATTGTGATTGTACTCATCAATTAAATCTTTATATAAATCAATCCAATGATATGATCCGTTGTAGCTAAATTCCTTCCACATCATACCTTTAAGAGTTCTATTGAATCGTTCAACAATAGATGCTTTCATTACACTATACGTTGAGTAGTGATTAATATTATGCTTTTTCATCAATTTACTAAAGTTTTTATTAAAGAATTCCTTGCCATCATCAGTATGTACATTTTTTGGCAAACGACCCAAATTCAATATATTTTCCATTGCTTTGCAAACATCCGATGAACTTTTAGATTTGAGAGGTGCTGCCCAAGCATATTTTGAAAACGTATCAATGACCGTTAGCAGATAACGATAGTCCTTGTTATCCGATGAATAATTACCCATTTCAACTAGATCTGCTTGCCATAAATCATCAATGCCTTTCATTACAACTCTTCGACGCTTAAAATTTTTTCGAGCCTGTTTATGCAACTCTTTTACCAGAATTCTCTTTGTATTCATTATCGACAACATATATTAGTTTATTATGTTATCAGTGTTAGACATCATATGTAACACATCTTCCCTCGGCATCAATTTTAGTAGTAAACTCTGCAAAAGTTTAATTCGTTGACGCAACAACTCAAGTTCTCTGTCAAAGTACGATTTTTGATTATGATTTATATCAGAAATTTTCTTATATACTACATCATTATTTTTATCTATATTCAAAAGTATGTCTGTCTGCATTTTGTTGACTTGTAAGAGTAGAAAGTCTTTTGTGACGGCGTCGTTTTCTTCCACAGGGCTCGCAACATTTTTAATTCTTTTGTTTTGGATATTAAAGTTCTTATCGCTATCCAAAATGGGGCCAAATATTTTCGCATCATTCTTTCTTATTATATTATTATAGTTCAGCTTAGAATTGTAATAGTGTCCGAACTTGTCGACAGACATTTTCAATATATATCCTTAACTCACAAAACTTTAAATATATTATAATATTATATCAGCTTCCTGCAGTTCTTCGATAATAGAAACAATTTCATTGTTATGATTGTTATGACCAGCAGCTTGAGAGGCGATTAATAATCTGAGGCGGTCAACTAACTCATTCGGATCATTCCAATATACATAATTAGGTTTATTAGAATTTAATTTCATTAGACCACTTCCTGTTTTGTCATTTTTAAATAATTTGCTGATAATGTTTACATATTTGTAGGCCCTTGTCCCTTTAATTTGTCCGTCTGATTTATAGTCTCTTTTGTGAGCATTTGTCTCCATTAAAATCTTTTTGTAAATCTCCAATTCTGTTTTATCATAATTTTTTGGAGTTTTATAAAACATTAACTGAACCAAACCTGGTGTTAGCAACCAATTTTGATTTCCTAGCATAATTTTATCATCACTCAACTTAATGTAGCTATTCCCAAATTTCCACTCACCATTCGAATCTTTGTGAGGACCATAAAGCGTTTCCAGTTCATTTTTTCGAGCTAAATGCGATAAATCGAGTGAGTTTATTATTGTATCGTTTGTAACATCAACGGGGGATTTAGTTTGATAGTAAATATCATCATCATCATTTTCATCAATTGTTTTGTATTCATCACTCGTAAAATCTTTCTTTGGGGTACTTGTCCCCAGTTTCATTGGTAATTTTCTAAACGATAAACTCGTCTCATTTTCTATTTCATTTTTTATTTCATTTTTAATTTCTTCTTTTTCATCTTTAGAAATTCTCTTTTCTTTAGAAGAATTATTTATAAATTCTTTCAGCGGGTTAGTTATGGGCTTAAATGTTTTTTGTAGTCTTTCATGAGTATTAGCTTCACCCATTTTTATGCTTCGAAATTTCTTCTTCAAAGCATTTCTTACCTTGACCAGTTCCTCCAACACTTCAGTCATATCAGACCAGGAACAGATCAGAAACAGACCAGGAACAGATCAGGAATAGATCAGAAACAGATCAGGAACAGATCAGGAACAGATCAGAAACAGATCAGAAACAGACCAGGAATAGATCAGAAACAGACCAGGAACAGATCAGCAACAGATCAGGAATAGATCAGAAACAGACCAGGAACAGATCAGGAATAGATCAGAAACAGATCAGGAACAGATCAGAAACAGATCAGAAACAGACCAGGAATAGATCAGAAACAGACCAGGAACAGATCAGCAACAGATCAGGAATAGATCAGAAACATATCAGGAACAGATCAGAAACAGACCAGGAACGGATCAGCAACAGACCATAAAATGTAGCAAGCTTATTTGGAATCAGCTGAATTCATAAAAGGATGTAATTATTTAAATGTTTTTAATTTGTTAATCCTATCGATTCAAGAGGTGAAACTTTACTAATATCATCATTTTATTCCAACATCCTTATATTTCAATGAAAACATTAAATGTCTTTCTATATCGACTAGCATTTAAGTTATCATCTTTACATATTGTTAAAAATCCATAGTTTTCTCTCCAACATTCTTGACATATTTTACGAAATTGTTCAAAGGACATATCCGTTCCAACATGATCACTATAGACGTGTTTCATATTCATTTCATCCTGCTTAAACATTATAATCATATTGGCATTATCTCGTATCAAATGTTTAGGTATTCGGGTATAAGTTTGACACAAGTAAAATGAATCCACATTTTTGTGACGACCCATACAAAAGTATGCACGTATATTATTTTGATTTTCACATGCAACGTCATCAAATATAATTATTGAGTTATTTTTAGCTTCATCTGGTGGAATAACACTTTCATTGTTAGAAAATGTAAAATAACCCATTCCTTTAATCGTTGATACGAGTTTATTTAAGTACTCATATTTAGGTTGAAATAATGATTTCAAATATAAATAGATGTTTTCGAATTTTAATCCATTAGGACTTTCAATCAAACTAATCATTACATTAGTCTTTCCACAGTTCGAAGGTTCCACTATAAGTGCTCTTATAGAATTTGGCAATAGAGAACTGTGTTTTCTTCTCATATCTGTACTTGTTGAGGAATCAACATTCCTAACAACAATATTTTTATGTTGTTTGGTCAACCGCATTTTAACAACTAAAACCATAGTTTTAAATTTCCCTTTTAATTAGTTTCCAGATTATATAAATAGGTCTAACAATATCATAGAATTATCAATCATATGCATTCTGTCACTGGGAGTGGATTAGTAGATAGAATAATAAATTCTCTACCTTTTGAACTTCATTTACCGGGTTATGAATTTTGTGGACCAGATACTAAGCTAGAAAAACGTTTAAAGAGGGGTGATAAGGGGATAAATCCGTTGGATGCTGCTTGCAGAGAGCACGATATTGCTTACTCTCAAAATAAGGAAATCAGTAAGCGACACCAAGCAGATAAAATACTTGAAAATCGTGCTTGGGAACGAGTTTTATCGAAAGACAGCAGTATTGGAGAAAAAAAAACTCATATTTTATAACTAACGCCATGAAGGCTAAAGTCAAACTCGACATGGGTCTAAAGTCAAAAAATAAATTTGGAAAGAAAATTTTTGGCACAGCAATACGCAGCTACGGCAACTTTAAAGAAAGAAAAACCTAAAGATATAAACGTCGCAATTAAAATTGCTCGTAAAGTTTTAAATAAATCGCTGAAAGGAAAAAAAATCAAAAGTTGTTATACCTCGCATTATCAATGTACCGAAAGTTGGAGGGTTCTTACCATTAGTGCCAATACTAACTGCTTTAGGGACCTTAGGTGGTCTGTCATCTGGTGGAGCAGCTATTGTTAAAGCTATTAATGCTGCAAAAGATGCTAAGAAACAACTCGAAGAGGCTACTAGACATAATAAGAAAATGGAGGCTATAGCAATGGGAAAGGGTCTTAATCTTAAACCATATAAGAAGGGGTATGGTCTTGTATTCGATAAAATGTCAAAAAACTAATTAAGATGCTCCCCAAAAGACCACTTACTGATATCGATTTGATTAAGTTTACCACACATATTCCACACTTTAGAGGTATTTTTATGAGAGATTCACTCCCCAAACATCCTCGACGAATAGAATGTGGCATTGTTAATCTGGATTCTTCAATTGGAGAAGGCACTCATTGGGTAGCATGCTACAAAAATAAAGATCATAAGGAGTACTTTGATAGTTTTGGAAATTTGCAGCCACCACTTGAATTAGTAGCATATTTGGGCTCAAATATATTGTACAATTATAGAAGACATCAAAAATATAATTCATTTAATTGTGGTCACTTATGCCTGAAATTTTTGTATGAAATTATTAATAAATAAAAACGCATTTTTTTTCTTTTTGTTTTCAATGTATTTTAATATTTTTATTTCTCGTTGTTTAATACAAGTTTGCAATTTCATCTCCAAAGCGGATATTTGCCACTTTCAGGAACAATATATTCATTTATATCAAATAACTCCAACTCTAATCGCAAGTGTTTATCGTCTACTGTAGGTAATTTTTTGATGAAGTAATTGCCAGATGATAACTCCTTTATCTCATCATCAGTTATAGCATTAAATCTTTTTGGCAGAAAGATGACACAATTTTCTCCCTCAATCTGGATACTTTCCCTATATTTCGTTTGCATTTTAATTGCTTTCAATATTTTGTATAATTTAAGATCCTCCATATCTTTAATATGGAGAATTGGTTTGTTGTTGAGGTCATCAAAATTGTTTATTAATGATTTTGATACAGCGCTCATGGTTGTTGTTTCTTTGAAGACTTTGTTAAGAATAAAACTTTCACATGAATTAAATTTTAAATTAACTTCTTGTTATATATATTAAAATTACTACAATAAATTGCATGGACTAATATGAAAAGAGGAATAAATTTGTTTTCTCTTTTTTTTCAAAGACGGATTAATTCTTCACTCTTTATTTCAAAATATTGTGAAATGTATCCTAAAGATATTACAATAAATTGCTCACTTTATTTTCATAGTATTGTATAGTGAAATAGTTTAAATATTCACATTATAAATGCGGAGGGTACAATAAATAATAATAATTTCTGGATTCAGACAGACAGAACGACTCAGACGATTAAGATGTCAATGCGGGAACAAATTGTAGAATTCCTTAATGAATATAAGGAGTTTATATGTCTAGAAGATTTACACTTCTTTTTAAAGAACGCTGATTATTTCGAATTATATGAGAATAAAAGAATTCTTAATTCAGTGCATGGAGAGCATTTTGAGGATTGCATATGGTCTGACGACAGATGTACTGAAGGACCTGATACATGTAGTTGCATCATCTATAAATTTAGAGAAAATTCAGTCAACGATCTTATAAATCTCTATCATAAACATCTAAATTTTTAATTAAATAAAAAAAAATAACCGAAATTATTATATTATACGTATTTAAATTTATAAGAAATATTTAATGAGATTTTAATTTAAGAATTATTTAAAAAGAAAGTAAAATAAAACCAAATACATGTAAAACTAATTTTTAGTATTGTTTTTTATTATACTCAACTAAACAAACAAAGCACTAACAGATTCCAATTACCGCTTTATTACAAGAAACAAAACCGAACAAAACAAACAAACAGATTCGAATTTCATTAAAACACAAAAATTTGTAGATTAATGAAAATGTCACATTAATAAATAATTAATTTATGACCTACTTGTACATTTATATGTAGAATGTATATACCAAACACACAAAAAAATAAAAACAAAAATAGAACATAAACACTAGAAAGAAAAAATGGAAATTTCCTATTAATACAAAAAACAAATATGTAGATCAATGACTTTCACTTAATGCAAATTTCCTCTTAATACAAAAACAAATATGTAGATCAATGACCACCAAAGAATAGAAAAAAACACACAAGAGATAAAAAGAATTAACCGACGGCAACACTCATAATTTCAAAAAAGATCCTCGTTACTTAACACCTAGCCAATCATGCACATGACAATTTTCGTATAACCACCACTTTTACATTATAAGCAAACAACCGACGGTTGTTCTGTATATGCCACCAAAGAATAGAAAAAAAAAAACACAAGTAAAAAAGGGCTAAATTCGGCTGTGCCGAATCTTTGAATACCCTCCACCATAGGGGCTATAGATGATATACGTATATACTTAATTTTGCATGAACTGTAATATGAATATGTTTTGTCAATTTATGTAATTTAAATACCAAACTGCTCGGGAGGATGTTCAATAATCTGGGTAAAAATTGACAGACGGACAGACAGACATTCTGTCTGTCTGTATGTCTGTCTGTCTGTCTCTCTGTCTGTATGTCTGTCTGTCTGTCTGTCTGTCTGTCTGTCTGTCTGTCTGTCTGTCTGTCTGTCTGTCTGTCTGTCTGTCTGTCTGTCTGTCTGTCTGTCTGTCTGTCTGTCTGTCCGTCTGTCTGTCTGTATGTCTGTCTCTCTGTCTGTCTGTCTGTCTGTCTGTCTGTCTGTCTGTCTGTCTGTCTGTCTGTCTGTCTGTCTGTCCGTCTGTCTGTCTGTCTGTATGTCTGTCTCTCTGTCTGTCTGTCTGTCTGTCTGTCTGTCTGTCTGTCTGTCTGTCTGTCTCTCTGTCTGTCTGTCTGTCCGTCTGTCTGTCTGTCCGTCTGTCCGTCTGTCTGTCTGTCCGTCTGTCTGTCCATCTGTCTGTCTGTCCGTCTGTCTGTCTGTCTGTCTGTCTGTCTGTCTGTATGTCTGTCTGTCTCTCTGTCTCTCTGTCTGTCTGTCTGTCTGTCTGTCCGTCTGTCTGTCTGTCTGTCTGTCTGTCTGTCTGTCTGTCTGTCTGTCTGTCTGTCTGTCTGTCTGTCTGTCTGTCTGTCTGTCTGTCTGTCTGTCTGTCTGTCTGTCTGTCTGTCCGTCTGTCTGTCCGTCTGTCTGTCAATTTTTACCCAGATTATTGAACATCCTCCCGAGCAGTTTGGTATTTAAATTACATAAATTGACAAAACATATTCATATTACAGTTCATGCAAAATTAAGTATATACGTATATCATCTTCAGCCCCTATGGTGGAGGGTATGCAAAGATTCGGCACAGCCGAATTTAGCCCTTTTTTACTTGTGTTTTTTTTTCTATTCTTTGGTGGCATATACATTCTACTGTCGGTTCTTTGCTTGTACTAAAAATTAGTTTTACATGTATTTGGTTTTATTTTACTTTCTTTTTAAATAATTCTAAAATTAAAATCTCATTAAATATTTCTTATAAATTTAAATACGCATAATATAATAATTTCGGTTATTTTTTTTTTTTATTTAATTAAAAATTTAGATGTTTATGATAGAGATTTATAAGATCGTTGACTGAATTTTCTCTAAATTTATAAATGATGCAACTACATGTATCAGGTCCTTCAGTACATCTGTCGTCAGACTATATGCAATCCTCAAAATGCTCTCCATGCACTGAATTAAGAATTCTTTTATTCTCATATAATTCGAAATAATCAGCGTTCTTTAAAAAGAAGTGTAAATCTTCTAGACATATAAACTCCTTATATTCATTAAGGAATTCTACAATTTGTTCCCGCATTGACATCTTAATCGTCTGAGTCGTTCTTTCTGTCTGAATCCAGAAATTATTATTATTTATTAAATTTGTCAAAATCTGACTAATTTACATAACCTGGATATACGTAATTGTATGCATTTAAAAACGTCTGATTTTAAAGAAATGGTCCATCATTTACATAAACTTGAAGATCTCAAAATAGGTAGTACAACAGAGCAATATGAATGTATTGCCCAATTACCAAAATTGAAACGTTTAGAAATTTTTGGCATTGATGACTCCCACCCATTATGTCATCAACTATTGATAGAGTTGGTTAAACATCAATCGCAACAATTGGAACAGTTAATGTTGATTGGATATGCAAGTTTGAATTTTGCAGCAGCTTCATTGGTGGGAGATTTAAAGAACTTGAAAAAATTAATTTGCACCTTTGGGCAAAGCTTGCACAGCTGACCAATTTAGAAGTTATAAATTTACGAAATTGCATTAATATTACCAATCAGGGTTTAATATATTTATTTCAGCAATGTCGTAATTTAAGTCATATTAATTTTTTGCAGTGTAAGTTAATAACAGAACAATTCATCTATGGTGCTTTTAAATTATTAAAAGAGGAGGGGAAAATAACGCAACGTAAGCTTCCTGTTCTATTGTTGGCAAACCGAACAAATGTTAAAATAGTTGCGATAAGTAGTAGAGCTCAATTGAAATCATCATTGGATTTGATGAAAGTCTGCATGGATAATTGGTTTTTTGATGAATACGACGAATATTTTGATGATGGTGAATTCAATAATAATTTCAATTGCATACACTCAGAGAATCATGACAATCTCGAAGAGCTATGTGTAGATATAGATTTTGGAGTTTTCCATCCGAACTGAAGATTTTTACAAAGATATACTTAATGATTTGTAATATAATTTAATAAGTTTAGGATTAAAAGAGATTCTTGAAAAATAAATATTTTGTATTTTTTCTCTTAAAATTTTTTGATTATTAAGCAAAATAAAACACTGGTATTTTAGTTTTCTATTTTAAGAATACATATTTTTATTTATAATTTTAAGACATTGTTTTTAAGTGTGTATTTTCTAAATATTTAATAAAGATAATAAAAATGGAAAATTGCCTTCATTTATTTTAAAGTTTAAAAATTTTTGTAGTAAAAGAGCATTTTTCAGTGCACATGTTCCATGTTTGTGAGAACTACAACGGATGCAATCGGGATATTTTTCATCGAGCTCTCTTAAATTACAGCAGTTGATATTTTCTATATTGAAAACGTTTTTCCGCAGCATATTCTCCAACCACTTTTTCTTTTCCAAACCCTTGACAAAAATTAAAGAACCCTCTGTGTTTGATTTGAGAAATTCGCACACAGACTTGAATGATACGGATCCATCTTCCCATTGCAGATGATGATGATTTTTTGTTAATCAATTGACTTGTTTTTGATTCTTTGGTGATAAATAACTATAATCGAAGGGGTGTTTTATGATGAAATTTATATACTCCTTATCGTTAAAAACCAATGCAATTTCTTTGGCAATACAATTATTAGAATCTGCTCTAAAGCCTTTGTAGATCAATAAAAACTATTTTTGGCATTTCCATTGCTTAAACAATTTTATGAACCTGTCCTGTCAAAGGCGTATATTCAATTTAACGATCATGAATAAGAATGCAGTAAGCTGATGAGTTTGGTGGTATATTGATGCCAGTCTCAAACATAATTTTTATATCAATCGGACCCCTTGCAACCGTTTCATTTTGATGGCTTACATCAATAACTATAATATGAGCTTTATTTTTGAATTCTTGACAAGTGAGTATAGGTTGAGGTTCTCTCATATAGTAGTTTTGTTGAAATCTGACATACATATCATAGAGGATGGCAAACCGTTCTTCCCCAAATTTAATGTTTAGATCATCATAAGGATATGACTCTGAGTTTAAGTGAACTTTGATGTTGGTTAAATCACAATTAATAAATTTATTCTCACGCAGGAATGCTATCAAAACGAAGCGAGGTCGTTCCCTATTTGCAGATAATTTAACATTCCAAATGTGATTAGTTCCGCTTGATAATTGAGGATTAAAATGACAGTCCCAACTGCGGAATGCTATTGGTAAATTTGTTCCATTTTGTATAATTTTTATCATATTTATTTTACTCAAGTCAGAAAGCTGTACATGTGGTATCCTCCATGAAATATTCTTAATAGTAATTTTTGGTTTTTGAACAGATGCTGTTGAATATACGAGATCATCATCACTTTTGCTACGAAGTAATATCAATTCATGTTTGGAATTTAAAATAATTTTATTAAAGTCTTCAGCAAATCCCAATAATATTTTTAATGGTACATAAAAGTTAAAGTGTCCATTTATTACATTTAGGTCATCTACTTTACTCCAAGCAGCATTTTCCATGAGAGCACCGTCCGTTGCCATCAAAGAAACATAATTTTTAATATTAGTTGAAACTCCTAGGTGTCTTGTGCGATCAATTTCAATGCCATTTAGCTCATAACGAATTTCATCAAATAGATGAGCAACAAAATTATTTTTCAATCTGAAAGCAGAAGATGCTACCACTTTTTTACTATCGCCGCTTTCTTCTTCTACTAAACCTTCAATGTAAATAAAACTTTCACTCGGCAAAACATACAAATCCTGATTTTGTATTGATATTCTTATTTCATCGTTATTTTTAAATGATTGCAAGTATGGAGTATAAGTGTGATAATCTTTTTTTATAATGCTTTCATCCGATAAGGGTTTATCCAAAACATTAATTATTGATCTCATTCTCTTTGGTGTTGCTTCTTCAATTGGAAATTCAATGATTTGAGAAAATTTCTATTTGATTCTGTTAAATTGTTGGCTGAATATGAAGATGAGAACAGCGTGGACGCTACTTTTGGTTTGACTGATGGCAATAATATGGATTTTGGGGATAACAATGTGGTATAAGGAATGCTATTTGAGATAATTTCTTTGTTGTAAATTATCATTATTTTCTTGGCCTTAAATGTAATCGAATAGTAATTTCTTCTCCTCGAAAATTAATTAAATCACCGTCTTGATCAACTATCCGTAGTGTTAGTGAACTTACTTCTTTGGAATTCACTGGCAAATAGATGAGATTTGTAGGTATTTCATCCATTTTATAGCCAGGTGGAACATTTATTGCAAATTCGTGTAATGTATGTGCATGAGAATTGTTTATATATGTGTTTACCACAATATTACATTCTATCCGCAAGAGATTTACCTTAAAAATATTTACTGGTAGATCTGAGAAATGGGGGACATTAGGAGAGAGGACATTCTTATTAAAACCAAACAATTTTCCTATCGAATTCTTCTTGTTAAAGTATATCGAATCTTCGGAACTATACAATTTGACTTGCATTGTATTGTTATTAGCTTCTATAATAATTTTCTTCTTCCCCAACCCATCTTTCTCATATTCCCCCTTTATGAAATCAACAATATCATTCAGCTCATAGGATCCAATAGGTATTGTAATAATTTTACTACCAATGTGAAACAAATTATTGTATTTGTCCACATTTGGTATTCTGTTGTATGTGTGAAAATCTACGAGAGCACACTCGTAATCGCCGTTTAAATTTATTGGAGGAAAGTAATTTGCTGATAAATTTGAGGAGTTTCCGCTCAATGTTAGTGTAATTGACATTTTGCTTACCAAATGGCTAATGTAGGAAATAAAACAAAATATTGTTATTTTAAAGGGTTGCTTTTTTCTTTATTTTAGATAATTTTATATCAATACTTAAAGTACATGTAGTATATACCTATATATATATATATATATATATATATATATATATATATATATATATATATATATATATATATATATATATATTTATATCAATTTTAACATTCTTTCCAGAAGATTCTCATTTATTAACATTATTATCATCTTTCTTCTGATTGCATTTATTTTCATTGTGATCATTACTACCACAATAATTACAATACTTTAGTTTTTCATATTTAATCTCAGAGCTCTTAAAAATCTTATCCATTCTCCTCCTGCTAATATATAAATATAATGTATTATCAAGCTAAAGTTTTTTATTCAACTAAAAAAGTGGAGAAAACATTTAATCCTTTTATACTTAATTTTATAGTCGTAAAAGTAATCACACACACACACATTACAAAATATCATTTTTATTTATCCAAGAATTATGCTGATTTGAAAAACCCAACCATTTCACGAATACTTTATTATCTTTAGTTTTAATAACTTTTTCAACAAGATATGTATTAGGCAGTCGAGTTTTTGAGAGTTCTTCATCATAGAAGGCACCTTTAATTCTATTTCCCTCGTAATCCACCAAAATATTTGTTGCTGGATAAGTGTTGTTTATAGATTTGATTTTAAAAATTTCTGTTGTCCAGTTAGGTGTGTATCCCTTTTCAAAAATATGCTTATATTTGCTGATGCGTACCGAATCTCCAACATGAAATTTTGAGATTTTGTACATTTTCAAGTGATTATACACTGTGTCTAGTAACATTTTCTCATTCGTAGAATTAACATTAATGGGTGCCATTTTTATGGTACGATGAATATTGTGATTGTACTCATCAATTAAATCTTTATATAAATCAATCCAATGATATGATCCGTTGTAGCTAAATTCCTTCCACATCATACCTTTAAGAGTTCTATTGAATCGTTCAACAATAGATGCTTTCATTACACTATACGTTGAGTAGTGATTAATATTATGCTTTTTCATCAATTTACTAAAGTTTTTATTAAAGAATTCCTTGCCATCATCAGTATGTACATTTTTTGGCAAACGACCCAAATTCAATATATTTTCCATTGCTTTGCAAACATCCGATGAACTTTTAGATTTGAGAGGTGCTGCCCAAGCATATTTTGAAAACGTATCAATGACCGTTAGCAGATAACGATAGTCCTTGTTATCCGATGAATAATTACCCATTTCAACTAGATCTGCTTGCCATAAATCATCAATGCCTTTCATTACAACTCTTCGACGCTTAAAATTTTTTCGAGCCTGTTTATGCAACTCTTTTACCAGAATTCTCTTTGTATTCATTATCGACAACATATATTAGTTTATTATGTTATCAGTGTTAGACATCATATGTAACACATCTTCCCTCGGCATCAATTTTAGTAGTAAACTCTGCAAAAGTTTAATTCGTTGACGCAACAACTCAAGTTCTCTGTCAAAGTACGATTTTTGATTATGATTTATATCAGAAATTTTCTTATATACTACATCATTATTTTTATCTATATTCAAAAGTATGTCTGTCTGCATTTTGTTGACTTGTAAGAGTAGAAAGTCTTTTGTGACGGCGTCGTTTTCTTCCACAGGGCTCGCAACATTTTTAATTCTTTTGTTTTGGATATTAAAGTTCTTATCGCTATCCAAAATGGGGCCAAATATTTTCGCATCATTCTTTCTTATTATATTATTATAGTTCAGCTTAGAATTGTAATAGTGTCCGAACTTGTCGACAGACATTTTCAATATATATCCTTAACTCACAAAACTTTAAATATATTATAATATTATATCAGCTTCCTGCAGTTCTTCGATAATAGAAACAATTTCATTGTTATGATTGTTATGACCAGCAGCTTGAGAGGCGATTAATAATCTGAGGCGGTCAACTAACTCATTCGGATCATTCCAATATACATAATTAGGTTTATTAGAATTTAATTTCATTAGACCACTTCCTGTTTTGTCATTTTTAAATAATTTGCTGATAATGTTTACATATTTGTAGGCCCTTGTCCCTTTAATTTGTCCGTCTGATTTATAGTCTCTTTTGTGAGCATTTGTCTCCATTAAAATCTTTTTGTAAATCTCCAATTCTGTTTTATCATAATTTTTTGGAGTTTTATAAAACATTAACTGAACCAAACCTGGTGTTAGCAACCAATTTTGATTTCCTAGCATAATTTTATCATCACTCAACTTAATGTAGCTATTCCCAAATTTCCACTCACCATTCGAATCTTTGTGAGGACCATAAAGCGTTTCCAGTTCATTTTTTCGAGCTAAATGCGATAAATCGATTGAGTTTATTATTGTATCGTTTGTAACATCAACGGGGGATTTAGTTTGATAGTAAATATCATCATCATCATTTTCATCAATTGTTTTGTATTCATCACTCGTAAAATCTTTCTTTGGGGTACTTGTCCCCAGTTTCATTGGTAATTTTCTAAACGATAAACTCGTCTCATTTTCTATTTCATTTTTTATTTCATTTTTAATTTCTTCTTTTTCATCTTTAGAAATTCTCTTTTCTTTAGAAGAATTATTTATAAATTCTTTCAGCGGGTTAGTTATGGGCTTAAATGTTTTTTGTAGTCTTTCATGAGTATTAGCTTCACCCATTTTTATGCTTCGAAATTTCTTCTTCAAAGCATTTCTTACCTTGACCAGTTCCTCCAACACTTCAGTCATATCAGACCAGGAACAGATCAGAAACAGACCAGGAACAGATCAGGAATAGATCAGAAACAGATCAGGAACAGATCAGGAACAGATCAGAAACAGATCAGAAACAGACCAGGAATAGATCAGAAACAGACCAGGAACAGATCAGCAACAGATCAGGAATAGATCAGAAACAGACCAGGAACAGATCAGGAATAGATCAGAAACAGATCAGGAACAGATCAGAAACAGATCAGAAACAGACCAGGAATAGATCAGAAACAGACCAGGAACAGATCAGCAACAGATCAGGAATAGATCAGAAACATATCAGGAACAGATCAGAAACAGACCAGGAACGGATCAGCAACAGACCATAAAATGTAGCAAGCTTATTTGGAATCAGCTGAATTCATAAAAGGATGTAATTATTTAAATGTTTTTAATTTGTTAATCCTATCGATTCAAGAGGTCAAACTTTACTAATATCATCATTTTATTCCAACATCCTTATATTTCAATGAAAACATTAAATGTCTTTCTATATCGACCAGCATTTAAGTTATCATCTTTACATATTGTTAAAAATCCATAGTTTTCTCTCCAACATTCTTGACATATTTTACGAAATTGTTCAAAGGACATATCCGTTCCAACATGATCACTATAGACGTGTTTCATATTCATTTCATCCTGCTTAAACATTATAATCATATTGGCATTATCTCGTATCAAATGTTTAGGTATTCGGGTATAAGTTTGACACAAGTAAAATGAATCCACATTTTTGTGACGACCCATACAAAAGTATGCACGTATATTATTTTGATTTTCACATGCAACGTCATCAAATATAATTATTGAGTTATTTTTAGCTTCATCTGGTGGAAAAACACTTTCATTGTTAGAAAATGTAAAATAACCCATTCCTTTAATCGTTGATACGAGTTTATTTAAGTACTCATATTTAGGTTGAAATAATGATTTCAAATATAAATAGATGTTTTCGAATTTTAATCCATTAGGACTTTCAATCAAACTAATCATTACATTAGTCTTTCCACAGTTCGAAGGTTCCACTATAAGTGCTCTTATAGAATTTGGCAATAGAGAACTGTGTTTTCTTCTCATATCTGTACTTGTTGAGGAATCAACATTCCTAACAACAATATTTTTATGTTGTTTGGTCAACCGCATTTTAACAACTAAAACCATAGTTTTAAATTTCCCTTTTAATTAGTTTCCAGATTATATAAATAGGTCTAACAATATCATAGAATTATCAATCATATGCATTCTGTCACTGGGAGTGGATTAGTAGATAGAATAATAAATTCTCTACCTTTTGAACTTCATTTACCGGGTTATGAATTTTGTGGACCAGGTACTAAGCTAGAAAAACGTTTAAAGAGGGGTGATAAGGGGATAAATCCGTTGGATGCTGCTTGCAGAGAGCACGATATTGCTTACTCTCAAAATAAGGAAATCAGTAAGCGACACCAAGCAGATAAAATACTTGAAAATCGTGCTTGGGAACGAGTTTTATCGAAAGACAGCAGTATTGGAGAAAAAAAAACTCATATTTTATAACTAACGCCATGAAGGCTAAAGTCAAACTCGACATGGGTCTAAAGTCAAAAAATAAATTTGGAAAGAAAATTTTTGGCACAGCAATACGCAGCTACGGCAACTTTAAAGAAAGAAAAACCTAAAGATATAAACGTCGCAATTAAAATTGCTCGTAAAGTTTTAAATAAATCGCTGAAAGGAAAAAAAATCAAAAGTTGTTATACCTCGCATTATCAATGTACCGAAAGTTGGAGGGTTCTTACCATTAGTGCCAATACTAACTGCTTTAGGGACCTTAGGTGGTCTGTCATCTGGTGGAGCAGCTATTGTTAAAGCTATTAATGCTGCAAAAGATGCTAAGAAACAACTCGAAGAGGCTACTAGACATAATAAGAAAATGGAGGCTATAGCAATGGGAAAGGGTCTTAATCTTAAACCATATAAGAAGGGGTATGGTCTTGTATTCGATAAAATGTCAAAAAACTAATTAAGATGCTCCCCAAAAGACCACTTACTGATATCGATTTGATTAAGTTTACCACACATATTCCACACTTTAGAGGTATTTTTATGAGAGATTCACTCCCCAAACATCCTCGACGAATAGAATGTGTCATTGTTAATCTGGATTCTTCAATTGGAGAAGGCACTCATTGGGTAGCATGCTACAAAAATAAAGATCATAAGGAGTACTTTGATAGTTTTGGAAATTTGCAGCCACCACTTGAATTAGTAGCATATTTGGGCTCAAATATATTGTACAATTATAGAAGACATCAAAAATATAATTCATTTAATTGTGGTCACTTATGCCTGAAATTTTTGTATGAAATTATTAATAAATAAAAACGCATTTTTTTTCTTTTTGTTTTCAATGTATTTTAATATTTTTATTTCTCGTTGTTTAATACAAGTTTGCAATTTCATCTCCAAAGCGGATATTTGCCACTTTCAGGAACAATATATTCATTTATATCAAATAACTCCAACTCTAATCGCAAGTGTTTATCGTCTACTGTAGGTAATTTTTTGATGAAGTAATTGCCAGATGATAACTCCTTTATCTCATCATCAGTTATAGCATTAAATCTTTTTGGCAGAAAGATGACACAATTTTCTCCCTCAATCTGGATACTTTCCCTATATTTCGTTTGCATTTTAATTGCTTTCAATATTTTGTATAATTTAAGATCCTCCATATCTTTAATATGGAGAATTGGTTTGTTGTTGAGGTCATCAAAATTGTTTATTAATGATTTTGATACAGCGCTCATGGTTGTTGTTTCTTTGAAGACTTTGTTAAGAATAAAACTTTCACATGAATTAAATTTTAAATTAACTTCTTGTTATATATATTAAAATTACTACAATAAATTGCATGGACTAATATGAAAAGAGGAATAAATTTGTTTTCTCTTTTTTTTCAAAGACGGATTAATTCTTCACTCTTTATTTCAAAATATTGTGAAATGTATCCTAAAGATATTACAATAAATTGCTCACTTTATTTTCATAGTATTGTATAGTGAAATAGTTTAAATATTCACATTATAAATGCGGAGGGTACAATAAATAATAATAATTTCTGGATTCAGACAGACAGAACGACTCAGACGATTAAGATGTCAATGCGGGAACAAATTGTAGAATTCCTTAATGAATATAAGGAGTTTATATGTCTAGAAGATTTACACTTCTTTTTAAAGAACGCTGATTATTTCGAATTATATGAGAATAAAAGAATTCTTAATTCAGTGCATGGAGAGCATTTTGAGGATTGCATATGGTCTGACGACAGATGTACTGAAGGACCTGATACATGTAGTTGCATCATCTATAAATTTAGAGAAAATTCAGTCAACGATCTTATAAATCTCTATCATAAACATCTAAATTTTTAATTAAATAAAAAAAAATAACCGAAATTATTATATTATACGTATTTAAATTTATAAGAAATATTTAATGAGATTTTAATTTAAGAATTATTTAAAAAGAAAGTAAAATAAAACCAAATACATGTAAAACTAATTTTTAGTATTGTTTTTTATTATACTCAACTAAACAAACAAAGCACTAACAGATTCCAATTACCGCTTTATTACAAGAAACAAAACCGAACAAAACAAACAAACAGATTCGAATTTCATTAAAACACAAAAATTTGTAGATTAATGAAAATGTCACATTAATAAATAATTAATTTATGACCTACTTGTACATTTATATGTAGAATGTATATACCAAACACACAAAAAAATAAAAACAAAAATAGAACATAAACACTAGAAAGAAAAAATGGAAATTTCCTATTAATACAAAAAACAAATATGTAGATCAATGACTTTCACTTAATGCAAATTTCCTCTTAATACAAAAACAAATATGTAGATCAATGACCACCAAAGAATAGAAAAAAACACACAAGAGATAAAAAGAATTAACCGACGGCAACACTCATAATTTCAAAAAAGATCCTCGTTACTTAACACCTAGCCAATCATGCACATGACAATTTTCGTATAACCACCACTTTTACATTATAAGCAAACAACCGACGGTTGTTCTGTATATGCCACCAAAGAATAGAAAAAAAAACACAAGTAAAAAAGGGCTAAATTCGGCTGTGCCGAATCTTTGAATACCCTCCACCATAGGGGCTATAGATGATATACGTATATACTTAATTTTGCATGAACTGTAATATGAATATGTTTTGTCAATTTATGTAATTTAAATACCAAACTGCTCGGGAGGATGTTCAATAATCTGGGTAAAAATTGACAGACGGACAGACAGACATTCTGTCTGTCTGTCTGTCTGTATGTCTGTCTGTCTGTCTCTCTGTCTGTATGTCTGTCTGTCTGTCTGTCTGTCTGTCTGTCTGTCTGTCTGTCTGTCTGTCTGTCTGTCTGTCTGTCTGTCTGTCTGTCTGTCTGTCTGTCTGTCTGTCTGTCTGTCTGTCTGTCTGTCTGTCTGTCTGTCTGTCTGTCTGTCTGTCTGTCCGTCTGTCTGTCTGTATGTCTGTCTCTCTGTCTGTCTGTCTGTCTGTCTGTCTGTCTGTCTGTCTGTCTGTCTGTCTGTCTGTCTGTCTGTCCGTCTGTCTGTCTGTCTGTATGTCTGTCTCTCTGTCTGTCTGTCTGTCTGTCTGTCTGTCTGTCTGTCTGTCTGTCTGTCTGTCTGTCTGTCTGTCTGTCTGTCTGTCTGTCTGTCTGTCTGTCTGTCTGTCTGTCTGTCTCTCTGTCTGTCTGTCTGTCCGTCTGTCTGTCTGTCCGTCTGTCTGTCTGTCCGTCTGTCTGTCCATCTGTCTGTCTGTCTGTCTGTCTGTCTGTATGTCTGTCTGTCTCTCTGTCTCTCTGTCTGTCTGTCTGTCTGTCTGTCTGTCCGTCTGTCTGTCTGTCTGTCTGTCTGTCTGTCTGTCTGTCTGTCTGTCTGTCTGTCTGTCTGTCTGTCTGTCTGTCTGTCTGTCCGTCTGTCTGTCCGTCTGTCTGTCAATTTTTACCCAGATTATTGAACATCCTCCCGAGCAGTTTGGTATTTAAATTACATAAATTGACAAAACATATTCATATTACAGTTCATGCAAAATTAAGTATATACGTATATCATCTTCAGCCCCTATGGTGGAGGGTATGCAAAGATTCGGCACAGCCGAATTTAGCCCTTTTTTACTTGTGTTTTTTTTTTCTATTCTTTGGTGGCATATACATTCTACTGTCGGTTCTTTGCTTGTACTAAAAATTAGTTTTACATGTATTTGGTTTTATTTTACTTTCTTTTTAAATAATTCTAAAATTAAAATCTCATTAAATATTTCTTATAAATTTAAATACGCATAATATAATAATTTCGGTTATTTTTTTTTTTTATTTAATTAAAAATTTAGATGTTTATGATAGAGATTTATAAGATCGTTGACTGAATTTTCTCTAAATTTATAAATGATGCAACTACATGTATCAGGTCCTTCAGTACATCTGTCGTCAGACTATATGCAATCCTCAAAATGCTCTCCATGCACTGAATTAAGAATTCTTTTATTCTCATATAATTCGAAATAATCAGCGTTCTTTAAAAAGAAGTGTAAATCTTCTAGACATATAAACTCCTTATATTCATTAAGGAATTCTACAATTTGTTCCCGCATTGACATCTTAATCGTCTGAGTCGTTCTTTCTGTCTGAATCCAGAAATTATTATTATTTATTAAATTTGTCAAAATCTGACTAATTTACATAACCTGGATATACGTAATTGTATGCATTTAAAAACGTCTGATTTTAAAGAAATGGTCCATCATTTACATAAACTTGAAGATCTCAAAATAGGTAGTACAACAGAGCAATATGAATGTATTGCCCAATTACCAAAATTGAAACGTTTAGAAATTTTTGGCATTGATGACTCCCACCCATTATGTCATCAACTATTGATAGAGTTGGTTAAACATCAATCGCAACAATTGGAACAGTTAATGTTGATTGGATATGCAAGTTTGAATTTTGCAGCAGCTTCATTGGTGGGAGATTTAAAGAACTTGAAAAAATTAATTTGCACCTTTGGGCAAAGCTTGCACAGCTGACCAATTTAGAAGTTATAAATTTACGAAATTGCATTAATATTACCAATCAGGGTTTAATATATTTATTTCAGCAATGTCGTAATTTAAGTCATATTAATTTTTTGCAGTGTAAGTTAATAACAGAACAATTCATCTATGGTGCTTTTAAATTATTAAAAGAGGAGGGGAAAATAACGCAACGTAAGCTTCCTGTTCTATTGTTGGCAAACCGAACAAATGTTAAAATAGTTGCGATAAGTAGTAGAGCTCAATTGAAATCATCATTGGATTTGATGAAAGTCTGCATGGATAATTGGTTTTTTGATGAATACGACGAATATTTTGATGATGGTGAATTCAATAATAATTTCAATTGCATACACTCAGAGAATCATGACAATCTCGAAGAGCTATGTGTAGATATAGATTTTGGAGTTTTCCATCCGAACTGAAGATTTTTACAAAGATATACTTAATGATTTGTAATATAATTTAATAAGTTTAGGATTAAAAGAGATTCTTGAAAAATAAATATTTTGTATTTTTTCTCTTAAAATTTTTTGATTATTAAGCAAAATAAAACACTGGCATTTTAGTTTTCTATTTTAAGAATACATATTTTTATTTATAATTTTAAGACATTGTTTTTAAGTGTGTATTTTCTAAATATTTAATAAAGATAATAAAAATGGAAAATTGCCTTCATTTATTTTAAAGTTTAAAAATTTTTGTAGTAAAAGAGCATTTTTCAGTGCACATGTTCCATGTTTGTGAGAACTACAACGGATGCAATCGGGATATTTTTCATCGAGCTCTCTTAAATTACAGCAGTTGATATTTTCTATATTGAAAACGTTTTTCCGCAGCATATTCTCCAACCACTTTTTCTTTTCCAAACCCTTGACAAAAATTAAAGAACCCTCTGTGTTTGATTTGAGAAATTCGCACACAGACTTGAATGATACGGATCCATCTTCCCATTGCAGATGATGATGATTTTTTGTTAATCAATTGACTTGTTTTTGATTCTTTGGTGATAAATAACTATAATCGAAGGGGTGTTTTATGATGAAATTTATATACTCCTTATCGTTAAAAACCAATGCAATTTCTTTGGCAATACAATTATTAGAATCTGCTCTAAAGCCTTTGTAGATCAATAAAAACTATTTTTGGCATTTCCATTGCTTAAACAATTTTATGAACCTGTCCTGTCAAAGGCGTATATTCAATTTAACGATCATGAATAAGAATGCAGTAAGCTGATGAGTTTGGTGGTATATTGATGCCAGTCTCAAACATAATTTTTATATCAATCGGACCCCTTGCAACCGTTTCATTTTGATGGCTTACATCAATAACTATAATATGAGCTTTATTTTTGAATTCTTGACAAGTGAGTATAGGTTGAGGTTCTCTCATATAGTAGTTTTGTTGAAATCTGACATACATATCATAGAGGATGGCAAACCGTTCTTCCCCAAATTTAATGTTTAGATCATCATAAGGATATGACTCTGAGTTTAAGTGAACTTTGATGTTGGTTAAATCACAATTAATAAATTTATTCTCACGCAGGAATGCTATCAAAACGAAGCGAGGTCGTTCCCTATTTGCAGATAATTTAACATTCCAAATGTGATTAGTTCCGCTTGATAATTGAGGATTAAAATGACAGTCCCAACTGCGGAATGCTATTGGTAAATTTGTTCCATTTTGTATAATTTTTATCATATTTATTTTACTCAAGTCAGAAAGCTGTACATGTGGTATCCTCCATGAAATATTCTTAATAGTAATTTTTGGTTTTTGAACAGATGCTGTTGAATATACGAGATCATCATCACTTTTGCTACGAAGTAATATCAATTCATGTTTGGAATTTAAAATAATTTTATTAAAGTCTTCAGCAAATCCCAATAATATTTTTAATGGTACATAAAAGTTAAAGTGTCCATTTATTACATTTAGGTCATCTACTTTACTCCAAGCAGCATTTTCCATGAGAGCACCGTCCGTTGCCATCAAAGAAACATAATTTTTAATATTAGTTGAAACTCCTAGGTGTCTTGTGCGATCAATTTCAATGCCATTTAGCTCATAACGAATTTCATCAAATAGATGAGCAACAAAATTATTTTTCAATCTGAAAGCAGAAGATGCTACCACTTTTTTACTATCGCCGCTTTCTTCTTCTACTAAACCTTCAATGTAAATAAAACTTTCACTCGGCAAAACATACAAATCCTGATTTTGTATTGATATTCTTATTTCATCGTTATTTTTAAATGATTGCAAGTATGGAGTATAAGTGTGATAATCTTTTTTTATAATGCTTTCATCCGATAAGGGTTTATCCAAAACATTAATTATTGATCTCATTCTCTTTGGTGTTGCTTCTTCAATTGGAAATTCAATGATTTGAGAAAATTTCTATTTGATTCTGTTAAATTGTTGGCTGAATATGAAGATGAGAACAGCGTGGACGCTACTTTTGGTTTGACTGATGGCAATAATATGGATTTTGGGGATAACAATGTGGTATAAGGAATGCTATTTGAGATAATTTCTTTGTTGTAAATTATCATTATTTTCTTGGCCTTAAATGTAATCGAATAGTAATTTCTTCTCCTCGAAAATTAATTAAATCACCGTCTTGATCAACTATCCGTAGTGTTAGTGAACTTACTTCTTTGGAATTCACTGGCAAATAGATGAGATTTGTAGGTATTTACATCCATTTTATAGCCAGGTGGAACATTTATTGCAAATTCGTGTAATGTATGTGCATGAGAATTGTTTATTATGTGTTTACCACAATATTACATTCTATCCGCAAGAGATTACCTTAAAAATATTTACTGGTAGATCCTGAGAAATGGGGGGACATTAGGAGAGAGGACATTCTTATTAAAACCAAACAATTTTCCTATCGAATTCTTCTTGTTAAAGTATATCGAATCTTCGGAACTATACAATTTGACTTGCATTGTATTGTTATTAGCTTCTATAATAATTTTCTTCTTCCCCAACCCATCTTTCTCATATTCCCCCTTTATGAAATCAACAATATCATTCAGCTCATAGGATCCAATAGGTATTGTAATAATTTTACTACCAATGTGAAACAAATTATTGGTATTTGTCCACATTTGGTATTTCTGTTGTATGTGTGAAAATCTACGAGAGCACACTCGTAATCGCCGTTTAAATTTATTGGAGGAAGATAATTTGCTGATAAATTTGAGGAGTTTCCGCTCAATGTTAGTGTAATTGACATTTTGCTTACCAAATGGCTTAATGTAGGAAATAAAACAAATATTGTTATTTTAAAGGGTTGCTTTTTTCTTTATTTTAGATAATTTTATATCAATACTTAAGTACATGTAGTATATACCTATATATATATATATATAATATAATATATATATATATATATATATATATATATATATATATATATATATATATATATATATTTATATCAATTTTAACATTCTTTCCAGAAGATTCTCATTTATTAACATTATTATCATCCTTTCTTCTGATTGCATTTATTTTCATTGTGATCATTACTACCACAATAATTACAATACTTTAGTTTTTCATATTTAATCTCAGAGCTCTTAAAAATCTTATCCATTCTCCTCCTGCTAATATATTAAATATAATGTATTATCAAGCTAAAGTTTTTTATTCAACTAAAAAAGTGGAGAAAACATTTAATCCTTTTATACTTAATTTATAGTCGTAAAAGTAATCACACACACACACATTACAAAATATCATTTTTATTTATCAAGAATTATGCTGATTGAAAACCCCAACCATTTCACGAATACTTTATTATCTTTAGTTTTAATAACTTTTTCAACAAGATATGTATTAGGCAGTCGAGTTTTTGAGAGTTCTTCATCATAGAAGGCACCTTTAATTCTATTTCCCTCGTAATCCACCAAAATATTTGTTGCTGGATAAGTGTTGTTTATAGATTTGATTTTAAAAATTTCTGTTGTCCAGTTAGGTGTGTATCCCTTTTCAAAAATATGCTTTATATTTGCTGATGCGTACCGAATCTCCAACATGAAATTTTGAGATTTTGTACATTTTCAAGTGATTATACACTGTGTCTAGTAACATTTTCTCATTCGTAGAATTAACATTAATGGGTGCCATTTTTATGGTACGATGAATATTGTGATTGTACTCATCAATTAAATCTTTATATAAATCAATCCAATGATATGATCCGTTGTAGCTAAATTCCTTTCCACATCATACCTTAAGAGTTCTATTGAATCGTTCAACAATAGATGCTTTCCATTACACTATACGTTGAGTAGTGATTAATATTATGCTTTTCATCAATTACTAAAGTTTTTATTAAAGAATTCCTTGCCATCATCAGTATGTACATTTTTTTGGCAAACGACCCAAATTCAATATATTTTCCATTGCTTTGCAAACATCCGATGAACTTTTTAGATTGAGAGGTGCTGCCCAAGCATATTTTGAAAACGTATCAATGACCGTTAGCAGATAACGATAGTCCTTGTTATCCGATGAATAATTACCCATTTCAACTAGATCTGCTTGCCATAAATCATCAATGCCTTTCATTACAACTCTTCGACGCTTAAAATTTTTTCGAGCCTGTTTATGCAACTCTTTTACCAGAATTCTCTTTGTATTCATTATCGACAACATATATTAGTTTATTATGTTATCAGTGTTAGACATCATATGTAACACATCTTCCCTCGGCATCAATTTTAGTAGTAAACTCTGCAAAAGTTTAATTCGTTGACGCAACAACTCAAGTTCTCTGTCAAAGTACGATTTTTGATTATGATTTATATCAGAAATTTTCTTATATACTACATCATTATTTTTATCTATATTCAAAAGTATGTCTGTCTGCATTTTGTTGACTTGTAAGAGTAGAAAGTCTTTTGTGACGGCGTCGTTTTCTTCCACAGGGCTCGCAACATTTTTAATTCTTTTGTTTTGGATATTAAAGTTCTTATCGCTATCCAAAATGGGGCCAAATATTTTCGCATCATTCTTTCTTATTATATTATTATAGTTCAGCTTAGAATTGTAATAGTGTCCGAACTTGTCGACAGACATTTTCAATATATATCCTTAACTCACAAAACTTTAAATATATTATAATATTATATCAGCTTCCTGCAGTTCTTCGATAATAGAAACAATTTCATTGTTATGATTGTTATGACCAGCAGCTTGAGAGGCGATTAATAATCTGAGGCGGTCAACTAACTCATTCGGATCATTCCAATATACATAATTAGGTTTATTAGAATTTAATTTCATTAGACCACTTCCTGTTTTGTCATTTTTAAATAATTTGCTGATAATGTTTACATATTTGTAGGCCCTTGTCCCTTTAATTTGTCCGTCTGATTTATAGTCTCTTTTGTGAGCATTTGTCTCCATTAAAATCTTTTTGTAAATCTCCAATTCTGTTTTATCATAATTTTTTGGAGTTTTATAAAACATTAACTGAACCAAACCTGGTGTTAGCAACCAATTTTGATTTCCTAGCATAATTTTATCATCACTCAACTTAATGTAGCTATTCCCAAATTTCCACTCACCATTCGAATCTTTGTGAGGACCATAAAGCGTTTCCAGTTCATTTTTTCGAGCTAAATGCGATAAATCGAGTGAGTTTATTATTGTATCGTTTGTAACATCAACGGGGGATTTAGTTTGATAGTAAATATCATCATCATCATTTTCATCAATTGTTTTGTATTCATCACTCGTAAAATCTTTCTTTGGGGTACTTGTCCCCAGTTTCATTGGTAATTTTCTAAACGATAAACTCGTCTCATTTTCTATTTCATTTTTTATTTCATTTTTAATTTCTTCTTTTTCATCTTTAGAAATTCTCTTTTCTTTAGAAGAATTATTTATAAATTCTTTCAGCGGGTTAGTTATGGGCTTAAATGTTTTTTGTAGTCTTTCATGAGTATTAGCTTCACCCATTTTTATGCTTCGAAATTTCTTCTTCAAAGCATTTCTTACCTTGACCAGTTCCTCCAACACTTCAGTCATATCAGACCAGGAACAGATCAGAAACAGACCAGGAACAGATCAGGAATAGATCAGAAACAGATCAGGAACAGATCAGGAACAGATCAGAAACAGATCAGAAACAGACCAGGAATAGATCAGAAACAGACCAGGAACAGATCAGCAACAGATCAGGAATAGATCAGAAACAGACCAGGAACAGATCAGGAATAGATCAGAAACAGATCAGGAACAGATCAGAAACAGATCAGAAACAGACCAGGAATAGATCAGAAACAGACCAGGAACAGATCAGCAACAGATCAGGAATAGATCAGAAACATATCAGGAACAGATCAGAAACAGACCAGGAACGGATCAGCAACAGACCATAAAATGTAGCAAGCTTATTTGGAATCAGCTGAATTCATAAAAGGATGTAATTATTTAAATGTTTTTAATTTGTTAATCCTATCGATTCAAGAGGTCAAACTTTACTAATATCATCATTTTATTCCAACATCCTTATATTTCAATGAAAACATTAAATGTCTTTCTATATCGACCAGCATTTAAGTTATCATCTTTACATATTGTTAAAAATCCATAGTTTTCTCTCCAACATTCTTGACATATTTTACGAAATTGTTCAAAGGACATATCCGTTCCAACATGATCACTATAGACGTGTTTCATATTCATTTCATCCTGCTTAAACATTATAATCATATTGGCATTATCTCGTATCAAATGTTTAGGTATTCGGGTATAAGTTTGACACAAGTAAAATGAATCCACATTTTTGTGACGACCCATACAAAAGTATGCACGTATATTATTTTGATTTTCACATGCAACGTCATCAAATATAATTATTGAGTTATTTTTAGCTTCATCTGGTGGAAAAACACTTTCATTGTTAGAAAATGTAAAATAACCCATTCCTTTAATCGTTGATACGAGTTTATTTAAGTACTCATATTTAGGTTGAAATAATGATTTCAAATATAAATAGATGTTTTCGAATTTTAATCCATTAGGACTTTCAATCAAACTAATCATTACATTAGTCTTTCCACAGTTCGAAGGTTCCACTATAAGTGCTCTTATAGAATTTGGCAATAGAGAACTGTGTTTTCTTCTCATATCTGTACTTGTTGAGGAATCAACATTCCTAACAACAATATTTTTATGTTGTTTGGTCAACCGCATTTTAACAACTAAAACCATAGTTTTAAATTTCCCTTTTAATTAGTTTCCAGATTATATAAATAGGTCTAACAATATCATAGAATTATCAATCATATGCATTCTGTCACTGGGAGTGGATTAGTAGATAGAATAATAAATTCTCTACCTTTTGAACTTCATTTACCGGGTTATGAATTTTGTGGACCAGGTACTAAGCTAGAAAAACGTTTAAAGAGGGGTGATAAGGGGATAAATCCGTTGGATGCTGCTTGCAGAGAGCACGATATTGCTTACTCTCAAAATAAGGAAATCAGTAAGCGACACCAAGCAGATAAAATACTTGAAAATCGTGCTTGGGAACGAGTTTTATCGAAAGACAGCAGTATTGGAGAAAAAAAAACTCATATTTTATAACTAACGCCATGAAGGCTAAAGTCAAACTCGACATGGGTCTAAAGTCAAAAAATAAATTTGGAAAGAAAATTTTTGGCACAGCAATACGCAGCTACGGCAACTTTAAAGAAAGAAAAACCTAAAGATATAAACGTCGCAATTAAAATTGCTCGTAAAGTTTTAAATAAATCGCTGAAAGGAAAAAAAATCAAAAGTTGTTATACCTCGCATTATCAATGTACCGAAAGTTGGAGGGTTCTTACCATTAGTGCCAATACTAACTGCTTTAGGGACCTTAGGTGGTCTGTCATCTGGTGGAGCAGCTATTGTTAAAGCTATTAATGCTGCAAAAGATGCTAAGAAACAACTCGAAGAGGCTACTAGACATAATAAGAAAATGGAGGCTATAGCAATGGGAAAGGGTCTTAATCTTAAACCATATAAGAAGGGGTATGGTCTTGTATTCGATAAAATGTCAAAAAACTAATTAAGATGCTCCCCAAAAGACCACTTACTGATATCGATTTGATTAAGTTTACCACACATATTCCACACTTTAGAGGTATTTTTATGAGAGATTCACTCCCCAAACATCCTCGACGAATAGAATGTGTCATTGTTAATCTGGATTCTTCAATTGGAGAAGGCACTCATTGGGTAGCATGCTACAAAAATAAAGATCATAAGGAGTACTTTGATAGTTTTGGAAATTTGCAGCCACCACTTGAATTAGTAGCATATTTGGGCTCAAATATATTGTACAATTATAGAAGACATCAAAAATATAATTCATTTAATTGTGGTCACTTATGCCTGAAATTTTTGTATGAAATTATTAATAAATAAAAACGCATTTTTTTTCTTTTTGTTTTCAATGTATTTTAATATTTTTATTTCTCGTTGTTTAATACAAGTTTGCAATTTCATCTCCAAAGCGGATATTTGCCACTTTCAGGAACAATATATTCATTTATATCAAATAACTCCAACTCTAATCGCAAGTGTTTATCGTCTACTGTAGGTAATTTTTTGATGAAGTAATTGCCAGATGATAACTCCTTTATCTCATCATCAGTTATAGCATTAAATCTTTTTGGCAGAAAGATGACACAATTTTCTCCCTCAATCTGGATACTTTCCCTATATTTCGTTTGCATTTTAATTGCTTTCAATATTTTGTATAATTTAAGATCCTCCATATCTTTAATATGGAGAATTGGTTTGTTGTTGAGGTCATCAAAATTGTTTATTAATGATTTTGATACAGCGCTCATGGTTGTTGTTTCTTTGAAGACTTTGTTAAGAATAAAACTTTCACATGAATTAAATTTTAAATTAACTTCTTGTTATATATATTAAAATTACTACAATAAATTGCATGGACTAATATGAAAAGAGGAATAAATTTGTTTTCTCTTTTTTTTCAAAGACGGATTAATTCTTCACTCTTTATTTCAAAATATTGTGAAATGTATCCTAAAGATATTACAATAAATTGCTCACTTTATTTTCATAGTATTGTATAGTGAAATAGTTTAAATATTCACATTATAAATGCGGAGGGTACAATAAATAATAATAATTTCTGGATTCAGACAGACAGAACGACTCAGACGATTAATATGTCAATGCGGGAACAAATTGTAGAATTCCTTAATGAATATAAGGAGTTTATATGTCTAGAAGATTTACACTTCTTTTTAAAGAACGCTGATTATTTCGAATTATATGAGAATAAAAGAATTCTTAATTCAGTGCATGGAGAGCATTTTGAGGATTGCATATGGTCTGACGACAGATGTACTGAAGGACCTGATACATGTAGTTGCATCATCTATAAATTTAGAGAAAATTCAGTCAACGATCTTATAAATCTCTATCATAAACATCTAAATTTTTAATTAAATAAAAAAAAATAACCGAAATTATTATATTATACGTATTTAAATTTATAAGAAATATTTAATGAGATTTTAATTTAAGAATTATTTAAAAAGAAAGTAAAATAAAACCAAATACATGTAAAACTAATTTTTAGTATTGTTTTTTATTATACTCAACTAAACAAACAAAGCACTAACAGATTCCAATTACCGCTTTATTACAAGAAACAAAACCGAACAAAACAAACAAACAGATTCGAATTTCATTAAAACACAAAAATTTGTAGATTAATGAAAATGTCACATTAATAAATAATTAATTTATGACCTACTTGTACATTTATATGTAGAATGTATATACCAAACACACAAAAAAATAAAAACAAAAATAGAACATAAACACTAGAAAGAAAAAATGGAAATTTCCTATTAATACAAAAAACAAATATGTAGATCAATGACTTTCACTTAATGCAAATTTCCTCTTAATACAAAAACAAATATGTAGATCAATGACCACCAAAGAATAGAAAAAAACACACAAGAGATAAAAAGAATTAACCGACGGCAACACTCATAATTTCAAAAAAGATCCTCGTTACTTAACACCTAGCCAATCATGCACATGACAATTTTCGTATAACCACCACTTTTACATTATAAGCAAACAACCGACGGTTGTTCTGTATATGCCACCAAAGAATAGAAAAAAAAAACACAAGTAAAAAAGGGCTAAATTCGGCTGTGCCGAATCTTTGAATACCCTCCACCATAGGGGCTATAGATGATATACGTATATACTTAATTTTGCATGAACTGTAATATGAATATGTTTTGTCAATTTATGTAATTTAAATACCAAACTGCTCGGGAGGATGTTCAATAATCTGGGTAAAAATTGACAGACGGACAGACAGACATTCTGTCTGTCTGTCTGTCTGTCTGTCTGTATGTCTGTCTGTCTGTCTCTCTGTCTGTATGTCTGTCTGTCTGTCTGTCTGTCTGTCTGTCTGTCTGTCTGTCTGTCTGTCTGTCTGTCTGTCTGTCTGTCTGTCTGTCTGTCTGTCTGTCTGTCTGTCTGTCTGTCTGTCTGTCTGTCTGTCTGTCTGTCTGTCTGTCCGTCTGTCTGTCTGTATGTCTGTCTCTCTGTCTGTCTGTCTGTCTGTCTGTCTGTCTGTCTGTCTGTCTGTCCGTCTGTCTGTCTGTCTGTATGTCTGTCTCTCTGTCTGTCTGTCTGTCTGTCTGTCTGTCTGTCTGTCTGTCTGTCTGTCTGTCTGTCTGTCTGTCTGTCTGTCTGTCTGTCTCTCTGTCTGTCTGTCCGTCTGTCTGTCTGTCCGTCTGTCTGTCTGTCCGTCTGTCTGTCCATCTGTCTGTCTGTCTGTCTGTCTGTCTGTATGTCTGTCTGTCTCTCTGTCTCTCTGTCTGTCTGTCTGTCTGTCTGTCCGTCTGTCTGTCTGTCTGTCTGTCTGTCTGTCTGTCTGTCTGTCTGTCTGTCTGTCTGTCTGTCTGTCTGTCTGTCTGTCTGTCTGTCTGTCCGTCTGTCTGTCCGTCTGTCTGTCAATTTTTACCCAGATTATTGAACATCCTCCCGAGCAGTTTGGTATTTAAATTACATAAATTGACAAAACATATTCATATTACAGTTCATGCAAAATTAAGTATATACGTATATCATCTTCAGCCCCTATGGTGGAGGGTATGCAAAGATTCGGCACAGCCGAATTTAGCCCTTTTTTACTTGTGTTTTTTTTTTCTATTCTTTGGTGGCATATACATTCTACTGTCGGTTCTTTGCTTGTACTAAAAATTAGTTTTACATGTATTTGGTTTTATTTTACTTTCTTTTTAAATAATTCTAAAATTAAAATCTCATTAAATATTTCTTATAAATTTAAATACGCATAATATAATAATTTCGGTTATTTTTTTTTTTTATTTAATTAAAAATTTAGATGTTTATGATAGAGATTTATAAGATCGTTGACTGAATTTTCTCTAAATTTATAAATGATGCAACTACATGTATCAGGTCCTTCAGTACATCTGTCGTCAGACTATATGCAATCCTCAAAATGCTCTCCATGCACTGAATTAAGAATTCTTTTATTCTCATATAATTCGAAATAATCAGCGTTCTTTAAAAAGAAGTGTAAATCTTCTAGACATATAAACTCCTTATATTCATTAAGGAATTCTACAATTTGTTCCCGCATTGACATCTTAATCGTCTGAGTCGTTCTTTCTGTCTGAATCCAGAAATTATTATTATTTATTAAATTTGTCAAAATCTGACTAATTTACATAACCTGGATATACGTAATTGTATGCATTTAAAAACGTCTGATTTTAAAGAAATGGTCCATCATTTACATAAACTTGAAGATCTCAAAATAGGTAGTACAACAGAGCAATATGAATGTATTGCCCAATTACCAAAATTGAAACGTTTAGAAATTTTTGGCATTGATGACTCCCACCCATTATGTCATCAACTATTGATAGAGTTGGTTAAACATCAATCGCAACAATTGGAACAGTTAATGTTGATTGGATATGCAAGTTTGAATTTTGCAGCAGCTTCATTGGTGGGAGATTTAAAGAACTTGAAAAAATTAATTTGCACCTTTGGGCAAAGCTTGCACAGCTGACCAATTTAGAAGTTATAAATTTACGAAATTGCATTAATATTACCAATCAGGGTTTAATATATTTATTTCAGCAATGTCGTAATTTAAGTCATATTAATTTTTTGCAGTGTAAGTTAATAACAGAACAATTCATCTATGGTGCTTTTAAATTATTAAAAGAGGAGGGGAAAATAACGCAACGTAAGCTTCCTGTTCTATTGTTGGCAAACCGAACAAATGTTAAAATAGTTGCGATAAGTAGTAGAGCTCAATTGAAATCATCATTGGATTTGATGAAAGTCTGCATGGATAATTGGTTTTTTGATGAATACGACGAATATTTTGATGATGGTGAATTCAATAATAATTTCAATTGCATACACTCAGAGAATCATGACAATCTCGAAGAGCTATGTGTAGATATAGATTTTGGAGTTTTCCATCCGAACTGAAGATTTTTACAAAGATATACTTAATGATTTGTAATATAATTTAATAAGTTTAGGATTAAAAGAGATTCTTGAAAAATAAATATTTTGTATTTTTTCTCTTAAAATTTTTTGATTATTAAGCAAAATAAAACACTGGCATTTTAGTTTTCTATTTTAAGAATACATATTTTTATTTATAATTTTAAGACATTGTTTTTAAGTGTGTATTTTCTAAATATTTAATAAAGATAATAAAAATGGAAAATTGCCTTCATTTATTTTAAAGTTTAAAAATTTTTGTAGTAAAAGAGCATTTTTCAGTGCACATGTTCCATGTTTGTGAGAACTACAACGGATGCAATCGGGATATTTTTCATCGAGCTCTCTTAAATTACAGCAGTTGATATTTTCTATATTGAAAACGTTTTTCCGCAGCATATTCTCCAACCACTTTTTCTTTTCCAAACCCTTGACAAAAATTAAAGAACCCTCTGTGTTTGATTTGAGAAATTCGCACACAGACTTGAATGATACGGATCCATCTTCCCATTGCAGATGATGATGATTTTTTGTTAATCAATTGACTTGTTTTTGATTCTTTGGTGATAAATAACTATAATCGAAGGGGTGTTTTATGATGAAATTTATATACTCCTTATCGTTAAAAACCAATGCAATTTCTTTGGCAATACAATTATTAGAATCTGCTCTAAAGCCTTTGTAGATCAATAAAAACTATTTTTGGCATTTCCATTGCTTAAACAATTTTATGAACCTGTCCTGTCAAAGGCGTATATTCAATTTAACGATCATGAATAAGAATGCAGTAAGCTGATGAGTTTGGTGGTATATTGATGCCAGTCTCAAACATAATTTTTATATCAATCGGACCCCTTGCAACCGTTTCATTTTGATGGCTTACATCAATAACTATAATATGAGCTTTATTTTTGAATTCTTGACAAGTGAGTATAGGTTGAGGTTCTCTCATATAGTAGTTTTGTTGAAATCTGACATACATATCATAGAGGATGGCAAACCGTTCTTCCCCAAATTTAATGTTTAGATCATCATAAGGATATGACTCTGAGTTTAAGTGAACTTTGATGTTGGTTAAATCACAATTAATAAATTTATTCTCACGCAGGAATGCTATCAAAACGAAGCGAGGTCGTTCCCTATTTGCAGATAATTTAACATTCCAAATGTGATTAGTTCCGCTTGATAATTGAGGATTAAAATGACAGTCCCAACTGCGGAATGCTATTGGTAAATTTGTTCCATTTTGTATAATTTTTATCATATTTATTTTACTCAAGTCAGAAAGCTGTACATGTGGTATCCTCCATGAAATATTCTTAATAGTAATTTTTGGTTTTTGAACAGATGCTGTTGAATATACGAGATCATCATCACTTTTGCTACGAAGTAATATCAATTCATGTTTGGAATTTAAAATAATTTTATTAAAGTCTTCAGCAAATCCCAATAATATTTTTAATGGTACATAAAAGTTAAAGTGTCCATTTATTACATTTAGGTCATCTACTTTACTCCAAGCAGCATTTTCCATGAGAGCACCGTCCGTTGCCATCAAAGAAACATAATTTTTAATATTAGTTGAAACTCCTAGGTGTCTTGTGCGATCAATTTCAATGCCATTTAGCTCATAACGAATTTCATCAAATAGATGAGCAACAAAATTATTTTTCAATCTGAAAGCAGAAGATGCTACCACTTTTTTACTATCGCCGCTTTCTTCTTCTACTAAACCTTCAATGTAAATAAAACTTTCACTCGGCAAAACATACAAATCCTGATTTTGTATTGATATTCTTATTTCATCGTTATTTTTAAATGATTGCAAGTATGGAGTATAAGTGTGATAATCTTTTTTTATAATGCTTTCATCCGATAAGGGTTTATCCAAAACATTAATTATTGATCTCATTCTCTTTGGTGTTGCTTCTTCAATTGGAAATTCAATGATTTGAGAAAATTTCTATTTGATTCTGTTAAATTGTTGGCTGAATATGAAGATGAGAACAGCGTGGACGCTACTTTTGGTTTGACTGATGGCAATAATATGGATTTTGGGGATAACAATGTGGTATAAGGAATGCTATTTGAGATAATTTCTTTGTTGTAAATTATCATTATTTTCTTGGCCTTAAATGTAATCGAATAGTAATTTCTTCTCCTCGAAAATTAATTAAATCACCGTCTTGATCAACTATCCGTAGTGTTAGTGAACTTACTTCTTTGGAATTCACTGGCAAATAGATGAGATTTGTAGGTATTTCATCCATTTTATAGCCAGGTGGAACATTTATTGCAAATTCGTGTAATGTATGTGCATGAGAATTGTTTATATATGTGTTTACCACAATATTACATTCTATCCGCAAGAGATTTACCTTAAAAATATTTACTGGTAGATCTGAGAAATGGGGGACATTAGGAGAGAGGACATTCTTATTAAAACCAAACAATTTTCCTATCGAATTCTTCTTGTTAAAGTATATCGAATCTTCGGAACTATACAATTTGACTTGCATTGTATTGTTATTAGCTTCTATAATAATTTTCTTCTTCCCCAACCCATCTTTCTCATATTCCCCCTTTATGAAATCAACAATATCATTCAGCTCATAGGATCCAATAGGTATTGTAATAATTTTACTACCAATGTGAAACAAATTATTGTATTTGTCCACATTTGGTATTCTGTTGTATGTGTGAAAATCTACGAGAGCACACTCGTAATCGCCGTTTAAATTTATTGGAGGAAAGTAATTTGCTGATAAATTTGAGGAGTTTCCGCTCAATGTTAGTGTAATTGACATTTTGCTTACCAAATGGCTAATGTAGGAAATAAAACAAAATATTGTTATTTTAAAGGGTTGCTTTTTTCTTTATTTTAGATAATTTTATATCAATACTTAAAGTACATGTAGTATATACCTATATATATATATATATATATATATATATATTCATTTCGCATACTTTGAAGACATCTGTATATACAGCCAAAAAAGTCCCTATAATATGCGCCGTATCCAGTAAAATGTCTTCAGTGTAAACAGTAGAATAATTAAAAGTTTGAGGACGGTCCTCAAAGTACCAAAATGTCTTCATAGTAACTTGTGGAACGAAAACCCGTCCCCGCAACATGCGCTGTGCACATATATATATATATATATATATATATATATATATATATATATATTTATATCAATTTTAACATTCTTTCCAGAAGATTCTCATTTATTAACATTATTATCATCTTTCTTCTGATTGCATTTATTTTCATTGTGATCATTACTACCACAATAATTACAATACTTTAGTTTTTCATATTTAATCTCAGAGCTCTTAAAAATCTTATCCATTCTCCTCCTGCTAATATATAAATATAATGTATTATCAAGCTAAAGTTTTTTATTCAACTAAAAAAGTGGAGAAAACATTTAATCCTTTTATACTTAATTTTATAGTCGTAAAAGTAATCACACACACACACATTACAAAATATCATTTTTATTTATCCAAGAATTATGCTGATTTGAAAAACCCAACCATTTCACGAATACTTTATTATCTTTAGTTTTAATAACTTTTTCAACAAGATATGTATTAGGCAGTCGAGTTTTTGAGAGTTCTTCATCATAGAAGGCACCTTTAATTCTATTTCCCTCGTAATCCACCAAAATATTTGTTGCTGGATAAGTGTTGTTTATAGATTTGATTTTAAAAATTTCTGTTGTCCAGTTAGGTGTGTATCCCTTTTCAAAAATATGCTTATATTTGCTGATGCGTACCGAATCTCCAACATGAAATTTTGAGATTTTGTACATTTTCAAGTGATTATACACTGTGTCTAGTAACATTTTCTCATTCGTAGAATTAACATTAATGGGTGCCATTTTTATGGTACGATGAATATTGTGATTGTACTCATCAATTAAATCTTTATATAAATCAATCCAATGATATGATCCGTTGTAGCTAAATTCCTTCCACATCATACCTTTAAGAGTTCTATTGAATCGTTCAACAATAGATGCTTTCATTACACTATACGTTGAGTAGTGATTAATATTATGCTTTTTCATCAATTTACTAAAGTTTTTATTAAAGAATTCCTTGCCATCATCAGTATGTACATTTTTTGGCAAACGACCCAAATTCAATATATTTTCCATTGCTTTGCAAACATCCGATGAACTTTTAGATTTGAGAGGTGCTGCCCAAGCATATTTTGAAAACGTATCAATGACCGTTAGCAGATAACGATAGTCCTTGTTATCCGATGAATAATTACCCATTTCAACTAGATCTGCTTGCCATAAATCATCAATGCCTTTCATTACAACTCTTCGACGCTTAAAATTTTTTCGAGCCTGTTTATGCAACTCTTTTACCAGAATTCTCTTTGTATTCATTATCGACAACATATATTAGTTTATTATGTTATCAGTGTTAGACATCATATGTAACACATCTTCCCTCGGCATCAATTTTAGTAGTAAACTCTGCAAAAGTTTAATTCGTTGACGCAACAACTCAAGTTCTCTGTCAAAGTACGATTTTTGATTATGATTTATATCAGAAATTTTCTTATATACTACATCATTATTTTTATCTATATTCAAAAGTATGTCTGTCTGCATTTTGTTGACTTGTAAGAGTAGAAAGTCTTTTGTGACGGCGTCGTTTTCTTCCACAGGGCTCGCAACATTTTTAATTCTTTTGTTTTGGATATTAAAGTTCTTATCGCTATCCAAAATGGGGCCAAATATTTTCGCATCATTCTTTCTTATTATATTATTATAGTTCAGCTTAGAATTGTAATAGTGTCCGAACTTGTCGACAGACATTTTCAATATATATCCTTAACTCACAAAACTTTAAATATATTATAATATTATATCAGCTTCCTGCAGTTCTTCGATAATAGAAACAATTTCATTGTTATGATTGTTATGACCAGCAGCTTGAGAGGCGATTAATAATCTGAGGCGGTCAACTAACTCATTCGGATCATTCCAATATACATAATTAGGTTTATTAGAATTTAATTTCATTAGACCACTTCCTGTTTTGTCATTTTTAAATAATTTGCTGATAATGTTTACATATTTGTAGGCCCTTGTCCCTTTAATTTGTCCGTCTGATTTATAGTCTCTTTTGTGAGCATTTGTCTCCATTAAAATCTTTTTGTAAATCTCCAATTCTGTTTTATCATAATTTTTTGGAGTTTTATAAAACATTAACTGAACCAAACCTGGTGTTAGCAACCAATTTTGATTTCCTAGCATAATTTTATCATCACTCAACTTAATGTAGCTATTCCCAAATTTCCACTCACCATTCGAATCTTTGTGAGGACCATAAAGCGTTTCCAGTTCATTTTTTCGAGCTAAATGCGATAAATCGAGTGAGTTTATTATTGTATCGTTTGTAACATCAACGGGGGATTTAGTTTGATAGTAAATATCATCATCATCATTTTCATCAATTGTTTTGTATTCATCACTCGTAAAATCTTTCTTTGGGGTACTTGTCCCCAGTTTCATTGGTAATTTTCTAAACGATAAACTCGTCTCATTTTCTATTTCATTTTTTATATCATTTTTAATTTCTTCTTTTTCATCTTTAGAAATTCTCTTTTCTTTAGAAGAATTATTTATAAATTCTTTCAGCGGGTTAGTTATGGGCTTAAATGTTTTTTGTAGTCTTTCATGAGTATTAGCTTCACCCATTTTTATGCTTCGAAATTTCTTCTTCAAAGCATTTCTTACCTTGACCAGTTCCTCCAACACTTCAGTCATATCAGACCAGGAACAGATCAGAAACAGACCAGGAACAGATCAGGAATAGATCAGAAACAGATCAGGAACAGATCAGGAACAGATCAGAAACAGATCAGAAACAGACCAGGAATAGATCAGAAACAGACCAGGAACAGATCAGCAACAGATCAGGAATAGATCAGAAACAGACCAGGAACAGATCAGGAATAGATCAGAAACAGATCAGGAACAGATCAGAAACAGATCAGAAACAGACCAGGAATAGATCAGAAACAGACCAGGAACAGATCAGCAACAGATCAGGAATAGATCAGAAACATATCAGGAACAGATCAGAAACAGACCAGGAACGGATCAGCAACAGACCATAAAATGTAGCAAGCTTATTTGGAATCAGCTGAATTCATAAAAGGATGTAATTATTTAAATGTTTTTAATTTGTTAATCCTATCGATTCAAGAGGTCAAACTTTACTAATATCATCATTTTATTCCAACATCCTTATATTTCAATGAAAACATTAAATGTCTTTCTATATCGACCAGCATTTAAGTTATCATCTTTACATATTGTTAAAAATCCATAGTTTTCTCTCCAACATTCTTGACATATTTTACGAAATTGTTCAAAGGACATATCCGTTCCAACATGATCACTATAGACGTGTTTCATATTCATTTCATCCTGCTTAAACATTATAATCATATTGGCATTATCTCGTATCAAATGTTTAGGTATTCGGGTATAAGTTTGACACAAGTAAAATGAATCCACATTTTTGTGACGACCCATACAAAAGTATGCACGTATATTATTTTGATTTTCACATGCAACGTCATCAAATATAATTATTGAGTTATTTTTAGCTTCATCTGGTGGAAAAACACTTTCATTGTTAGAAAATGTAAAATAACCCATTCCTTTAATCGTTGATACGAGTTTATTTAAGTACTCATATTTAGGTTGAAATAATGATTTCGAATATAAATAGATGTTTTCGAATTTTAATCCATTAGGACTTTCAATCAAACTAATCATTACATTAGTCTTTCCACAGTTCGAAGGTTCCACTATAAGTGCTCTTATAGAATTTGGCAATAGAGAACTGTGTTTTCTTCTCATATCTGTACTTGTTGAGGAATCAACATTCCTAACAACAATATTTTTATGTTGTTTGGTCAACCGCATTTTAACAACTAAAACCAAAGTTTTAAATTTCCCTTTTAATTAGTTTCCAGATTATATAAATAGGTCTAACAATATCATAGAATTATCAATCATATGCATTCTGTCACTGGGAGTGGATTAGTAGATAGAATAATAAATTCTCTACCTTTTGAACTTCATTTACCGGGTTATGAATTTTGTGGACCAGGTACTAAGCTAGGAAAACGTTTAAAGAGGGGTGATAAGGGGATAAATCCGTTGGATGCTGCTTGCAGAGAGCACGATATTGCTTACTCTCAAAATAAGGAAATCAGTAAGCGACACCAAGCAGATAAAATACTTGAAAATCGAGCTTGGGAACGAGTTTTATCGAAAGACAGCAGTATTGGAGAAAAAACAAACTCATATTTTATAACTAACGCCATGAAGGCTAAAGTTAAACTCGACATGGGTCTAAAGTCAAAAAATAAATTTGGAAAGAAAATTTTTGGCACAGCAATACGCAGCTACGGCAACTTTAAAGAAAGAAAAACCTAAAGATATAAACGTCGCAATTAAAATTGCTCGTAAAGTTTTAAATAAATCGCTGAAAGGAAAAAAAATCAAAAGTTGTTATACCTCGCATTATCAATGTACCGAAAGTTGGAGGGTTCTTACCATTAGTGCCAATACTAACTGCTTTAGGGACCTTAGGTGGTCTGTCATCTGGTGGAGCAGCTATTGTTAAAGCTATTAATGCTGCAAAAGATGCTAAGAAACAACTCGAAGAGGCTACTAGACATAATAAGAAAATGGAGGCTATAGCAATGGGAAAGGGTCTTAATCTTAAACCATATAAGAAGGGGTATGGTCTTGTATTCGATAAAATGTCAAAAAACTAATTAAGATGCTCCCCAAAAGACCACTTACTGATATCGATTTGATTAAGTTTACCACACATATTCCACACTTTAGAGGTATTTTTATGAGAGATTCACTCCCCAAACATCCTCGACGAATAGAATGTGGCATTGTTAATCTGGATTCTTCAATTGGAGAAGGCACTCATTGGGTAGCATGCTACAAAAATAAAGATCATAAGGAGTACTTTGATAGTTTTGGAAATTTGCAGCCACCACTTGAATTAGTAGCATATTTGGGCTCAAATATATTGTACAATTATAGAAGACATCAAAAATATAATTCATTTAATTGTGGTCACTTATGCCTGAAATTTTTGTATGAAATTATTTATAAATAAAAACGCATTTTTTTTTCTTTTTGTTTTCAATGTATTTTAATATTTTTATTTCTCGTTGTTTAATACAAGTTTGCAATTTCATCTCCAAAGCGGATATTTGCCACTTTCAGGAACAATATATTCATTTATATCAAATAACTCCAACTCTAATCGCAAGTGTTTATCGTCTACTGTAGGTAATTTTTTGATGAAGTAATTGCCAGATGATAACTCCTTTATCTCATCATCAGTTATAGCATTAAATCTTTTTGGCAGAAAGATGACACAATTTTCTCCCTCAATCTGGATACTTTCCCCATATTTCGTTTGCATTTTAATTGCTTTCAATATTTTGTATAATTTAAGATCCTCCATATCTTTAATATGGAGAATTGGTTTGTTGTTGAGGTCATCAAAATTGTTTATTAATGATTTTGATACAGCGCTCATGGTTGTTGTTTCTTTGAAGACTTTGTTAAGAATAAAACTTTCACATGAATTAAATTTTAAATTAACTTCTTGTTATATATATTAAAATTACTACAATAAATTGCATGGACTAATATGAAAAGAGGAATAAATTTGTTTTCTCTTTTTTTTTAAAGACGGATTAATTCTTCACTCTTTATTTGAAAATATTGTGAAATGTATCCTAAAGATATTACAATAAATTGCTCACTTTATTTTCATAGTATTGTATAGTGAAATAGTTTAAATATTCACATTATAAATGCGGAGGGTACAATAAATAATAATAATTTCTGGATTCAGACAGACAGAACGACTCAGACGATTAAGATGTCAATGCGGGAACAAATTGTAGAATTCCTTAATGAATATAAGGAGTTTATATGTCTAGAAGATTTACACTTCTTTTTAAAGAACGCTGATTATTTCGAATTATATGAGAATAAAAGAATTCTTAATTCAGTGCATGGAGAGCATTTTGAGGATTGCATATGGTCTGACGACAGATGTACTGAAGGACCTGATACATGTAGTTGCATCATCTATAAATTTAGAGAAAATTCAGTCAACGATCTTATAAATCTCTATCATAAACATCTAAATTTTTAATTAAATAAAAAAAAATAACCGAAATTATTATATTATACGTATTTAAATTTATAAGAAATATTTAATGAGATTTTAATTTAAGAATTATTTAAAAAGAAAGTAAAATAAAACCAAATACATGTAAAACTAATTTTTAGTATTGTTTTTTATTATACTCAACTAAACAAACAAAACACTAACAGATTCCAATTACCGCTTTATTACAAGAAACAAAACCGAACAAAACAAACAAACAGATTCGAATTTCATTAAAACACAAAAATTTGTAGATTAATGAAAATGTCACATTAATAAATAATTAATTTATGACCTACTTGTACATTTATATGTAGAATGTATATACCAAACACACAAAAAAATAAAAACAAAAATAAAACATAAACACAAGAAAGAAAAAATGGAAATTTCCTATTAATACAAAAAACAAATATGTAGATCAATGACTTTCACTTAATGCAAATTTCCTCTTAATACAAAAACAAATATGTAGATCAATGACCACCAAAGAATAGAAAAAAAACACACAAGAGATAAAAAGAATTAACCGACGGCAACACTCATAATTTCAAAAAAGATCCTCGTTACTTAACACCTAGCCAATCATGCACATGACAATTTTTGTATAACCACCACTTTTACATTATAAGCAAACAACCGACGGTTGTTCTGTATATGCCACCAAAGAATAGAAAAAAAAACACAAGTAAAAAAGGGCTAAATTCGGCTGTGCCGAATCTTTGAATACCCTCCACCATAGGGGCTATAGATGATATACGTATATACTTAATTTTGCATGAACTGTAATATGAATATGTTTTGTCAATTTATGTAATTTAAATACCAAACTGCTCGGGAGGATGTTCAATAATCTGGGTAAAAATTGACAGACGGACAGACAGACAGACAGACAGAGAGACAGACGGATAGACAGACAGACGGACAGACAGACAGACAGACAGACAGACAGACAGACAGACAGAGAGACAGACAGACAGACAGACAGACAGACAGACAGACAGACAGACAGACAGACAGACAGACAGACAGACAGACAGACAGACAGACAGACAGACAGACAGACAGACAGACAGACAGACAGACAGACAGAAAGACAGACAGACAGACAGACAGACAGACAGACAGACAGACAGACAGACAGACAGACGGACAGACAGACAGACAGACAGACAGACAGACAGACAGACAGACAGACAGACAGACAGACAGACAGACAGACGGACAGACAGACAGACAGACAGACAGACAGACAGACAGACAGACGGACATACAGACAGACAGACAGACAGACATCGCTAAATCGACTTAAAATTGCATAAGGTTCACGAATATATATACTTTATGGGGTCTTAAACCTATTTTTCGACATGTTACAAACGGAATGACAAACTGATATATACCCTCACCATATATGGTGGAGGGTATAACAAGAGATAAAAAGAATTAACCGACGGCCACACTAACCACATAATTTCAAAAAGACCAAAAACAAATATGTAGATCAATGACTTTCACTTGATCATAAAAATTTTGTATTGCAACCCTTTTATATTATAAGCATACAACCGACGGCCACACTAGAAGGCAATTAAATCAATATGAGTCAACATCAAAAATGAAGGCAATTAAAGCATTTTGTGTCAACATCAAAAATGAAGGGCAATTAAATCAATATGAGTCCCCATACAAAAGCCATTAAATCAATATGAGTCCCCATACAAAAGCCATTAAATCAATATGAGTCCCCATACAAAAAGCCATTAAATCAAGTTGAGTCCCCAATCTCCTACTACTGTGGTGCTCCTGGAGGTATAAAGTGCCAAGTTATGTTCTGATGGGAGTAATTAGCCGTTATAGCTTAGTGCGAAGCTTGGATAAATTCTCGTAAGAGAATTTTAGATGCACCAACAAAGGTTGTACCGTTGTCTAAGTGTAAATGGAGGGGTCACCCTCGACGAGATACAAAACGACTAAAGGCGGCGAGAAATGCAGTTGTAGATAAATCGGAAATAGGTTCGAGATATATAGCTTTGGTAGAAAAACAAACACACATACGTAGCCTTTGGATATACGACACGCTCTACCAGAATAGCTTTTAATATCGAAAGGACCTGCAAAGTCAAGTCCAGTATGAGAAAGGGCCTTATATACATTCGGATACCAAACCTTTTGATGCACAGTAATGACTCGGTTTCGAACAGCCAAAATCTCAGAGCTAGTTATTACGTTGGATTCTCTCGAAAAGTTTGATCGGTATTTTGGATGGGTGCGAAAATAAAATATGTACACGTAGGATACATTGCTCGAGAGAAGGACAGATCATAAATATTACTAAAATAAGTACAATGAACTTTAATGATTTTTTTTCCAAATTTGTTTCACGCATGGTGAATTAAAATTAGAAAACATAATGTTTGCACTCTTAAGCCATTTTGACCCATGGCACCATAATTCTTTGTCCATAAAATCTTGCGGAGGAGCCCCATGGCTAGCTAAGTCCACAGGATTATTTTCGGAAGTGACATGTTACCAATGTTGGGGATCACTTATCTGTATTATCTTCGAGACCCTATTTGCGACGAAAGTCAACAAAGAAGAAGGAGGTTTTGCGAGCCAAGAAAAGACAATTGTAGAATAAGTCCAACAGAAAGTGAAATATTTTTTAACATCTAATCTTGGAAGTAGATTATCGACCATTTCAGCAAGGAGAACAGCTCCACAAAGCTCTAATCGCGGAATGCATAAGGTCTTAACTGGAGCTTCTTTCGTTTTAGAAGACAACAAGTGAGTGACAACGGAATCACGATGCACTATTTGGATATATAGTGCTGCTGCGTATGCTTTTACGGATGCATCGCAAAATCCATGGAATTGGACTTCAGAATTTTAAGTAAACTTAATCCAGCGTGGTATTCAAATATATCATTGATATATGAGTAATTCGATTGAAACGTTTTCCATTCAGAAAGAGAATCAGGAGAGAGGATATCATCAAAACCTGTGCCTTCTACCCATATTTTCTGCATGATAATCTTTGCTTGAACAACGCAAGGAGACAGCCAGCCGGCAGGATCGAACGATCGGGCGATCTGAGACAAAACTTCCCGTTTAGTGAACCTTGACAATTCCGGAAAAGGTTTTGCTACAAAGGGTATGTGTCAAACGGTAGCAAAGTGGCATGATAAAAAATATTTTTTCTATGGTGAAAAATGCAATATTCCTTATCGAGCTAAAGATCCTTTATTTATAAAAAATTTTAATTATAAATATTTATTTATCCCAATATTTGTCACCACATTGGGTGACTTCTTCAGGGGAAATTGTCTTTTTTTATAATTAATATTTTTATATTTTTTTTATTAATATTATAAAACTTCAAAAATTTCTATTCTTATGTCAAAAATTCTACTAGCCCTATGAGCAAGTGAAATTTTATTCACCTCAAAACTGTCAAAAATTTACCAAGAAGCATTTAACACACACTCAAAGTAAAATGAGTCCGATCGCGCGTTCCAACGGATACCCAATGTTTTTGCTCTGCTACTATCATCGAAATGCAAAAAATGAGCAGAAGGTATATTTAAAAGGACGTCTTTGGTATTTGCAGTCTACTTTCTCAAAGAAAATCCTGCTGATTTTAGAGCCAGGATTAGCTCGTTTCTAGCTTCTATGGCATCCAGAATAGAATGAGCTCCAGCTAGTGCGTCATTAACGTATGTACATAGAGTTTCGAAGAATATTGCTGACGAGTGGATATGTGTACTGAACATCATTAGCCAGTTGGAGCATTGTGCGGATGGCTAGGTATGGGGCACAATTTACTCCAAAGGTAACTGTTTTAAGTTCATAATACTGGACAATTTCACCTGGGTCTTTTCTGAACAAAAGTCTCTGAAAAGAGGTGTGTTCTGGATATCAGCATTAAAAACAAATCGGAAAAAACGCCATTTGATTAAGAGAAGTGTTAAGTCGTTTTTAAGCACGGGGCCTGTATGGAGAATATTATTAAGACTTAACCCATTTGATGAATAAGAGGAGGCATTAAAAACCACACGAACTCTGGTTGTTGTGCTTTCAGGTTTTATTATCGCATGGTGAGGCAAATAATAATATAGAGGAGATTTGGAAGGGTCAGGAGGAGAGACTTTAAACCAGGGTAGGGCGTTTAGTTCAATAATTGTTAAGTACCAATACCCACGCATTCTTATGCTCTTGCATTTAGTCGTCGGTGAGACAGCGACGAATGCACATGATCAGCGGATGCTTTTATATTTTTGTTCAAAATAATGATGACACTCAAAAAATATTGTATGTTAAAAAATTTTAATTTCTCAAACTTTCAAAAAACTGTACTTATTTTTGGAAATCAGGAAAATGTTGAGTATTTTAAAATATAGGAATATTTGAAACACTTTTTTTTTCAAGATAGGTTTAAAGATTTTGAAAACTTTCAACCTCTTCTAAATATTTTCGAAAACCCTTCAAATTCAATCTGAACTTCAAATTCAATCTGAACTTATAATACTTCGAAGCGAAGTTAATGTTCAAGAAAATATTAATGTATAAGAGTTTTGGAAAAATTTGGATGGCATAATATATCACGAACTTAAAAAAAATAATCTTATTTGTTTATCTTTATTTCCCTCAACTTATTTTTGCGAACAAATTTTTTCCGATTTGAAATTCATTTGTTCAAAACAACGAAACAAATTATCTTCATCACAATTAAAAAACATTTTACTAATTCGAAACTGCCATTAGAGTACAAATATAGAAGATTTTATTTAATAGGCCATTCACATAAATGAGATAAATAAACCTCTTGGCTTTTGTTCTTTATTATTTTACTATATAATGTTACAAAATGACATTATAGGGTAAAAGATTAAATAACAAAAACTAAGGGATTTATTTATCTTGTTCCTGTGAATAACCTATTAAAAAAATCTTGAATTTCTTTATTTATTTCTTATATTATTATTATATCATAATATTATATTATATTGTCCATCATGCCGTATGCTACTAACTGTCATTTATGAGTGTGCTTAAATAGTTTTTCTCATTTTTTACCCTCTCTTGCTCACTATTAATTAATGTTTTAAGAATATGAAATAATTGATGATATTCTTTAATATATTGATCATATTCCTCTTTGAACATGGAGTTTAGAATTAGCCTGACTTCATTCCTATAGAACTGTGCCATTGAACTCGTTCTAGACTGACCTAAATTCAACTTCTGAGGATACCCTTCTTTAAATGGCAATGAGATAATGTATCTGCCATTTTCATCCCTTTTGGTTGTTTCCACATACAAGTTTTCACAAAATTGGTCGGTGGAGGACAAAACGTTTATCGGAGGAAGATCCTCTACCTCTCAAAAGCGTGAAATCTCTTTTTCTAAAGAGATTTTACACATAAATGATGAAATAGTGGTGTTCGGATAGAAGGAATCAAGAGGAACTGGACCAGTTAGAATCCATCCGAAAACGGGTTTTTCTGCGATTAAGGAATTGCACATCTCGTGTTTTATGTTAGAGCACATTATAGATGGGAACACCTCCCCGCCTATTAATAAGTCAATCTTTGCCCCAAAATAAAACTTATGATCAGCTCGTTAACTCTCTGGAAGCCTGGAAAATTATGAAATAGGCATAGATTGAGACGGAAGTTTGTCTGTTATTTGTGGAATAATTAATGCATCAACTGGAATTTCGATACTTTCGTGGGATGGTGAACCGAGAATAAAAGAGCAACCACGCTGTGTATAAGCAGAAACAAAATCACCAAGGCCGGAAACATCCCAGTTTTTCGTTCGTCTATTTGAAGGCTTCACGAGCTTGGAAAATTTTTCGGAAATAAAAGATCCCTCCGAAACGGGGTCAATAACAGCGCGTGCCCTATATCTTTTACCCAGATGGCACACGTCAACGATGGCTGTATCTAGCAAAACAACCCTAGTGTTTCGGGTGAAGAAAGTATATTAGAGGATTTTGAAATTGAGAGAAATGGATGGGAGTTTGGGTTCAATGTCGAATTGGTGCCTGTACCAGGTGACTTAATTGTGGTATTGCCATTTGCATCTCCAGAATCTTTATGGAGCAAAGTATGGTGACGCTAGTCCAATTTTTTACAGTGTGTGCCTTTGAAAAACAGTTCATGCAAAAGTTCTGCCCTTTTATCTCGCTAAGACTTTGAGATTGTTTCATTTTCAAGAATGATATGGAATTCTTTCGGGGATAATGGACACTATGGATCTTTGGCTATTGTTTGAAAAGATTTCAAGCTTTTAGAAAAACCGGAAGTTTTTATTTTTAGATTTGTAAAATTAGTTTTCCTGGAATCACGGGACTCAGCTACCTACTCTAAAGTTCTACAACGATCGGTCAAAAAACCATACATTGTAGACCACTTTTGAAGTTTGGTTTTGTCAGATATGCTTTGTTACAATAAGTTAAGAGTGGCTTCTGGTAACCGATCATTAAAAATAAGAAAAAACAGTGGTTCCCAACTTACAACGTCGATACCATATAAGCGGAGAGCCGTTATAATAGCATTAATATCGCGTTGGAGGTGTCGTAGTTTGGTTCCCGACTCTGAATTAATGGAAGGGAGATTCAATAGAGTTCTTATTTTCTGATGCACTAAGACTTTTTCTTCATCGAAGCAGATACAAAGGCCTTTCTTAGCCTCGTCAAAGCCCTTATTGGTTAAAGGAGCTTTTGCGACGATATCGCGTGCTTCTCCTGACGTTTTGTTTGTCAAATGTAGAAGTTTTTCTATCGGACTGAGTCTTGAATTTCTTATATACACAGCCTCAAACAAGTCCCGGAATGTGGGCCAAGATGAATAATCTCCATCCAATTGCTTGATGTCGCATGGAGGCAGATGAAAGTGGTTTGACTCTGAAGTTTTGGAAGGAGTAAGGTATTCAATAGTTAATGTGTAATCTGAAGGGGGATCCTTAAAAGCAGACTCAGTAGCGCTATTCAGTATCTTTTTTTTTAGCGATATTTGTTATTGTTAAAAAAAGTAAACAACAAAATTATCGATTTTCCTATTCACTAGTTTGTTTTAACGATTATTGTTATTGTTAAAAAAGTAAACAACAAAATTGACTAGAATTTTTGTGTTGTTTATTGTATCGACAAAAAGTTAAATTTTTAAATTGAAATGTCGTTTGGCTTTTAATTTGTCGCAAAACGAGCCAGTTTTTAGTGCTCCATTAGTTAATCGCCGTATTCTCCGAGATTTGGACAAACCGCTTGATCTTACTGCAACAGAGTTTCAAAAGCTGTATAGATTAACTCCGGACTTGGCTGAAGATCTTGTTTTTCAGCTTGATTGTTAATTAAGAGGTTCCAGAATAACGGCAATATCGACTGAAAACGGGTAAATTGAGATATTATTAAGCTTAAATGGAATTTGTAAAAATAACTATGCTAGGTCCTCGCTGCTTTGCGTTTCTTTGCAGCTGGGTGCTACCAACGACCAGTAGGAGAACAGTGGGGAATTTCAATGAGCCAGTCGTCAATTAGTCGTTGCATACATCGTGTAACGGATGTAATCAACCACACAATGTTTGCAAGCTGCAAAAAGAATATTTGCTTCAGCAATTTCACCTTTTGTAGGAGGTACTATCGGATCTATTAATTCCACACATGTCTCTATTTTGGCCCCGAAAAATCATAAGGAGGCTTATGTCAACCATCATGGCTACTATTCTATCAATGTGAAAATGGTAAAAGCAAAATTTCATCAAGGAATCGACAATAAGATTATTTATTTTAACTTGCAGATATGTGATCCAAATCTAAAAATTTTAAAATGTGAATGCCAAATATCCGGGAGCACATCACGATTCCTACATTTGGGGTTCTTCAGCAGTGCGAAGGGTTATGCAGAGAAGTTTCGAAATGGGAAATCGCAACATGTTCGTAATTGGTAAGTTTTTTAATAATAAATTATATTTACTCATAACAAAAACTAATTATCCATTACAAATTTTTTCATTTAAGATATCTACAGGTGATTCTGGATACCCATTAGAGACGTGGGTCATGACTCCTCTACCCAACCAACCAGAGGGAAGTCCTAAATTTCGTTACAACGAGGCATTGTGTAAAGCTCGCAACCCAATTGAACGACTCTTTGGTGTCCTTAAAGCAACTTGGAGATGCTTATGGCAGCAAAGAATGATGTTGTATGATAACGGATTTGCTGGTAAAGTAGTGAACGCATGCGATGTGTTGCACAACATTAAATTAGCTGTACAAAACGTTACTGAGGATGAGTTATCAGAACCTCAAACAAGTGGCAATCTGGTAGCCCAAGACGCACCGTCCTCGACAGCAAAACGGGTCCAAGAAAGACTTATAAGAAATGTTTTTACATAAATAATAATAATTTTGTTTTTATTGAAAAAACTTTTTATATAAATAAAACTTTAAATCGCATATTCAATTCAGTCTTTTATTTCCATGTAAACAACAAATACAACAATGACAAAAATAATAATTAAAAAAAAATAAAAATAACAAAAAATAAATTTATTCTAATAAAAAAAAATTAAATTCAGTCCTGTTTTTATATTGTTCAGACTTGTGGTAATTGAGTGACCCTAATATTTACCTTCATTGTGTGAGCCACCTTAATGTTAAGTGGTTCAGATTACACGTGGGAATTAAAATTGTCCCATGAATATTAAATTCCATTAATTGCATGTCTTTTAAACATTGGTTAAATGGCCGTCAATTTTATACAAATTTAAAAGCAATTATGGTAACTCAGCAAGTTTTAGCATTCTTGTTCCTATTGGCTAAAAGGCCATAAATTTTAAGTCAGTGTAATTTAGGAAAGTAAGCATAATTTTAGTATAAATAAGTGATCAATAAAGAATAACTGAATCAGTTAAAACAAATTAATAGGCTTTGACTGTTCATTCAAATACCTCCTTTCAAGTAACAAGTGCTTGAAGGGAATTTCTAAGCAATACAAAATTAGTGTCAGTCCAAGTTCATGCGCTTGGATTGAATCCCCACTAATATAAACATTTTGGTGACCCCGACGTGATTTTAAGCTTCCCCCCACCAGTGGTAAGGGGCTTTCAACAATCTAAACACGCAACCTCAAACACTTGGACAGCAGTCCAACGCTATAACGCCTTCTACACCAGTGGAGGCCACAACAAGCAACAATCGATCCTCTACACCAAATTTATCAGTTCCAGCAATTCTGTTGGAGCATATACAACAGGCACCATAACATTGGTGACCAAATTCATCAGTTCCAGCATTTTTTTTTGGAGCATATACAACAGGCACCATAACATTGGTGACCAAATTCATCAGTTCCTGGATTTTAATCGACAAATCGACTAAACAATAGGCAAAGGCTACCATATACAATGGCAACGGCGAAACTGTTACTAGATATCCTACTGGAAACGGGCGAATCAATTCAAACGATTGTCCGAAACTTCAAAAAAGACTCTGAGGACAGAAAAGCAACCGAAGAATACTTTGAGGAGCGTATAAGACGACTATCGGAAGCTTGGGACCAGTTTGAGGCCAATGATACAGAATTACGTATGCTTGATGGAGTTAAAAGACTGAAGACAGAGCATGAGTATTTTACGGATGACTACTACTCAAAAATCAGTGAGTTAACAAACTCATATACAAAGTTATTTTTAACAGAGGCTAATCGTATAAAGGCAGTATCCCAACAAAAGCTACCAGCAGATAAAAACACTGGTGCTTCATCATTGCTTCAGCAGGAGTCTATTAAAGACCAAGGCTTGATCAGAAAGGCACAAGCTAGGATGATAGCTCTAAGCAGATTCTTAAAGGTAGAAACCACTACCGATGAAATTCAACCACTTCCATTCTACGACGTCAAACTGGCAACGATCAACAAACTTTGGGACCAGATCGAGGACTTATACGACAGTATATGCGAAAGTTTTGAGGATCCATTACTATCTGGTTATGACATCGACAGTTTTTATGAGTTAAACGACAAGGTTCAAGAGCGTTTGGTCAGCCTGTCCATAATGGCTAACAAGGTCCAAAACGACTGTAGAATTAGGCAAACTCATTTAAATCAGCCAACTCATTCACATCAGCCAACTCCTTCAAATCAGTCAACTTCGTCGTTACATTTGCTAAAAGTTACCATACCGAAATTTGATGGCGACTATTTGAAATGGCGACAGTTCTATGATTTGTTTTCTGAAATGGTGGATAAACAGCCGATTCCCACCATTCAGAAAATGTGGTATTTGAAAAACAATTTGTCAGGAGAAGCTGAACATCTAATTAGTCAACTTTCTCTATCCGAGACAAATTATAAAACTGCCTGGGGAACCTTACAGGATCGCTACAACAACAAGAGAATTTTAGTATCGAACCTCGTTGATAGAATACTCAACCAACAGTCCGTGACGTCATCTGCTCAATCTATCGAATCTATGCATGACACCACCAAAGAGTGCTTACTGACATTGAACAATTTGGAAATTGAAACATCTACTTGGGATGCAATACTTATACAAGTATTGATTAAAAAGCTTGATAAAAACACGCACATCAGGTACATGCAATCACTAACTAATGGTTCCAAAGGAAAAACCGACACAAAAGGCGGTTTCAACAATAATAACATCCAATGGACACAGCATTAGCATATGTAAATTATGCAATAACAGTAGCCATAAACTCTACCACTGCAACAAATTTCGCCAATTATCAGAAGAAGAACGACTACGCTGGGTACAACAACGCAAACTATGTGTCAACTGCTTCAGAAGTGATCACGCGTCAAAAAATTGCAAATCAAGTAATTGCAGAAAATGTGAAAAAAGGCACAACACGTGGCTTCACTTGAAGAGGAAAGACAACAACTCATCAAATCCCAGTTCAGGATCAAGCAGGGTCTTACGTCCTCATAAGACAAAAGGGGCGCCTGCCTCAAATGTCGTAGCAATTACATCAGTTCCAGCTACAGCAAAAACCAACGTCGCTGCGGGCCGTCAGGGCTATGTCTTGCTAGCAACAGCAAGAGTGATAATTACAGCCTCAAATGGTGCATCAGGCGAATTTGGAGCAGTATTGTATTCAGGATCACAAGTGAATGTTGTATCAAAACGTCTTTGCCAAAAACTATCCAATTCACCATCAGGAGCTTCACTTTACCTTGATGGCATTGGTGAAATCCAAAAGAAATCCAGGTATCGCACAAGCATTCAAATGAAGTCCAGGGATCGTTGCTTCTCAACGAACGTGGAAGCATACGTACTACCAAGTATAATTCCCGCACAACCAAGTCAACATATTGACATTTCATCGTGGGACATTCCCAATAACATTTATCTTGCAGATCTTCATTTTGACCAGCAAGAAAAAATTGATTTGCTACTTGAAGCAGAGTTCTATTACAAATTAACTAAAAATGGGATGATACACCTTGCTGATGATCTCCCAACCCTACAAAACACAACATTAGGATGGTTGGAGGAGGTGCAATAGGAAAAAATCCAATTCCTAACCCATTATGTGCACTTACATGTGCTATATTTGCCGGCACTTCATCGGTAGAGGAGGCTATAGAACAGCTCTGGAAATTAGATGAAATTGAATCCACAGGGAAAAATTTGTCGCCATCAGAAAGACAGTGTGAATCACACTTCAACCATAATACGCACACAACCGAAGATAGGCGCTTTATAGTAAGCCTTCCATTCAGGGAAAATCCAGCAGCATTAGGAGAATCCCATACGATGGCATATAATAGGTTCATAAGCCTCGAGCGTAGACTTCTGAAAAATGATAAGGTTCGAAATCAAAACGTTCAATTTATGCAAGAATATGAACAACTTGGACACATGCAAAGAATCAACCCCAACACCTTATTAGATCCCAAGTACTTCATTCCTCATCATTGCGTATTAAAACCTGACAGCACCACAACTAAACTCCGAATAGTGTTCGACGCATCAGCCAAAACTTCCACAGGTCACTCTCTTAATGACTTAATGTTCAATGACTCTCTTAATGACTTAATGGCCCAACTGTTCAAAGTGAGCTATTTTCAATTTTACTTCGTTTTCGCCTGCCGAAATTTGTCTTTACCACTGACATCGAAAAAATGTACAGACAAATATTAATTCATCCCGACATTCATCAATTTCAACTTATAATATTGAGGAAGGATCCATCATCACCCATCAACTACTACAAGCTCAACACAGTCACATACGGTACCCGGGCACCACCCTATTTAGCCACACAATACTTGCGAAGAATCGCCGACGAGAACATTGTCAATCATCCATATGGAGCGCAACTGTAAAGAGATAATTTCTATGTGGATGATGGCCTTGGAGGTTCAGATAGTCTTAACACAGCCATAGAAACACAAAAGGAAGTCATTATGATTCTGAAAAAACACGGCTTCAATCTCAAAAGATGGTGTGGAAACCATCCACAACTGCTAAAGAACATTCCACTCGGCGATCAGGAGGTGGATTTAGATTTTAGCAGTAACAACGCTAACACTGTGAAAACGTTAGGATTACTATGGGTGCCTAAAACGGAACGTTTTTGCGTCAAGGTAAAAATGAACCCGCTAAAAACTGTATCAAAACGTTCAGCGACGTCGGATCTAGCAAGGTTATATGATCCTCTTGGATTAGTGGATCCTGTTGTTGTGAAGGCAAAAATATTCATTCAACAATTATGGAAACTAAAGTTAGATTGGGATGAACCATTACCAAGGGAGCTTCAAACAGACTGGAATACATTTAGAACCGAATTGGATTGCTTAAACCACCTACAAATCTTAAGACATATCTTCAAGGTTGACATTCCAGTAAAAACGCAACTACATGTGTTTGCGGATGCATCTGAAAAGGCATTTGATGTAGCGGTATACATCCGTGCAACTCTTAAAGATGGAAGAGTTATTGCACGATTATTATGCGCAAAAACACGGGTTGCTCCATTAAAGCAACAAACGCTGCCTCGATTGGAATTATGTGCAGCCGTAATAGCTGCTCAATTAGTTCACAGGGTAAAATCGATACCCAAATGAAGGATCAGCCAGTATTCTTATGGACTGATTCTGAAATTGTTCTATCTTGGATAAACGCACAATCTTGAACTTTTCATACATTCGTTGCTAACCGAGTAGCTACAATTCAATCACTAACCTTGCCCAACCAAAGGCGCCATGTTCGATCAAAGGACAATCCAGCTGACGTATTATCCAGGGGGTTATCAGCAGTAAAATTGGATTCATGTGACTTATGGTCTTACGGGCCACCATTCCTACACGGAAGAGAAGAAATGTTGGCACCCTCGTTTTCATCACAACCACACATCCCAACTGACACTGACATTGAAAAAAGGAAGATAGCTCCAATCACGGCAGTCACCATCGTCAACGATGATTTTGTATATACGATTCACCACAGGAATTCCTTTAAGTCTCTACAAAGAATACTGGGATATGTCCTTAGATTCATCAAAAATTCGAGAATGAGAAAGCAAGAGCGGCCTATATGTAAATCATTAACTACAGTTGAACTCGATGATGCACTATTCTTGATAATACGAACCATTCAGGCTTCTGACTTCTCAGCAAAATTAAAACAACTCCAAAACCACAACGGAGTAGACAAAAGTAGTTCCATCAGCAGCTTATCACCATTCCTAGATGAAAGACGTATCCTACGAGTTGGGGGCCGACTTGAGGCGGCCATGTTACAGTATGATGCAAAACACCCCATGTTGATCTCACATAACTACCCTCTCGTCAAGCTGTTATTTATAATGATTCATGAAGAAAATAAACATTGTGGTCCTCAGGCGCTACTGAACATAATGATACAACGATTTTGCCCAGTAAAAGGAAAGATAATGGCAAGATCAACAGTTCAGAAATGCATCAGATGTACCAGGTCACGACCACAACTGTGCCAACAAATCATGGGAAACCTCCCACAAGCTCGGGTTTCACCTGCACGACCATTCATCAACGCTGGTGTAGACTACTGCGGTTCATTTTGGATCCACTACAAAATCAGACGAAAACGGCCAACAAAGGCTTATATAGCTGTCTTCTGTTGTTTCGCTACGGAGGCCGTGCATCTCGAATTAGTATCAGGCTTGTCTACTGAAGCTTTTATCGGCGCCCTAAAAAGATTCATTGGTCGCCGAGGTCGTTGCCAGAACATCTACTCTGACAACGCTACCAATTTCATAGGAGCCAGGAACCAGCTGTCAGAATTGTCTGAGAGCATTTACTCCAAAAGGGGACAGGAAACAATCATGTCCTCAACTAGTTCAAAAGGAATACAGTTTCACTTTATTCCCCTAAGAGCACCACATTTCGGAGGATTATGCAGCGGTGAAATCTGCAGCTCCTTCTACGCAACTGCAAATTTAACACAGGAAGAATTAGACACTGTAATAGTCGAAATTGAAGCAATTCTTAGCTCCCGTCCACTAACACCTTTATCAAATGATCCAGGCAACATTGAGGCATTTACTCCTGGACATTTTTTAATTGGCGAGGCACTTACATCACCAGTGGATAGCAGAGCAGTACCTATGAAGACTTCAACATTGTCACATTGGAACCTTGTATCTCGCTTAAAACAAGAATCCTGAAAACGGTGGACCATAGAATACTTAAACGAATTGCAGCAACGTAACAAGTGGAAAACGCAGTCCACCAACCTTAAAATAGGAGATATGGTAATCATCAAAGAAGACAATTCACCCGTTATGAAATGGCCTTTAGGAAAAGTTGTTCAAGTTCACCCTGGAGATGATGGAATTGTAAGAGTCGCTGAAGTAAAAACCGCTACTGGTCTATCCAAGCGACCAATACATCGACTAGCGCTATTACCCGTCGAAACAAACAACGAACAAGAAGAGGTTCCTAACAATCATCATAATGACCGTACAACAATAAATCAACATGACTCAAGTGAAGAGTGAAGAACCCAAAACTAAGAAGAAGAAAACACTATCAACCCATCTCAATCTAGCATTATTCATCATACTGTTGCTGTTTCCAATAGCATTTGGAACTCCAATCGAAAATAAGAAATTTGAATCAAGAGTCGGAATCCATTTTGAGCAAATTGGAACAGCAGCTATTTCAACTACTGAATGGAATTTATTCGTATACTATGATTTAGCGCCTTATTGGTCCGAAACAGCAATCCTTGTCAATGGGACAAGGTCATTGGAAAACGTGTGCAAGCTTATCACAACGAACACATCATGTCTCGGTATCATTGATCACTTTCGGCACATGGAGAGAGAACTAGATAACCGACTACTACGAGTTTAAAGAGGAGCACTGGATTTTGTTGGTAATATCGCCCATTCATTATTTGGCGTACTGGATTCAGAATACGCCGAACAGATGTCAGAAACAATAAAACAAGTCAATGGGAATGAATCGTATTTGCTAAAATCAGAACATCAATCGTTGATTCCACAATTAATATCATCCGGCAGAATCAAATAACAGCTAAGGTAAGATTTGAACAATTGGAGCAGGAAATTAAAATCTTCTCAAATGATATACATGACATCGAAAATGTGCTGTTTCAAGTGCAACTTAATCAACTATTTAATTCAGCTGTTCTTGAGTTAACATTAGTTGCAAACAACATAAAAGGCATACAATCATCAGTCCTTGACACTCTCATGGATACACATTATGGACCAATTAGTCCATGGTTATTGACTCCAGAAGTTACAAAATGAAGTTGATCAGATCTCACTCCATTCACCACCATCAATGAGTCTTCCAGTGACAGAAAAAACTAAAATGCTACAATTATTCAAACTCATGAAGGTAAAAGGCAGACTAACTCACCAACACGCTGTTTTTAAAATTACTCTACCATTGATTGAACGTGAAAAACTCCAGATGTTTCACTTGATTCCTGTACCCAACATAATGAATAATACAATAGTCTCCATTAAACCATGTGCTACGTTTTTGGGCAAATCTGCATCCCATGAGCAATACGTTCCTTTTACAAATTCAGAGTTAAGCGCCTGCGACACAATGGAACAAGGCGTGTTTCTTTGCTCCAATGTCCAAATCCGTTACAATTATGGTTCGGAAGTCTGTACATGCGAAATTAATTTATTCAACAACAAAACGACACCAACTTGTATCCTAGAGAAAACTAATATCCGATGGATACTCAGCAAAGGAAATCAATGGATATATGCTTCATCACCATCCGCAAGAGCAACAGCTGTCTGCAACAGGGAAATCATTCCTTTATCATTAAAAGGCTCTGGTTTACTGACTCTTGATCCAGAATGCATGCTAAAACACGAATTTGTCAATATGAACGGAAGAAAAATCATATCGAGCACATTGAGGTCCTCATAAACAAGTCTTGGCAAAATCTCAGACTTAATATTACCAAAGAACACTACTAGTTCCATAAACTACAAAGAAGTCAACTCAACAACCTTGGAAGGTGCATATGCCAAAAACATTAAGGACCTAACAACTCTACAAAGGTCACTAGAACAACATGATATCGCTAAATTACCCAATAAATTTAAGTCTCACCAGACGCACAGCCACACAATTGGCTATCTAGCACTTTTCCTGAGCAGCATTGCAATCATCATTCTGCTGTCAAAATACAAATGGAATCGAAATACACAACAACCGCACATCGAAGAACACGAGATGACACCTCTACCAATGTCACGCCAGCATTCCCAATTTAGTATTGATGTCTAGCAGCTGGAGGCGAGAATTCAACTGTTCATCAGAAACCAACATTCACTGCATTTGAAAATTTTATCATTTATCAACCTAAGTTGACAATAAAATTTAATTTATTTTTTTTTGGTTTTGATCGTCCGTTCAACGCGGGGGAGAATGTTCAGACTTGTGGTAATTGAGTGACCCTAATATTTAGCTTCATTGTGTGATCCACCTTAATGTTAAGTGGTTCAGATTACACGTGTGAATTAAAATTGTCCCATGAATATTAAATTCCATTAATTGCATGCCTTTTAAACATTGGTTAGAAGGCCGTCAATTCTATACAAATTTAAAAGCAATAATGGTAACTCAGCAAGTTTTAGCATTCTTGTTCCTATTGGCTAAAAGGCCATAAATTGTAAGTCAGTGTAATTTAGTGATCAATAAAGAATAACTGAATCAGTTAAAACAAATCAATACGCTTTGACCGTTCATTCAAATACCTCCTTTCAAGTAACAAGTGCTTGAAGGGAATTTCTAAACAAAACAAAATTAGTGTCAGTCCAAGTTCATGCGCTTGGATTGAATCCCCACTAATATAAACATATATATCAGAAATATAACAATAACAAAAATAATAATAACAAAAAATTAACTCATTCTTATAAAATAAAAATTAAATTCAGTCTTTTGTTTTCATATAAATAAGAAATATAACAATAACAAAAATAATAATAACAAAAAATTAACTTATTCCAATAAAATAAAAATGAAATTCAGTCTTTAACTTAAACTAACAAAAATAAAAAATTAAATGTATTAAAAAATAAAAGAAAAACATTAAATTCACTTTGTGAAAAAAAAAATAATTTATCACAGGCCATTTATAGCATTTGCCACATTATTAATTGCGTTGGCTATTGCAGTTCCCATATTTGTTATGGCCTCCGCCATCATTTTGGTGCTTTCAATAGTTGCAGCATTTGATTCGGCTATCATCTGTTAAAATTATGCGAAGATACGAAAAGAAATTAAAAAAAACTTCCAATTTGGGTGATATATTAAAGAAATTAACATAAATTTGAAAAAAATACCTTTAAAACATCGGCTTGTTTATTGGCGATTTCCAAAAATTTTGCTTTTGTATCGTTCTCATCATCTTCCACATGCTTTCTCTTCAAACCTCTTCTTGGCGTCTGTCGCGGAATTTTGGGAGTATCGGTCCTCAACTCTTTTGGTTTTGCAGACGAATTAGAACACGACGGCATTTCCAAAATGAAGTCTTCATCTGCTTCTTCTAGACGCACTAATGATGAAAAGAATTATAAATATAGATAGGAAATGATATAGAAAATTTACTTTACTACAACTTACTTCATCCATAGGGATATTTTCGAAAACCGACTCGTTTCCCTCGATGTAGTCGCTCCCAATAATAGCAATCACACGCCTTTCTAATTCAGTGACTGTCTCCTGACTTAGTGGTTTGTTCCCAGTTAACGCTTGCTCTTTTTTGCGGTCCCTGACTTTTATACTAGTACGACTTTTCAAGTCCCTCCATACCTTTTTATGCAAAGAATTTAGTAACACTTCTAATAACAGAACAATATTTACTTATTGTGTGCCATTGGTCAACAGAATTCACTGCTCCGCCAAGACTATAGAGCAGTTCTGTCAATTCGCCCCACTTTTTGTCACATTCGACTTTTCCGTGGAGCTTCTGAAATTTACCACCTGCTAGTCCTGGGTTTTCTAGCATGAAGTCAGCCATGTGGTTAAGTTGCTCGGCTGTTGCGCGACACCTTTTAGCTCCTAAGATAGTAGTCATTTTAAAACAATACATAAAAGAAATTAACAAACATAAAAATAATAAATACACATTTTATTTTACTTACCTTGTGCAACAATTAATAAAATAATAAAAATAAATAAATTAAAAGTAACAAATAAAAAAGGACGCGCTCATTTCTTCTTTTTTTCTATTCTTCTTTGTGGTTTTCGTTTATTTTGACATTTCGTTTGACAGATATGCCACCTGTTTCTAATTTATATAGATAAAAAGCTAATGTTGTCGACTATTGTTAAGGTTTACTTAGCAAATTACATAATTGTTAGTGCAAACAACAAAAGTTGTCGATATAATTAACAATTGTCGGATCGTTAAAAGTTACTGAATAGCTCTACAGATCTCCGAGCATCAGAAAGTTCAGACAATTTCGCTAAAAAATTCCAATATGTAATGTATTTGCTTCGATATTTGACCTTTAATGACTCAAGATCATTATGATCATTGTCATTCTCTTTCTCGCCATCAGTTTCCGCATTTAGTTCGCTCTCAACATCGAAAAGAAATTTCTCGTACGCGGATTTAATACGAGACCAGGTGGTCTTAAGCTCATGTTTATGTAGTTCGATGGCATGAAGAGTGTTGACTGGAAATTTGTTATCATTCAAGTCAGCTTCAAACTCAACCAAACGGATAAAATAAATTAAATTTTAAACGTAACGAAGCGTGGATAAAACTTTAAGTTTTAGAAGGAAACTTGTTTCAGTCGAGAGAAAAAACTTAAAATTTAAAACGGTATATTTATTTAAAAATTTGCATTAAAAATAAAGATAAATCTGTAAAAGTTACTGAAAAATTATAATTTTAACAGAAAGTCTGCTAAGTTTGGACCAGAAACTTTTGCTAATTTAAGAAAAAAAATAGCTTAACAGATATTGTATAATCGCATTTATAAAAAAGGAATTAGTAAATTTTTCTAATATTACCAAAAGGAGAAAATTAGTTAATTATTATATTAAGAATCAGTAACGAAAATTAAAACAGATTTAGAATTTGTAAAAAGGAATTTGAAAATCAGAAAAAAACAATGTATGTACAGTAATAAAGAAACTTTAAAATTTGAATAAAATTAAAAAAATATCTATTTATAAACCGAGAAAATGAATCACAAATCAAACAAGTCATGTTTGTCAATTCGCACCATGAATATCAATAAATATTAAAACTTTTATCGTTTAATTATCTGCAAAAGCAATTTATCAAAAGATCTCTATTGACGAGAAACACAAAAGAAAATAAGTCAAAAAAGATTATTCGTCGTGGATTCGGCACAAAATTAAAAAAATAAGTGGAATAATAAAGTTATCAAACATTAATTTCATCAAACTTTCCTTGAGCTGTTAAAAATACAGTCAGCTGTTTTACTCGTAGAATACGTTTGGATATACCCTTAAAGTATCTTTTAGAAACGCAAAAAACCAAGAAAGTTCAATGAACTTGGAAAAATTTGGAAGTTATTTTGGAAAATTTCAAAATATTGGAAATATTATGTTTTGTAAAATAAACAAGAACAGCTGTTTTTGAAATATCAAAATTTACACCCAATCTTTGTCAGTAATACCCCAGACCACAAAATTTTAAGTGATCTGAAATATAACTTGGTGACGGATTAAAATACCTAGTCTTCTTTTTAATGATTTTCTTATTATAGCTGACGGTAAAAATTGAATGTAAAATAAAAATGTTTTATAAGCTATGAAATAAAAAGAAGAATATTCAAATAGATATTTTCCTCTTTTACCGCTGTTCAAATAAATGCCACTGAAATATTTATTTCGAGGAAACTTATTCGTCTATTATTCGAAATCTCTATGTAATTTTTCCTTAACAAACCTAGGAAACTTAAAGAGACTTTGTGTTTGAAAATAAAGGAAAACTTAGTGCTCCGAAGAAAGAAAAAGACTTATTAATAAAAATTTTTATAAATGAATAGTATTAGTAGGATTTTAGATCATATAATCATATTGTTTTTATAAATTATTTTATTGTAAAGAAACATGAAAATTTTTATAAGTAAATTATAGAGAATAAAAATAGAGAAATTCCACAGAGCCAGCAGGATAGAATATTTAGTTTTTCCGGTTGACGCTACCCAACCTTATCAATATTAATATAATAAAATACATATGTAAAATAGTGCCTTTTAGTTAGTTTTTTATTAGTATTATTGAATTTTATATTTTTTAAAATAAAATTAATAAAAAATAATATGGAAATATATACAGTCAAGAATATGTTTTTACAATAAAAGATAACAAGAATTTTTCATTAATTAACTTCAACCAATGTATTTTATTTATTTAATTAAAGATTTTTTAGTGCAGATGAGTTAAGGAATGTTTTTACTACCAAATAACGAAAACAAGAATATCACATACAGATTTACACAATTTAAAAAAGAACAAAAATCAAAAACACTTCAATATTTTCCTGTCAAGAAATTCGTTGTACATATTTCGACGAACTGTTTTAAAAAGCTATATTTCGGGGTTTAATACTTCGTATGGCCTCCGTTGGCATTTGTAACGGCTTGTAGTCTGATTTTCATTGAACTGACTAACTTCACAAGGTCGTATTCACTTGGAATTTTATTCCATTCCTCCAATATTGCACTTTTTAATTCATTACGGGTTTTGGGCTGCCTCTTTGCAACTTTTTTCTTTAGATATGTCCATACATTTTCTATGGGGTTCAAGTCTGGACTCTGAGCTGGAGTATCCAATACTTGTTTGCAAATGTACAGCAGCCACTAGTTCACTAGTTGATTTTGTTCTCAACACAAAATATTCCAAAATAGTACCAAAAAGAATAAAAACAAAAGAAATGTTGGAATTACTATATGGAATAATTTATTTATTTAAACAAGAAGGATATATACTTCATTTCTAACTGATTTGACATTAAGTTGAGGCATCAATGCAGAAAAGAGATAGAAAGCTAATTTTTTAACTTTGTTTCCCTAACAGCATTCAGCTTTCATATGTAAAAATATCTAGGAATCAATGGGGATAATATGGGGATTAATGGCGAAAGTTTATCAGAAATTCCATGAAATTCCTATAAGCTCGTTTGTGTTCTCTGTGTGATTTTTATTCCAAGTTTTGAAAAGTTTTCCTTGTAGACTTCTTGTATTAAAACGAGATTCCCTTCGGGGATTTTTATACCATTTACCACGGAAGGATTCAGTTTTTTCCTCAGAATTTCAGTTAAAATTCCTCTGTCGAGTTTCTTTATTTTTATGTAGTGTCTTTGGAAGCTATCGTGAGGGTTATTTGAGTAATTAGAATCAATTTTCCTGGAAAATATAATTTGGTTTCGGAAAGCATTTATTAAGGCATCGCAATGTGGTATGAGCTGGGAATAATCTTCCTCAGCACTGTGTTGGGAACCGTCTGATGATGTTAGTACATTTAGCTGTAGTGATAATTGGGAAAGAGCATCGGCCACAACGTTCGTCTTTCCGGGCTTATATATAAGTTTATAATTGTTTTCTTCAATCCAGGCCTTCCATTTTTTGAGTTTAGCGTTATTGTTGGCATTACTTAGCGCGAAGGTTAATGACTGGTGATATGTCAGAATTCTTACTTCCCTGGCACCATAAAGGTACATACGAAGTTTGTCGAGAGACCATATTATTACCAGCATTTCCCTTTCTATGGTGGAATAATTCTCTTCGGTTTCGTTCACAGATCTGGATAAGTAAGTAATGTGACGATCCTTTCTGATTTCTCCTTGAGAAATAACGGATCCTATCGCAAAGTTGGACGCATCTTTGTTTAAGATAAATGGTTTTTAAAAGTTGGGAGAAGCTAAAATTACCAATGACATTAAAAATTCCTTCAAGGTTTTAAACGATTTTAGGGCCTTATTTTCCAAACTTACGACAACGCGTTTTGATTAGTTTGCCTTGATTTGTGCGTTCGATCCCCTAGTGAGGTTTGTGAGGGGTTTTGCAATAGTCGCAAAATCTGGAATGAAAAAAAAGCTTTTTAGATCCTTAAGGTTTCTAGGGACTGGAATTTATTGTATTGCACAAATTTTAGCTGGATTTTGGTATACTGTATGTCCGAGAAATTCTACACTTGTTCTTAGAAATTTGGATTTATCCAGATTTACTTTTAGAGTAGCTTTGTTTAATAGAGAAATACTTTACTTAGATTTTCCATGTGATCCTTTTTATCTCTACTATAAACTATTATATCATCGATATAAACAGATCAGGATTTTCCAAGTAACGGTAGTAACACATCATTCATCATACGCTGGAAAATTGAGGGTGCATTTCTGAGGCAGAAGGGTAGTCGCACAAATTCGAATTTTCCATTGGTCGTAGAGGAAGCGGTTTTTTTGATATCGCTCTCCTTCATCCTAATCTGATGGAACCCAGAAGTTAGGTCGAGAGCAGTAAAGTACCTGCTGTCTCCCAAATTTGAGAGTGTAGTGTTGATGTCTGGGATCGGATACGTATTGGGTATGGTGATCGCATTTAATCGTTTAAAATCTACAATTACTCTGTATTGTTTTTCACCACTAGGTTTCGGTTTTTTTGAAACAATCCACAGAGGTTAGTTTTAGGGACTTTTAGATGGTCTTACGATACCATATTTGGGCTACATGCTTTTCTACTTCAGTTCTAAGATGAATCGACTAATGGTATGATATGGGTTCACTTGTCGAACGTTTGTTTCGATAACACCACTGTCCGAGACTGGGCCAAGTATCGCGCTGTATTTATTTATAAATTTTCCTATTTCCTTGTCCTCATGGCGTATCGTTTCAATGCAGTTGACCTATTTTGTTTCCTGGATTTAAGTAGAATTGTGACCCCATTGTAAAATTTTAGTGTGTTATTTTTCCTGTTAATTATTGCCTCGAGTTCCTTAAGGGTATCATCACCTATGATACCAAGGCTTCTAAAAAATTTGCCTACAACCTTGTGAGTAATTAAAGGCTCACCTGTCGCCGATCGTATTTTAAACTTGGAATGTACAGTAGGGTGGGTCGATAAAATAAACTTGCACCAGTTACCCCCTAGAATTAAAGATAATGCGAAGACGATCTCAAAAAAATTTTTTTTTCCTTTGACCCCGCGCTTTAAGTTTTTTGTTTCCTATAATATAGTCCGATCGAAACGTGTATATATTATTGTTCTTGGAATGACAACAGCTACATTTTCCACTTTGATCACTTTTGACTCCGACGCACAATGGTTCAGCTTTGTTAATGTAAAAAAAAAAATCTGTAACATTAAATCCGATGGAGAAACCCCTAATTCCTAAAACGTTTTGTAGCTTGATATTCAACCGCATAAAAGATACAAAGTATCTATCTCTTTCTAAATATTAGTCCGAAAACTGATGTCAAAAGTCCTAAAAATGTCGTGGATACTATTTCCGTCGATAACATAGAATTTTTTCTTATTGTCATTCCTACGTTCATACTGTGAAGGTTGTATGTACTACATAAACTTTGTAAATAAATTTATTCCAAAATTCTAATTTCATTTGGGATACTTTTGTTATTTCTGAGAAATAAAATCAATTGGTGATTTTATTTGCACTCAGAGCCTAAACCTTTTACTCCAGGTCTCCAAGCAGTCCATTCTCCATTACGGTATATTTATACTTTCACATAATCATGTGGTCCTTCGAACCGGATTGTTTTTGTAATTGGATACTCTCTGAGATTCTACCTATTGGAGTAAATACATACCAGTCAACGTCATCATCTAATTGCTTACATCACAACAACAGTAAAAACAGGTTCGTTAAATTTTGCTTTTTCCATATATTGTGTTTGATAGCGCGATTAGTTGGTTTTATTTTTCCTACAATGTCATTCCCTTTTATCTGCTAAAACGGTACACCACGCGTGCCACCATAAGCCATTTTAAATATAACAACATCCAAATACTGAGGAAAAATATATAAATATACAAAATATATAATATATACAAAAAGTTATATAATCCGTTATGGCCGAAAAAAATATATGTATTTACATATAATTAAAAAAAATATATATACGAGGTTGAAAGGTGAAACGGTATTTTTTATTTTTTTTATTCTGAACAAATTTAATTTAAATTAAATAATCCAACGAAAGTGTGCCAAGAGGAGGGGAAGGTTTTTGTCTCCACGGGAATGTGTACCATCAAGGAATCAAAAGGAATTTTAGTGGAGCTAAAACGAAAAATTAAAGATACTTAATAAGATTGAAAGTTGGTGAGTTGTCACAATTGTCATACATTACAACAAGCTGATTTTATTTTTAAAGTTGCATTGTCAAAATTGTTTTCGTAGGGACGTGATACTTTTGTTACAAAGGTTTCTTCGAAAAAGAGTCTGCATTCACGTTTCGAACATGTATGATCAAACTTTGCGTTTTTTTCCAGATCATGCATGATAGAATAAATACTTAAAGAATATTTTCTCTTTTTCCAGATCTATGTTATGCCTTAAAATTTGTTCACACACATACTTTACTACAAGCTTTCGTTAAACTTCCTCTCTAATACAATACCTGGGATATTTAAGATCTCTTTAAAAGTTTTACTCTTATGATTTGACTCCTCCTTAAAAAATTTAATCTTCTTAATAATATATATATTCTCTTACTTCTGTTGATCTCTTTGTTTTACTACAAACAAACACACATTTTCGTACATCTTAAATTGTTTTATTTTGTGTACATTAAACCAGTGCTGGAATATTTTGAACGTTAAACTTATTATCCAACAAGAATTTAATTTTTATCCACTATAATTATAAAATTTAACAGGAAAGGGGAAACTAGTACCAGTATTTTAAAGGGTCGCAGAATAATGCTAAATATTGGGATTCAAGAAACTTATTTTCTTAAGTTTGATAAATTTTATGAATTCAGATTTTCCATCCCTGATATAGACTAGTGTTTTTTATGACACTTTGTTTACATTTTTTCGAGATTAAGTAAATTGAGAAAATTCCTCAAAAGATTTTTTTTTCCAAAATTGTATTAAACGATCTTCAGGTTTTTGATTTTTCGGTTCTAGATACTTTTAAATTCAGAGTGCACATCGTTTGCTGAAATACTAAGTGACCCAGTGCGATTTTTTTTTTTTTTTTTTTTTTTTTTTAGAATTTTGGAATAAATTTGTTTACAAAGTTTATGTAGTACATACAACCTTCACAGTATGAACGTAGGAATGACAATAAGAAAAAATTCCAAAATTTCCAAAATTGTATTAAACGATCTTCAGGTTTTTGATTTTTCGGTTCTAGATACTTTTAAATTCAGAGTGCACATCGTTTGCTGAAATACTAAGTGACCCAGTGCGATTTTTTTTTTTTTTTTTTAGAAAGGTAAAGGAGGAAAATACATTTTCAGAATATACTTTTATACTGTTAATACATTTATATTTGAGAAGATCGTTGTTGAACTTTATTCAGTATCCAAATTATTAAAAGATTTTATTTCTACATTTTGAAGTATTTATTATGTATTTTTAAAATATATCTTCTATTATTTGGTAAAGCTTTTATTTTTATATTAAATTCTATTTTATATTAAAAAGTATATGTATATTTCCTATTTTTAAATCCTTATAAAAAGTATATAAGAATTTTATTGGATTTATTTCAATTTGACTTCAATTTGTTTTGCGAAATTGAGGAAGTTAATTGAAAAGTAAAGCAGACTTTTTAGACTTGGAATTCAATATTTTCGTCTAATTGCGAACTATACTACAGCGGTGTTCGAACTAATACACCTTTATTAAGGTTTTCCTATCTATAATTTCTGACTAGATTTGTGTTCCACTTACTCCATTTTCGGGTTTTCTAATTTTGAAGTTTGGCTTTTACCCTTGTCTGTCCAAAATGTCACTCGACAATTTTATTCGGTTGGCCGATCGTTTGGTCGAATTCGAAGCTGACCTCAACGACAAGCAGATGCCCATTACTTCTTGTCATTCCATTGATATCCATAAAGAAGAGCTAAAGAAATGTTGGGTCAATGTCAAGTCTGCTTATGATGAACATCTTTGTAATCAGGATAACGAAGAAGATGACGATAAGGAAAAAGGTACCGATTTAGAGATTCTGAAGGTCAAATATAAGAGTACGTATATAACGTTTTGCCGGTGCCTTACCAAACTATCGGAAGCTTACGAGGACATACAGGCGAAAAGAGTTCCAATGCCCACACAATTTCCAGACTTTCAGGACCTCGAAAACAAAATTTCAAGGGCAAGGGATTCCAGTTACGGGTTTCAGCTCCCACACTTTAAGATTGAACCTTTTGACGGGGACTATGCTTCTTGGCCTAAATTTCGCGATCTATTCACTGCTCTTTGCATAAATAACTCCAGAGCCAGTGGTATTGAGAAATTGTTCACTCTAATTGCGAGTACAAAGGGCGAGGCAAAGGTTATTGCTGAGAAGACTGAAATGTCCAACGAGGGTTTTGAAAACGCGTGGAGTAGCCTTTACAGGCGATATGAGAACAAGCGTGCGTTAATTAACGGCCAGCTTACAATTCTTTTCAATCTTAAGCCTATTCGCTCTGAATCACGCATAGCAATTAGAAATCTACAGGGCGACATAAGCTCATGTATTAGTACACTTAAGTTTTATGGGATTGACGTATCAAGTTGGAACCCCCTGTTTGTATTCGTGTGTAGAAACTGCCTCCCTGATGAAACCTTAATCCACTTTGAGCAAACTGTCTCAGATAAGACCGTAATTCCTGAATGGTCTGCATTAGATTCTTTCCTAACTGATAGGTGTAGAACTTTAGAATCGGTTTCGAATATTCGTAAGCCATCGACTATACAATCAGCAGGCTCTAATTCACAAGGCTCTTCCAAGACTTCTACCAACTCGAAAAAGATAAATACTTTTCAGACTAAGGTTGGTGATCCAAAGTGTCCTTTATGCTCCAAAGAATCTCACGTGATTCGTAAATGTCCTCGGTTTCTTAAAATGGACATGGAACAGAGATTTTCTGAAATTAAGAAGCAACGTCTTTGCTTGAATTGTTTTTCTAAGGCGCATGCAGTTAAAAGCTGCACGAGCAAACATAGCTGCTTTAGATGTCAAAAACGACATAACACTTTACTCCATAGGGACACAGCGAACCCAAATCAAAATACCCAGTCATCCACTCAAATGCCTGGTTCTGGCAACTTGAATCCGAATTCAGCTTCATTCTCTTCTACTTCGAAGTCTCCTTCCATTCAGTCCACTGACAATCCGGGGTCCAGGGTACAAATGCAATGGTTGACATTTGTCATCAGGGTGAGGGGGTGAGAGCTCGCGCTCTCATTGACCCCTGCTCTGAGGGATCCTTTGTTTCCGAAAGCATTTTAAAGCTTTTGAAGTTGCCTAGTAGGTGGACTAGGCCACGGGATGTTTCCGGCATGGGTGACTTTGTTTCAGCATCACCTCAGCGAATGTGTTCGTTTATTCTTGGTTCCCCATTAGACTATAGTGTTGAAATCCCAGTTAGTGCATTGATCGTTCCACAGGTGTCAGCTAGTCTTCCTTCCAGGCCTATCGATTCTACATATTTTTCGGATCTTCCGCAGATTCAACTTGCTGATCCCCAATTCTATAATAGTTCGACTGTAGATATATTAATCGGTGGTGAGTTGTACCCCTCTGTGATGCTTTCGGCGAACAAACATGAGGTTTGTAATTCCTTAATGGCGCAAGAGTCCATTTTTGGATGGATTCTTACTGGGCCTGTTTCCCCTGATTCATCTGGCTCAAATTCAACTGTTGCTTCATTTATGTGCAAAGTTTTCATTGGATCGACAGATTTCACGTTTTTGGGAGGTGGAGAACCTTCCAAGGAAGAACTTTATATCTCAATCTGACAAATTTTGCGAAGATTTGTTTGTTAAGACTACAAAAAGAGATAAAGATGGTAGATACGTCGTTTCTCTTCCGTTCAAGGAGGGATATCCTCATAAATTATCTGTCGGTCCATCGAGGACCAGCTCTTTAGCACAATTTTTTAGAAATGAGGCCAGATTGCTTCGTACACCTAATTTTAAGGACGAGTACGCAAAGGTTATTTGGGAATATTCCGATTTAGGCCATATGTTCAAGGTTTCTCCTCCCGATTATTTTGATTCTTCGGCTGGAGCTCTGTTGCATCATTATTATTTACCTCACCATGCGGTTATAAAGCCGGAAAGTACAACGACAAAGGTTCGTGTGGTATTCAATGCTTCGTCTTCATCTTCAAATGGTTTAAGTTTAAATGATATTTTACATACGGGCCCAGTTCTTCAAAGTGATTTGACACTTCTACTTCACAAGTGGCGTTTTTACAAATATGTTTTCAATGCGGATATTCAGAAGATGTATAGACAAATCCTGGTCAATCCAAATCATACATCTTTTCAGAGGATCCTTTTCCGAGATAATCCGAATGATAAAGTTCAAGATTATGAACTTAGAACTGTAACATTTGGTGTCAATTGTGCTCCATATTTGGCTATCCGCACGATGTTACAATTGGCGGATGATGTTCAATCCACTTATCCGATTGCTAGCGATATTCTTCGCAATTCAATGTATGTAGATGACGCCCTTGTGGGTGCTCATACTATTCCAATGGCAATCAAATCCAGAAACGAACTTGTCAATGCTTTAAAATCAGCAGGTTTTTCCTTACGAAAGTGGACCTCTAATTCAAAGGACATCCTTACCGGTATACCGTCTGACCACATGTTGTATGAGGACTTTTTGGACTTCGATGACAGTAGCACAGCAAAGATGTTGGGCGTTCGCTGGAACGCCCTTTCTGATTCATTTTAATTTTTCATCAAACCATTTCCAGAGACCGGTAAATACACTAAAAGGGAATTTCTTTCACAAATTTCAAAGTTGTTTGATCCAGCCGGCTGGCTAGCTCCTTGTATTATACTAGCGAAGATTATTATGTAGAGAATATGGATAGAGGGTACGGATTGGGATGAGGTCCTTTCTCCCGATAAGTTTTCTCAATGGAGAAATTTCAAATTGAGCTATAAGTTTTTGAATAAAATCCGAATCCCTAGATGGGTTAAATATGTTCCCAATGCCAATGTCCAATTCCATTGCTTCTGCGATGCCTCAGAGAAGGCATACGCTGCCGCAATTTATATCCGTATTGATAACGGTAATTCCATTTCATCGCATCTGGTTTCTTCTAAGACACGGGGGTAACCAGCTTGTCCTCCGGACTATAAGAACCCAATATTGGATACCAAAAGTGAAAAATTTAATAAAGACTACCATAAATAAATGTAAGCCTTGTATACTATACAAAAGGAGGTGTCAAAAGCAGATAATGGCGGCGCTACCTCCTGAAAGGTCCGAACTATCCCGTCCCTTTACTCACACAGGACTTGACTTTGCGGGCCCCTTCGACATTAAAAGTTACTCCGGCAGAGCTTGCCGCGTTACAAAGGGATACGCTTGTGTATTTGTTTGTTTCTGCACAAAGGCAATACACTTGGAGGCTACATCCGATTTGTCCACTGCTGCATTCCTAGCTGCTTTTAACCGATTCGTATCCCGCCGCGGGTGTCCGCTCCATTTGCATTCCGACAATGGCACGACCTTTGTAGGAGCTTCCAGAATTCTAGCAAAGGAATTTATTCGTACTTCACACCAGACAATTACCGCTGACTATGCGCATCAAAATATAACCTGGCATTTCATTCCTCCGGGTGCTCCACATATGGGGGGATTATGGGAGGCAGGAGTAAAAAGCTTTAAAGCTCACTTTCGTAAGATATCAGGATGTTTCAAGTATACGTTCGAGGAATTCTCAACCTTATTAACCAAGATTGAAGCGTGTCTGAATTCTAGGCCTTTGTCTCCGCTTTCTCAGGATCCTTCTGATTTGTCAGCTTTAACTCCCGGGCACTTTCTTATTGGATCTCCGATACTAGCCCCTATAGACCCAAAGACCAATGAGACAGCGAGATCTATAGTCAATCGTTGGCATCGGCTAAAATTTGTCCACCAGAACTTTTGTACTCGTTGGAAAACTGAGTACTTAAAAGAATTGCAAAAGAGGGTTAAATGGCAAAAACCGGGGAATAATCTCACCGAGAACGCTCTGGTCATTATAAAAGAGGAGAACCTTCCTCCAAATTCTTGGCGTCTTGGCAATAACGAGGCCAATTACTAAATTAGTAGTGCTATCGTCAGAATAAAAGTACATTTCTTTCCTTTACGTTTATCTGTCGCTTTATTTCCTACCTTTACATCTTTTAGCTTAAAATGCCTAAAAGGTCCACTGGTAAACATGACAAAACTGGTCAAGCTCGTCGACATACCCCACAATCAAACCTCCCACTAAACTACAACTCATTTCTATGTAAAATCTGCAATAGACCTCATCCTCTGAGAACTTGCAAAAAGTTCTTATCCATGAATATTACGGAACGTATACGGGCTGTTCAGGCTCATAAATATTGCACTAATTGCTTGGCGCACGATCATTCTAAGGGAATATGTTTTACCAAACACGGCTGTAAGAGGTGTAGAAAGTTTCACCACACACTTCTCCATATAAATCCAAGATTGATTCCAGAATCTTCAACTTCGTCAACACATTCTCGTTCTCCATCGCCACAGCCCTCGTCATCTAGAAGCGTCCGTCCAAAGAATCGTGCGCCTTCAGTAGCACCAACATCGAAACTATCATCACTCACAGCTATTTTGCGTCAGAATAGCGTGATTTTGCTTCCTACTGTGCTAGTTAAGTTGAATACAACAACTTCTCACGCCCGTTGCCTTCTGGACACTGGCTCGCCTATAAGTCGAATTTCCAAGCAATTTTTCGAAAAACTTCGTTTAACCACGTTGACGTTACAGGATGAGACTATATGTCCATTGACCTTAAAATCAAAGTTTGATTCCAATTCGAGAATAGAAGGAACTTTTCGGGTTGACAATCGTCTCACTCTGCTCACTCCGACTCAGTCACTGCCAGAATCTTTCAAAAAAAATTTCCGCGATCTATTTCTCGCTGACTCCAAGTTCTATGAGTCAGCCGGTATTGATGCTGTTATAGGGGTGGATCTTTATCCCAGGTTATTTGTGAAGGGGTCATTTGTAAAACAGGCTACCCAACTGCACAGAGTACCATATTTGGATGGACCATATATGGCTCCTGTTCAATTTGAAAATAACGCTCTATCAAACACAGTTATAAGCAAAAATTAAACGCTCCTGTATCTTTAAGATACTATACATATATATATATATAAGTAAACTACTTGAATTGAAATTTAACTACGTAAATTGTTAAGAATTTGAAATGAATACACTCTTAAATTTTATAATTTTTATTTTAAAAGCCCATATGTATGTATATCCCTTATTAATAAGTTCGACTACAAGGTATCTATGGCCCTAAATTACAAAGTATCGACGATATTTGACTTGTTTGCACATACACTGCAAGGCGGGCGGTAATGTTAATGTCAAAAAAAAACATCTGTAACATTAAATCCGATTGAGAAACCCTTAATTCCTAAAACGTTTTGTAGCTTGATATTCAACCGCATAAAAGATACAAAGTATCTATCTCTTTCTAAATATTAGTCCGAAAACTGATGTCAAAAGTCTTAAAAATGTCGTGGATACTATTTCCGTCGATACCATAGAATTTTTTCTTATTGTCATTCCTACGTTCATACTGTGAAGGTTGTATGTACTACATAAACTTTGTAAATAAATTTATTCCAAAATTCTAATTTGTGTTGTTTTCATTTTCCCTATTCTTTTACTTTCATTTGGGGTACTTTTGTTATTTCTGAGAAATAAAATCAATTGGTGATTTTATTTGCACTCAGAGCCTAAACCATTTACTCCAGGTCTCCAAGCAGTCCATTCTCCATTACGGTATATTTCTACTTTCACATAATCAAGCTTCATTAAATATAAGGAAACATTGTAGAGCCTTGAATTTTGGTATAGACTAATATTTGGTTGTGATAAAAAAATACTGCAAATATGAAAAAAATCTGAGCACAACCACACAAAACACAAAAGTTAAAAATCATTGTAGTCACAATTTTTTGCTCATTGCAATTTTATGATAATATTAACCAATACTGAAAAAATTAGCAAAATCTGCTAAAAAACCACGCCTACCTCTTATACAAAATGACTACATAAAATGCAATATATTCTTTGTAGACAAAGCTAGATCGCTTAAAAACGCTACACAGGTTTAAATTTGCGTGTTTTTATTTAATTAAAATATAAATAAAATGCAGCAACAGTCACGCCCATAATCAATGAAAATATCTGTAAATAATAGTAAAGAAAATATTAAAAAAAAATTAAAAACAAAGTAATTCGTGTACCTTTAATAACATAACCAATTTTTTACTTCATTAGAAAATTACAATATATCCTTCTTGAACTGTTTACAGTATTAATTTATATATGGATCTGAAGACGCTAGTAACATATGCATGACATCTAGTAACATATGCATGACATCTTCATTTTTTGATATGCGATCAGTTTTCCTGGAATGGCTTAGGCTATAACTAATGGAATCTTTATTACGAGCTTCCTCCGACAACATGTCAAGTGGCAATATTGCGGCTGACACAATTTTACTACCATTAAAATTAGAACTTTGTGTTCCAGCTGTACAGTTCTGCAGTATCCAAACAATAAACATTTAATTTTTCTGCATCTATTTTGAAATTACCATTTATAACCTTTAAAATTGTACTAAAACGATGAATTAAATTTTCATCAACACCAAGAACATCTGCCGTTATGGAAGGATTTGCAAAAAAACGTCTAGAAGTATTGCCATCGTTCGTTGAGCCCATTCCTTCTTTAACCATGTCCACAATTATGCATAAAACCACTTACAAATTTCTTTGTATTTTTACTTTTGCTTCTTCTCTTTCATGTTTTGTAAAGGGTGTCCCAAGAAGAACGCAATTTTTAAATCTGGCAACATTCGAAGTGTCATTGTTTGACATATGAACAATTGTTATTGTTTGCTAGTAGAAGGTACGAGGTTAGTAAAAATGGAGCGCTACACGAATGAACAACGCATTCTCATTGTGAAATTGTTTTACCAAAATGGTGAAAGTTTTGCGGCTACAGTTCGCAAATTGCGATCAATTTGGGGTCACAATAATGCTCCAAAAGAGTCAACTGTAAAGAGATTAATGGATAAATTTGCCGAAACTGGGTCTGTTAGTGATGTAAAGACAACAACGCGCCATCGACCAGGTCGATCGACCGAAAATGTACGTGATGATGTCGCTCAAGCTCCATCCACCTCAATTCGACACCGAGCTCAGCAAATTGGTGTCTCCAAATCCACTTTGCAGCGAATTTTGACGAAAGATTTGCATCTTCATGCATACAAAGTTCAATTGACTCAGGAACTGAAGCCAGCTGACCAGCGAAGGGAGTTCGTTAATTGGGTATTGGGGGGACAACATGAAAATGCTGATTTTGCCGATAAAATCATCTTCAGTGACGAGGCCCATTTTCATCTTGATGGCTTCGTCAATAGGCAGAATTGTCGCATTTGGGGTGAGGAAAATCCTCGAGTGATTCACGAGAAGCAAATGCATCCTCAACGTGTGACTGTGTGGTGTGGTTTTTGGGCTGGAGGAATCATTGAACCTTTTTTTTATGAAAATGAGGCAGGTCAAGCGCAAACAGTCAATGGTGTTCGGTATCGTGAAATGATAACCAGTTTTTTCTTGCCTAGAATTGAAGAAATGAATGTGGAGGGCATGTGGTTCCAACAAGACGGAGCCACATGTCATACAGCCAGAGAAACAATTCAATTGCTGCATCAGTCATTTCCCGGTCGTGTTATTTCGCGTTTTGGAGATCAGAATTGGCCGCCTAGATCGTGCGATTTAACACCATTAGATTTTTTTCTTTGGGGTTTTTTGAAGTCGATGGTTTACGCGAATAAGCCGACGACGACTTAAGCCTTAAACGAGGAAATTGGACGCTGCATTAATGAAATATCGCAGCATTCATTCAAAACGGTCATTGAAAATTTCATTAAAAGATCGCGTGCATGCCAGCAAAGCCGCGGCGGCCATCTGCACAATATATTGTTCCATACATAACCTCATTCTGTCTACTTTACGATATAATAAAGTGTCACGATTTTTTTTAAATATCTGTTTTATTTAAAATTTAAAAATTGCGTTCTTCTTGGGACACCCTTTACATAAGTTACTGTCCACTTTGAAAACTTTTGTTGTATGCTATATGCACTCCATAAATTTTATCCTCGCATGTAAAGGGAAAATTCCAAATTGAAGCCCTTCCTCCGAAACTGATTTTGTCCTTAATACTTCCAAATTGTTCATTTCGCTGGGCTTAGCTTGACGTATAAAACACACAGCCATTCCTGATGTTTGTGTGATTGTATTCGCCACTTTTCATCAATCATGGTTAAAACAGGAGTATGCAAAATTTCAAAACTTTTGTCATAAATATCAACAACAGATTTTTCAAATCTTTAACTTCATTTTGCACCCTTTCAACTTTCAATTTTTCCTCAGTTTGTTTTAGTTTTTTATACCGGAATTGCTTAGGGGCAAAAATGGGCAGCTAAATTTTTAATAAATCGTTAGCTGAGATTTCAAGCTTTAATCTGATATAAGTCTCGTACTAGAGGTCGTTGGAGATCAATAGATACAAGCGATAAAAGTTGGAGAAAATAAATATTTTTGGACAATTTATAATAGTAAAAAACATTTTTTTCTTTAATTTTGAAATTTTTTTTATTTGCATATATATCATTTATAACATCCAATTGTATAAAAAAAAATCATAATAGTGTCATTTCAAACGTATTCACTTGGGTCAACTTTGAATGTCTCTGGACAAAATAGTAATAAAGATATAAGCCTAATATTTTTGGTATGTGATAATTAGATTGTCTATTACAAACCGTGGAAAAATCAGGTAGATCAGGAGACATAAAAAAATTAATTAATGCCGCTCTTAAACCAGTGTGCGACGAACAGTGGGGTGAATGGTATGCAAAGTGGCGATTAATTCAGGGAAGTCGTAATATTAAAATTTTGTTATTTTTTATTGATGGATATTCATAAATACATAGAAAACAGCATTTTTTTTTAAAAAAGGTGGAAACAAATTTGTTTAAGTCATATTAGAAAATATTATTATTTTTTATTGATCAATATTCATAAAAAACAAACAACAATTTCACAAAAAAAAAAAATTTAAAAAAAAATAGAATTGTAAGGCTTTTTAATTTACTTTATTCCATTAACTTCAATAGTATAATTTTCTTTATAATCATCATTTACTTCATAATTATCATTAAATTCATTAAAATAATAATAGTTATTTGACCAATAGGCAATGGTGAAAGCGATATAATTTCTTGCCCGTAAATAAAGTATTTATGTAGAGTAGGAGACATATAATACCATGGATAATTTTTAACAAATAGCCTGGCAGTGTCATTAGCGAAATTTGTAAATCTTTTAATATTGACCTCAATACCACTAGAAACAACTATTAATATTATGTGCATATTCTAAATTAACTGTAAATCAATTTATGTAATTTCTGCAAATACTTCAGCATTATTAAAAACCGCGTTGCAGTATAACCATCGTTTGAGTTTCCAAAGTCTGGTTTTGGTTGGTCAACAATCAATCCAATTTTTTCTCTAAATTGCCTTTGAATGCGATTTTTTGTATCAGCAATTATTTTTTTTTTTTTCATCATCACATCTAGTTTGCCATTTTTTAATCGGAAGTTTATATGACAAGCGAATAAGACACTCAAAAAATCTTATCCAACCATCAGGGACAGATAAACCAAACTCCATGGTATCTACATTTACATCTCTTGCAATCATTTTATCAATATTGTTGAACTCTTTGCTTCTGGCGCCACATATATAGCACTTTTGTGTGGACAATGTTTCTGTAATAGCATTACAGACTTTACTGTCTGTAATGTGATTACCTTTCACTTATCTCTCTCCAACTAATACCACGGAATCGACACGAGCCTTTTTTTAGTCTCCACTTTTTCGAGTTTAATATTGTTGACCGTTTCATTCATAAATTCAATTTTTGAGGGCCTGCAAAACCTAATGGAAGACGGTCCTAGATTTTGCCAAATTGTTTTCTTTTCACAAACTAATTTCAATGGTACAATCGATGTTATAAATACTGAAAGAACCGAGGCGTTTATGTCATGAAAGGCTTGTTTATGTGAACTATGTCCTGAGCTTCCGTCAAAGCCCCACTTAGTGTATATAGTCATTTTAGACAGTTCTTCATTGTCAAACGAATTAAAATCAGATTTTTTTTTATCGAAAAAAGACGCTCAGTGTTATGGTCTAATAGTGCTTGTAGATTTACTTGCGCTGTCGTTTCAGTAGTTTTTATTTCGTCTCATATTGGATAACATTTTTTTTAACATCAGGGACTTTTTTATATGATTTAAATTTCTGAGGCGCGGTTTTCCTTCCTAATTACATTATATTGGTTTCGAGTTAGCTTCGCTAACTCTCTTTCCAAGACGGAAAGAGCTTTCTGCGCACTTAATTCCTGTTGTGATACCTGTTCTAAACGTTTTCGGTGTTTTTTCGCTCTTGTTGGAGATGATATTATTTCTTTAACTGTTTTCGCCGCATCTTATTTCCCAGCAGCTCTCAAGCTCATTTGTGTTGCGTAACCCAAAACAGGCAATGGATTATTATCTCTAATATCATTACATTTCTTTACTTTAGTTTTTTCTTTGCACTCATCAAATCAGAGATCATGCCGACCTCTTTTTTGTACTGGTGCTGGTGGTGGAAAAAAGGAGATTGAAGCATCAAGCCAATTCTTTTTATTTTTTAAAAAATCTTCATCCTTTCTATGACATTTTTGCACCGAAGCTTAAAGCCTGTGTTACGGATTGTTTTTTTTTATTCACAATCCTCCTTTAAATAGTTTTGTTGAAGTGTTAATCGTTGTCACATTTTAAAATTAACGGCCGTTTACTTATTGGGAGTTTGCAAATTTGTTTTGTTCTTTTTTTTTATAGTTAGCAACTCCCCTTACGATACTCGAAATACGCCTCTGATCGTAGGAGTTTCATAATTCCTTTTTGGTTTATATCGTTCTATGGTCCCGTTAGGATAATTGACCAATGACAGATCGACACATTAAGAATGAATGGGAATGCAATAAAGAAAAGAAAAAACTTTGTCAATGCCTGTAGGTTACGATGTCAGAATTGGTACAACGTGAAGTTAGTTAATTTTAAATAAAGGAAAAGAACGCACGTGTTATAATGACGTCGAAGAAAAAACAAAATTTAAGTTAAAGACTGTACAAAGAACAATCACCATGATAATTTCCATGTACAAATTTATTAATATTTTATGTACGATACAGTTTAATTGAAATTAAATAAGACTACTGGAAATTAACTAAAGAAAAAAATTATCAAAAACTTAAATTCCAATAAAATATACTTTGAAAAAGGCAAGAAAAATTTTGTGTTAAAAGGAAACCAGTTTAATAAACGGTTTAATAATGTTTAATAAAAATGTAACGGGTATTAATTTTCAAACATACAGACTAAAAACAATTTAAAAAAAAAAGAGAAAAAAATACAATTAAAAGCCAAGTATATTTTCCTTAAAATATAAAAGAACACCAAGTCATGAATTTGGGAAAAAAAAGAATAAAATAAATTAAAACACGTGCAATTGTTAACCTAAAGACATACAACGCTGGACGCACACAAAGTTTTAAATTAATTTCAATTTGTTGCATAAATGCAACATGAAAGAAATGTTACGAAATAATTTCATTTTGTTAAATAGTGCGTGTATGCGAATTTTCATGAATGTTTTAAATGTATAAGAAGTTTCAGAAAGGAGAGAGAAAAAAAGAAAGATCAGCGTTAATAAAGGGCTATTGTGCTTAAGCAAGTAAAAAAAGAATTAATTTAAAGAAAACAGAAAAGAACGCAAATTGTAAACGCAAACTAACAAAATTGAAAAAGTGTATTATGTACTTAAATTAAGGAAAACGTAAATGTCAAAAACGACATCTTAAAGTGGAAGGGAGTACGTGAAAAGCTTAAAAAACTCCTCTTAAGAAAAAAGCCAATCAGCTCGTCAACTTGATTCACCAACAATAAAGACTACAAAGCTTTACGTTAGTACACTTAAAATTAAAACAAGAGATTGTAAGTAGTACATAAGAAATTTTAAAGAAAGTGTTGAAATTATCAAAACTCAATTTAAGAGATTTTTTTTTATAATATAAACATTTTTTTTATATTATGTTTCTTACAATTGTTGCTATTGTTTTTTTTTAAATTCAGAAAAAAGACTTCTCTTAAATTGAAACGTCAAATTAACAAGAGACAAGAATTTGTTTTTATTGTATAAAACGCAATATTATATTTTAGATTATAATATTTCCTTGTAAAATAGAATTAATAATTTTAGAAAATTTATGATTATTTTCGTATGCATACGTTAGGTATTAATTTGTATTATATAAAATATGGCTACTGTTAAATATAATTATATTTTAAATAAATACTGGAATTAAAATGGAATATTAATTATACCTTTTTTTGATTTAGAGGAATGTTAAGAGCGAAACAGATGGGTTGGTAGAGGGGTCACATAAAAAGGGACGGTGCAACTTAAGGGGCCTTAACGCTGTCATAGGCATAAGGGTGGGATTCTTTTATGCCCCAGTATGACAAACCACCTGGTCATACATCTAATTGTGTAATTTTATAAGACAGAATTTTATTTAGAACAATTTTGATTTAATATTTTATTTGAAATAAACTCTTGGTTTTTATCGGCATGGAGAGTTTATATATATGTCTATACGCCAAGATAACGGGTCAGTAAACACGCCAACCTGAATGAGCTAGTCAGGGCAAGTTAGATCAAACCATGCCAAATAACTTTGTATATCTTTAAATTTATACCTTTTGTTTTTTTTACAATAATTATATATACATTGTAAGAAAAAATTTACAGTAAGCTAGACGGCGTATACAATATATGGCGCCCAACGTAATTGCTGCCTGTAGGGTAGCTAAAATGTAATATTGTGAAATTACAGCTGCTTTAGGGTGGCTCGGTAATTTTTTTTATTGTTCTTATGAAATTTTATAACGTACATGGCAAAATTTTAATATATTTTCTACCAACATTGTATGGAACCATCGTTAGCGTCTTACTTCTTTACATAATGTGATATTTCTGGTTATTACCTCTATTATTTTGTGGTACTGTCATAAGTCGTGATAATTGGATAACATTAATCTGGTATCAATTGCTATGCAGGACATAATTATATGGTAGAAGTAATCCTCCATATAGAATCTGTTTCAATGACATCTCAATTTTTGTTTTAGTGATGTTGAAAAATTATAAGTCCGGACTGACAACCATAAGTTGTTCAGTTGTCGTTGCGATAATGGCTCAATGTCATTAAAACATTAAAAAGTTCTAAATTAATTTGGTTTTAGTCCTTGTCTGACTACTAATGGTAGTTTACAAGCTGCAAAACACTTTGCTTTTGAACATAAGTGTAAATTTTGAAAAAAAAAAAATCACACGGATTCTATATAAATTTCGTTAATATATGTGTGTATTTAAATTTCTTGAGGCATCAATTTTTTTGTGTAAATGATAATTGATTAGCGAAGTAAATTTTGGAAGGTGTCAGAGTACTTCAGTATCTATGCACTTCCATAAAAATAATACATGATATGTGACCTTTTTTCTAGCTTTTATTTGCGTTCTTTTAACATTCCTCGTTTTATTTCACGATATTTTTCTCAATAGTTTAAAATACAAAAAAACTCTTTTGATAAATTTTTATGTATATATATATTTGTTTTCCCTTTTTGAAACTTCTGATTTGTACCCTTTTCTTAGTAAAAGGAAAGAAATATAAAAATTATATTTTGTTTTTGGTGAACGCTGTCTTCGAGAACTTTACATTGAATTTTATTTTGGAACTTTAAAAATTTTTTTTTTTTTTTGCCTTTCGGATTTAAGGTTTGTAAAGCGATTTTTTTTCCTCCTTGGCGCATTATGCCCATACACAATACAAGAAAAACTACCAATACTGCAAAACTTACAGACCCCGCGAATTCTTCTTCGAATATTGCGAAATCTCCAACAAAACCCACTAATACCGGAAAAGCTTCTACAAGCTCCGCTAAAATCGCAATAACGTCTACAAACAGCGCAAAAGCTTCCGCAAGTACCGCGAATACTGCGAAAACTTCTTTGAATACATCGGAAAATTTGAATTTAAATTTATCTGGATCGTCAAGAGGCAGGGGTACAACTCCCGGTAGCCTAAGTATTTCTTCGATAAGAGGTAGGGGACGGTGTTCGACTACTTTAGTTGAAAATTCTAGTACTATAAGGTTGCAAAGTCCGCTGTCTGATACGAGTATTAGGGCGATAAGATCTTCCTCAGTTTCACGTTCTCTTGACTCTTACCAATCGGAGGACACAATAGTTAAAACTAATAGTTCAAATCCTGAATTGTTGAATAAATCGTTACAAAATTTAGGTTTAGGATCATTAGACAGCCTATTACAACCGACTGGTATTATTGAGAACCAGCACAATCTTTATCAGTTAGAGATGGCTGCAAATGACGGTAACCAAGAGAATTATGAAGAATCCCCAACCGTTAGTGCATTTGACGCATTAGTGCAGCACTTTCAAGAGACTATGAGAAAAACTCAAGAGGAGTTTAGGAAGGAATTTGCCGCTATTAGGGAATCAATTGATCATACACGTGCAAATCGAACGCCTCCTTCTGCGGCACAAGGTCAAATTTCCGCGGTTCCTACCTTTTTAAGTGCTTTAACTGCAACATTTTCTATTAAATTTAAAGATTGGAAGGTTTCGTATAATGGCGAGGGAAATATAGCAGATTTTTTGTTTAAAATAGACACACTGATGGCTGGCTCGCAGTGTGCTCAGGAATATATTGTATCAAACATTCATGTTTTCCTTAGGGACAAGGCGGACGATTTTTATTGGGATTATATGAAGCTAAAACCAGATGCAAATTATGAGGATTTGAAAAAGGCTCTAAAGGCAGAATTTGGTTCATCTGAAACAGATCATGAGATACTGTTAGAACTTCGAACCGCAGACAGCTAGCAAAGGAGAGTTATGACAATTTCCACTCATACCTTCTTAGGTTAAATTTGAGACTTAAATACCCCATGGGCGATGCTTCGCTAATTGAGATAATTAAAAAGAACGTTAACCCCGATCTTAAAGTTATGCTTTTCATATCCAATCCAAAGGATTTGGGTGAGCTGCGACTTTTGGCTAGAAAAGCTGTAAAGGTTCTCCTGGAGAACAAAACCACTAATCTTAATCGTCCACGGCAAGTTAGCGAAATTTCAGTCGAAACAGCTGCTGATGAGGTAGATTTAGAATTAGATCCACAGGTTGAGGCTTTGGGCGTTAGAAACGATTATTCGAAAATAAAATGTTGGAATTGTCTTCAGTTGGGACACAGTTATATTTACTGCCCAGATAAAACACGACACATTTTTTGTTATAAGTGTGGGAAAAGGGATGTAACTACCCCTGCTTGTGGTGGTCCGCACGCGGAAAACAAGCGTCGGAGCGAGTGGGCGACCGGGGATGCTCGTTCCTCAAAGTAAATCCCGAGGTTAATTCTGACATTGAGCGTAAACCCTCACAGGGGGTTTTACCTCCCAGTCTTTTAAACCAAACTATACAACAGAACCCTGATATTCAAGAAATCTCCCTGCATAGTCGTAAACAACCTCGATTTAATACCAAAAAAAAATCTTTTGGTTGTCAACCTGCTCGAAAAATATTGGCATGTAGATTGCGTTGCAAAATGAGAAGAAAATTTAGAAGATTGGTTGAAGCTACTTGCTTATCAGATTCCGGTGATGGAAGACCTTTTGCTAGGATACAAATTTTTGATGATGACTTATTATGCCTTTTAGATTCTGGGGCTAATGTATCAGTTTTAGGAAAGATTTCATCAATAAATATAACATTAAAATGCAAAAGTTTAATTATAGTATTTCCACGGCAAATGGTTCAAGAAACAAAGTTTTTGGTTATTGTTCGCTACCAGAGACATTTAGGGAAGTAACTAAATCTATTATTTTCTATATTGTACCGGATCTTGCTCAAGAGGGTTATCTTGGTGTTGATTTTTGGCGAGCTTATGCTCTCGCTCCTGACATCATTCCCGAAGTCTCTAGTGTAGAACTTGATAAGAAACCAGATTCTATGTTTCACAACCTAACTTCTGAACAGAAATTGCGGCTCGATAGTGTTATTTTAAATTTCCCATCGTATGAAAAGTTAGGTCTTGGGTCCACAAACCTTCTTGAGCATCACATTGACACAGGTGATGCTACCCCAGTGAAATCAAGACACTACCCCCTTTCTCCCCCTAGACAAGCAGAGGTATATGAAGAACTCGATAGGTTGTTGGCTCTCGGGGTGATAGAGGAATCAAATTCTCCTTGGTGTAGTCCAATTGTTACGGTGCGTAAGCCCGGAAAGATAAGGCTCTGCTTGGATTGCAGAAAAATAAATCCATTAACTAAAAAGGATTCATACCCACTTCCACATATAAATGGGTTACTTAGCCGTTTAAAGGATACACACTACATAAGTGGCATTGATCTTAAGGACGCATTTTTCCAAATAAAATTGTCTGAGTCGTCGAAGGAAAAGACCGCTTTTGCAGTCTCCGGAAGGCCCCTATATCAATATAAAGTAATGCCTTTTGGTGTCTGTAATGGTCCTCAGACCATGAGCCGTCTGATGGATAAAGTAATCCCAGCAAGATTAAGGGACAATGTTTTCATTTACTTGGACGATCTCCTTGTGTGTAGCCAGGATTTTTACACTCATATTCAATTACTTTCAGAAGTTGCCCAATGTTTGAAATCTGCCGGTCTTACAATTAACGTCAGAAAGAGTAAATTTTGCCAACGCGAAATAAAATATCTTGGATATATAATTGGTGGTGGTAATTTAAAGGTTGATCCCGAAAAGGTTAAGGCAATTGTTGAGTTTCCACCTCCCAAGACTCCACGTCAAATTAGGCGCTTCGTGGGTATGTCGAACTAGTATCGAGCATTTATTAACAATTTTTCAGATTTAGCCGGTCCCCTCACTGATTGTCTGCGCAAAACAAACAAACCTTTTCGTCTTACCCAGGATGCAATGAATTCGTTTAATGGTCTAAAAACCGCCCTTTCGAGTGCACCTGTTCTGGCACAGCCAGATTTTGAAAGAGAATTCATTATACAGTGTGACGCTTCACGCATAGGGGTAGGTGGAGTCCTATATCAATTTGACGACGAGGGCAGAGAGCGACCTATAGCGTTTGTGTCCCAGAAGTTGAATCGTGCACAGCGTAATTACACGGTCACGGAGTTGGAGTGTCTTGCTGCCGTAATTTGTGTTAAGCGCTTCAGACAGTACATTGAAGGACTCCCGTTTAAGATAGTGACAGACCACTAAATTCTTCGGTGGCTTATGAACCAAAAAGATTTGCAGGGCAGATTGGCTCGGTGGAGTTTAAAGCTCCAAAATTTCGATTTCGTAATGGAACATAGAAAGGGTTCCTTAAATTTGGTGCCAGACACCCTCTCTAGGTTCGATGTAGATGAAGTGGAATTGAATTGTAATCCACCGGAAGTCGATATTACTTCACCCGAATTTGATAGCGCAGAATATAATAATTTAAAGGAAAATATTCGCAAAAATGGCGACGCTTTTCCAGACTTGTGTCTATCTGACAACTTTGTCTATAAGCGGGTTAAGTTTCGGCGCGATGATGAAGAGGAAGAAAACCTATGGGGGTTATGGCTACCAACCACTTTAACAAAGAGCACGATTCGATCCGCGCATGAAGAGGGTTGCCATGGCGGTTATAACAAAACTCTTTTTCGAGTTAGACAGAAATATTTTTGGCCAAAGATGGCACGCGATATAAAATCTTATATAAGGAATTGTGATGATTGTAAGATTATTAAGCCAACTAATCAGACCTTACGCCCTCCCATGGAGTAGTGTTTGTCTGTCGTACCGTTCGCACGTTTTTTCTTTTGTTTCAACTCGTCAAATTTAAAATAATCTTAAATGTTCAAAAAATATAATATTAAATGTTCGCGTAAAATGGTCTATGTTTAAAAAAAACGAATCTCAAAAATAATAATTTAAAATAATAAAATAACGCACAACAATTTTGATATTGACTAACAAATAACTTAAAAAATTAAAAACAATAACCCTAAGAAAAAAAAAAAACATCAACTATAACAAACAAAATCAAAACAAAATAGAAAACACATAAAATAATAACATGAATTACAACAACGTATATAACAACTACACATAACAGCTACGCATAACAACTGCACAATATACATATATGCTGCAACTTCGGGATCATTCAGTTTTTTTTTCACTTCTCAGTGTTTTTTTTTCTCCTCTAATTGCAACGACTAAGCAAAGGGCTTTTATGTCTCTATTTGCCTGTGTTATTGTTGCTAGATTTTTTCCCTTCCCTTTCCTCTCCCTTTTTTAATTTTATTTTTCTCTATTTTGCATGGTACAACCGCCTTGTATTCTTTTTGTTGTTGGGCCAATCAGTGATGAAGGCATAGCACTGATCACTGAGTAACCAATTCAGCAACAAAGTGTGTACCGGTTGTTGTACTATTGCAGATATATTGCATTGAACTCTGTAATTTGCTATGACAGTCAGATTTCGCATAGACTTCTGCAACATACGCGGATTGAGAGCGAATTTTTTCTCTGTGTATGCTCACATTCGTATTCATCGGCCGGATGTTTTCGCCTTATGTGAGACCCAGGTGTGTGAAGACGCTGATCCGCAGGATTTTTACATACCTGGGTATCACCTTCTATCCCTCTTTGTTTCCCATCGGGGCCTTGCAGTGTACGTTCGCGACAATGTTGTGTACCAGTCCCAGCAGCACCTGGACTGTAATGATGCGGAATTTACCTCACTTTGGGTTAAATTCAAGATCAGTGCACACTTACTGCATTTCGGGTTTATATATAGAAGCCCAAATATGGAAAGGGGGGCTACCCTTAATGGCTTCGACGCCCTTTCCGATTCAATTTCAAGAATTCTGGAGAGTTGCCCGGATAGTGAAATTGTCGTTGCTGGTGATTTTAATATCCACAATTCTACCTGGCTTCACTATTCGAACCATACAACTCCCGAGGGCCTTTATGTTGAACTATTCGCCGCGCACAACCAACTGACGCAACTAGTGAATGAACCAACGCACATTCCGAGCGTTGAAGGCGAACACGCAAACACTCTAGATCTTTTCCTCACTTCACACCCTGGTAAGTATGGGGTGAGATCATTTGCACCTCTCGGTAATTCGGATCATTGTACCATTTCCGCATCTTTTTCGTTCTCCGAACTTCGTAACGTTTCACCATCGGCTAAGAAACGTTCAGTTTTTATTTACGAAAAAGCACGTTGGCCAGAGCTCAACGATTTTTTCCAGCATTTCAATTGGAAACTATGTTTTCTAAACGACAATATTAATGCTGCTGCGAAAATGGTAGAAAATGTAATATTGATTGGAATGAAATCCTATATCCCAATTAAAAGTATTTCGGCTAAACCAAAGATTAAATGTTGGTTTAACCAGACTTGCAAGAATGCAGTCAGATCCAGAGAGGAAGTGTTTAGAATTTGGCGTGCCGCAAGGAACGCTAATTCTGAACTACTACGTAAGCAAGCGAGAAATGAGTGTTCAAAAGTACTTAAGCGTGAAAAGTTTCTTTACGAACAGCGCATTCGTGCTAAAGTTCTTTCTGCTCCTAAGGGTAGTAAGAGCTTTTGGTCTTTCGTTAAAAGAGTAAGGGACAATGGTAGTTCGGCTATCCCAACTCTTTTAGTGGATGATCAAATATTCACTGACCCGGTTGATAAGGCTAACCTTTTAGCGGAAATGTTTGCAAGAAACTCATTCTTGCCGGATAGCAATCAACCACTGCCGGAACTCCCAAGAGTATCGTGTACTATGCCTAAGATATTCTTCCGAATTCGTGCAGTTAAAAGGGTTCTTGCGGATCTCAATGCAAATAAGTCCCCGGGGCCGGATGGTATACCAGCACTGGTGCTGAAACAGTGCTCTTCGACGCTAGCTCGTCCATTGGCCAACCTTTTTAGCTCTTCCTACCGTGCGGGAGTCTTTCCCTCCTGCTGGAAGGTTGCCAATGTTCAACCAATCCCTAAAAAGGGTGCGGCTACTAACCCTGAAAATTACCGCCCTATCACAATATGCTCAGCGCTCTCGAAGGTGATGGAAAGCATGTTCAATTATCATCTCGTTAATTATCTAGAGTCCAACTCGCTTCTGAGTGATAGACAATATGGCTTTCGTAGTGGCCGTTCGACGGGGGACCTGTTAGCGCTCCTTTCGGAGCGTTGGAGTCGATCCATTCACCAATTTGGCGAAAGTAAAGTGGTTGCACTGGATATTTCCAAAGCATTCGACCGTGTATGGCATGGCGCACTGTTGAAAAAGCTTATTGCATTTGGTGTCGGTAATGACTTCTCTCGTTTTATTTCGAGCTTTCTCAGAGATCGCACTATTCGTGTTGTTATAGATGGGATCTCATCCAACGAGTTTCAGCTTAATTCAGGGGTACCACAAGGCTCTGTTCTTTCTCCCTCTCTTTTCCTTATCTTTATCAATGATCTTCTTGATCAAACTTCCAATCCTATCTACTCTTTCGCTGATGACAGCAACATTTGTCATTCATTTTCATTTGGCTGTAGACCAAGCCTTCTGGAGGTTGAGTACAGAAGGCAGCTAATGAATGACACACTCAATCGTGACCTCTCGACGGTCTCCGAGTGGGGTCTTACGAATAGGGTCGACTTCAATGCAGGTAAAACTCAATGTTGTATGTTGTCCCATAGGGCTGTGAGATCGACAATGTCATCAACAAACATGGGTGGTGTTGATATCAAGGAATCGGATACTCTTGATGTTCTGGGCATGAAGATTCAGTGTGATGTCCGTTGGAATAAGCATGTATTCGAAGTGTCGAAAGAAGCATTCAAGTGTCTTGGTTTCCTCAAACGGTGTAAGAAATACTTTACTCCATCCGATCTCCTTACTATTTATACCACCTATATCCGACCGAAAATGGAATACAACTCCCATATATGGGCAGGAGCTTCAAAGTCTATTTTGGAGCTTTTGGACCGTGTGCAAAGGAGGGCGTCGGCGCTCATCAATGACATTTGGATATCGAACTCTATTGATTCATGGAGCATCGTCGGAATGTGGGTTGTGCGTCACTGTTTTATCGATATTACCATGGGAAGTGCTCTGTCGACATAAGGGAACTGATTCCCAGAGCCCGGGTTTATGTTCGAGATACTCGCTCATCTATCAGAGCACATCCGTTTGTAGTCGATTGTCCCGTTGACCGCACATCGCATTACAGAGAAAATTCGTTTATCAGTCGTACAAGCCGTATGTGGAACAAACTCCCCGCAGAAGTCTTCCCTGTCACTTACAATTTAGAGAAGTTCAAGGCAAATATCAACAAACACTACTCCCTCTTTCCTCCATCTCATAACATATTTTCCTAATTCTAACACAATGCACTGCATTAGTAGGGGACATCCCCTGATCAATTTACCACGGTTCGTCCCTTTCAGAGGCTATACTGCGATTTTCTGGGTCCATACCCATGCACTAAATCGAAAAACCGTCAGTTGTTTATTGTGGTGTATCATTTAACAAAGTTTATTTTCTTAAAACCTTTAAGATCAGCAAATTCGAACAGTGTTATAGATTTTTTTCATAACGAGATTTTTTGTACCTATGGCGTGCCGCAGTACATACACAGCGACAACGCAAAACAATTCACCTCGAAAGAGATAGAAGATTTTTTTTCAGTATTTAGTATTACACATGTTACAACCGGGTTTTATTCGCCACAGGCAAACGCCTCAGAGAGGGCTAATAGGGAAATAATTTCCAAAATAAGATACTTTCTTAAAAATGAACCGGATCACCTAAACTGGGATAGAACCATACCGAAAATTTTAACGATTTTACGTGGCGATTTCCATTCGGCAATTCAGTGTTCGCCTTATTTTTGCTACTTTTGGGCAGAATATGATTTTACATGGCTCTTTATACAGTATTTTGGATAGGTTAAATATGTTATCCGATGACACAGTTATACATCATGCCGACCGTCTTCAGAATATACGCGAAAAGATTAGTAAAAATCTTAATATTGCCCATGAAAAATCTGCTAAAACGTACAACACAAGATCAAAACCCGTAAATTTTTTCGAGGGGCAAGAAGTATTCCGAAAAAACCATTCACAAAGCGATTTCAAGAAAGGTATTAATGCGAAATTTAAACCAAAATTTGTAAAGTGTAGGATCAGAAAACGAATTGGAAACTCTCTTTATGGAATTGAGGACTTACAAGGGAAATATGTCGGGAAGTACCATGCTTGTGATATTCGTCCTTAGGTAAAGGTCATAACAAGTTATCTTAGGAATTTTAATTTTGACTATGTGATAACATGAAACCAAATTAACAGAGTTTTCTCCCTGGATATAAATTTACTGCCCGGCTCGTGGGTCGTGCCACACGTTGGAAATCGTCGATTTTTGCAGCATTCATTGGTTTTTCTCGAGTTTTTTTACTTGATTTTCTTGTGAACCTTGAACACAATCCTACCTGTTCGTTCTTCAATTTTAAATCTTGATACGAAGCAGGTTTGTTACGGATTGTTTTTTTTTTATTCACAATCCTCCTTTAAATAGTTTTGTTGAAGTGTTAATCGTTGTCACATTTTAAAATTAACGGCCGTTTACTTATTGGGAGTTTGCAAATTTGTTTTGTTCTTTTTTTTATAGTTAGCAACTCCCCTTACGATACTCGAAATACGCCTCTGATCGTAGGAATTTCATAATTCCTTTTTGGTTTATATCGTTCTATGGTCCCGTTAGGATAATTGACCAATGACAGATCGACACATTAAGAATGAAAGGGAATGCAATAAAGAAAAGAAAAAACTTTGTCAATGCCTGTAGGTTACGATGTCAGAATTGGTACAACGTGAAGTTAGTTAATTTTAAATAAAGGAAAAGAACGGACGTGTTATAATTACGTCGAAGAAAAAAACAAAATTTAAGTTAAAGACTGTACAAAGAACAATCACCATGATAATTTCCATGTACAAATTTATTAATATTTTATGTACGGTACAGTTTAATTGAAATTAAATAAGACTACTGGAAATTAACTAAAGAAAAAAATTATTAAAAACTTAAATTACAATAAAATATACTTTGAAAAAGGCGAGAAAAATTTTGTGTTAAAAGGAAACCAGTTTAATAAACGGTTTAATAATGTTTAATAAAAATGTAACGGGTATTAATTTTCGAACAGACAGACTAAAAACAATTTAAAAAAAAAGAGAAAAAAATACAATTAAAAGCCAAGTATATTTTCCTTAAAATATAAAAGAACACCAAGTGATGAATTTGGGAAAAAAAAGAATAAAATAAATTAAAACACGTGCAATTGTTAACCTAAAGACATACAACGCTGGACGCACACAAAGTTTTAAATTAATTTCAATTTGTTGCATAAATGCAACATGAAAGAAATGTTACGAAATAATTTCATTTTGTTAAATAGTGCGTGTATGCGAATTTTCATGAATGTTTTAAATGTATAAGAAGTTTCAGAAAGGAGAGAGAAAAAAAAAGAAAGATCAGCGTTAATAAAAGGCTATTGTGCTTAAGAAAGTAAAAAAAAGAATTAATTTAAAGAAAACAGAAAAGAACGCAAATTGTAAACGCAAACTAACAAAATTGAAAAAGTGTATTATGTACTTAAATTAAGGAAAACGTAAATGTCAAAAACGACCTCATAGCAACAATAAACCCCAACATCTTAAAGTGGAAGGGAGTACGTGAAAAGCTTAAAAAACTCCTCTTAAGAAAAAAAAGCCAATCAGCTCGTCAACTTGATTCACCAACAATAAAGACTACAAAGCTTTACGTTAGTACACTTAAAATTAAAACAAGAGATTGTAAGTAGTACATAAGAAATTTTAAAGAAAGTGTTGAAATTATCAAAACTCAATTTAAGAGAATTTTGTTTTATAATATAAACATTTTTTTTATATAATGTTTCTTACAATTGTTGCTATTGTTTTTTTTTTTAAATTCAGAAAAAAGACTTCTCTTAAATTGAAACGTCAAATTATCTTGTTAACAAGAATTTATTTTTATTGTATAAAACGCAATATTATATTTTAGATTATAATATTTCCTTGTAAAATAGAATTAATAATTTTAGAAAATTTATGATTATTTTCGTATGCATACGTTTGGTATTGATTTGTATTATATAAACTATGGCTATTGTTAAATATAATTATATTTTAAATAAATACTGGAATTAAAATGGAATATTAATTATACCTTTTTTTGATTTACAGGAATGTTAAGAGCGAAACAGATGGGTTGGTAGAGGGGTCACATAAAAAGGGACGGTGCAACTTAAGGGGCCTTAACGCTGTCATAGGCATAAGGGTGGGATTCTTTTATGCCCCAGTATGACAAACCACCTGGTCATACATCTAATTGTGTAATTTTATAAGACAGAATTTTATTTAGAACAATTTTGATTTAATATTTTATTTGAAATAAACTCTTGGTTTTTATCGGCATGGAGAGTTTATATATATGTCTATACGCCAAGATAACGGGTCAGTAAACACGCCAACCTGAATGAGCTAGTCAGGGCAAGTTAGATCAAACCATGCCAAATGACTTTGTATATCTTTAAATTTATACCTTTTGTTTTTTTTTTACAATAATTATATATACATTGTAAGAAAATATTTACAGTAAGCTAGACGGCGTATAACACCTGTGCAAAAAGAATTAAATATGTTGATAAAATCTAACATATCTGAAGGGTCAAAGCGTTTGATTATTTCCCATCTCAGAAGTTTGAATTTATCTTGAAGTGATTTAGGTTCAGAATTCTTCATAAAATTATGTAACTTGTTCCTAAAATTTGTAAGATTTTTAATCGTTTAAAATTTGCAAAATATAATTCATTTTCCCTTGTACCGAATAATATACAAATATACAACACTTTAAATAAAAAAACATTCACAGTCAATACAAAAAATAAATGAACGCGGCAGTACCGAATCTTAAATACCCTACATATTAATAGAAATTCTTACAGATTAATAATCAATACATTAATAGATTAAACATCATCAGCTTAAACCATGATATAGACAGTACTCGTATGTTCGCATGTCCATGGCCAACATTTATTATTAATTATTATAGCAAGTCTAGTTAAATAAGATGGAATATTAGAAATATCAGGATAGGAACTTCTTAAGCAGAACAGGAGAAACTGTTTTTGTACTGATTCGACTTTATCACTGCGAATATTTGAAATCGGATCCCAAATAACAAATCCATATTCTAAAATGTGTCTTACCAAAGATGTATATAATTTTGTGGTAACCTTGGTGTCATTAAATTCTTTTGCCCATCTTTTTATAAAGGCCAATACTCCACGAGCTTTGTTAATAGCCATTAAAATATGTTAAACAAAGTCTAATTTCACATCCAATAGAATACCCAAATCCATGATAGAATTTACTAGCTCCAACTGGAAACCGCCAAGGGAATAGAGATCAAAAGCTCCAAATCTTCTAGAAAAGTGTATGTGCTTACATTTATTAAAATTAAACTCCATTAAATTTGCGCAACACCATCCATAAAAATCATTTAAATCTTGTTGTAGCCAAATTTGATCACTGTAGTTACTATAGCTCAAAACAATTTTCATGTCATCTGCATACATAAGAATATTAGAGGACTTTGTTACACACGGTAGATCATTAATGAATAAAGAAAATAGAAACGGTCCTAGATGGCTTCCTTGAGGCACCCCAGATTTAACTATAATATTCTTTAAAGTAGAATTGCTAAAAACGACTTGTATGATTTCAACTTAGACAGATTTTTGAAAAGCCCATCAAATATAAATTTCTGAGTAATAGATTATGGTTTACTTTGCCAAACGCCTTACTGAAATCAGTATAAATAACATCAGTATGTTGTCCATTTAAGAAACCACGATTTACCAATGTTGAAAGTTTTAGTAGATTTGTTGAAGTTGAGCAGGCTTTCCGAAAACCGTACTGAAAAGGCGACATCATGGAAGAAACTTGGTGACAAAGACAATCTGTAAAGCATTTCTCGAAGAGTTTTGGAATCGAACTTAGTTTCGCTATGCCTGTATAATTAATAATATTTGATTTATTACCAGATTTAAATAACGGAATGATATAAGATTCTTTCCAGAATTTAGGAAAATAACCACGCTTGATGGATAAATTGAAAAGTATGCTCAAAGGAATTGCTAAGGCGTGAGAACAGTTAATCAAGATACAACTGGGAATATTATCAGGTCCACAATTTGTAGAGTATTTAAATTGTTTTAAATTAAATTCAATATCAGATGTTCCATAATTGGACATTAATAAATAGTTGAAGAGTCGTATTTAGCATCGGAGTAGGTGGTAGAACAAAAATCAGCAAACATATTACTTATAACTAACTCATCTCGGGATTCTTTATTTACATACTTCATAAGTTTTGGCTAACCAGTAGTTTTTTTCTTAGATTTTACAAATTTATAAAACGATTTAGGATCTCTCTTAAGATTTATTTTCATGATTGCAAGATCATAAAGTTTTGTATTAAGTAGATTGTATTCGGCACGTTCAACAAAATATTTAATATAATTAGTGGCTAAACCAGTTTCTTTATATTTCTTTATACTATTTATTTTTTAATATATACTATAAATTTTTTAATTTTAACAATTGCCTCGTATTCCAAGGAGGACCAGTGTGATTAAAAACAGCAATTTTCGGTACACATTCATGTATTAAGTTTAAAATGGTTTTGTAAAACAGATCAATCATCAAATCAATTGAAGTTGAGGCACCATTAGCAGTAGAAAATAAATTTAGCCAATTTGTATTGGATAAGTAATAGTTTAAATCATTACAATTCGCTCTTTTAAAGCAAAAAACAATTTCATTTTTATTGCAAGAGTCACGTTTAGGAGCAAATGGCAAGTTAAAATTTATTAATAAGGTGGGATGGTATCGATCCTCCGGAGTTGTTACAGGATCAGTACTGCTTAATATGTAGTCAGTTGGTTCATTGACATATACCAGGTCTAAAAGCCTTCCCTGAAAGTTATGAACACTATTTATTTGAAAAAGACACAAATCGGATAAATTATTTATAACATTAGTATTCAAATCATTAGAATTAGCATTTGTGCAAATGTAATTATCATCTAAAAATGTCCAAGAATTTGACGGCATATTAAAATCACCAAAGACGAGAATATAATCTTTTGGATTTGTTTTTGATACTAAAGATTTAATAGATTCCATATGAGCATTGTAAATAGATTGATCAGAATCAAGAGAGATATATGAGCAGTAGGATGGCAGCAGGTTATATGGAAGAAATTTTTTTTTAATTTTAATGCTTGGTGTAAAAACTAAATAGTAAAAATTTGAGGAAGATCGGACAAATATTTCCCGTGCCCCAAAGAGGTCAAAGGTCAGATTTTTTAAGCCCAATATTTTGAAAACGTTTTTATTTGAAGAAGTTGTTCGTTTTTGCCCGAATTTGTATACAAAATCATTCAACTCCATTTACAATGTGCAATTATTAATAGTTATAAAAAAATGAAAAATTTTACCCTTCCGTGCCAGTGGGTTTTAAAGTTTAATATATTTTATACTGAAAAACTGTAATATTCTTCACTTTTTTTAATTATCTGAGATATGCTAACAAATTATCTATGACAATTTTAAATCATTAACCCCTTTTTGCCCACCGGTGTGAAAAGTTTTATTTAATTAAACATTGAATAAATACTTTACATATAAAATTAACTTTTTTAATAAAAACAAAAAAATTTAAACGTAAAAAATACGTATACGTAAAAATAATATATTGGACACTTTAATTATAATTAGTTCTTAAGTTTTGTAAATTTGTTTTTTTTTGAATATTGCTGTCTATAATTTTGTACAAGCTGAAACAAAAAGAAAAACAACAAATTTTAACATACAAATCTTTAATTAAAATTAATAGAACAAGTTGTCATTACTTTAAATAAATGCTGTCTCTGATCCTCATCTTCATTTTCTAGTGGAATTCTTGTACTACTTAATTCCTCTTTCTTCTTTTGTCTACGAGTCTTTTTTTAAAAAGTCTGAAGAAATGTTAAACCTTTGTAAAAGTTTGTTGGTATTTTTGGAAAATAATTCCTCCAAAATTATATTATTGTGTCTGGCAAGGAAATGGCTTAAATTTTGTTGGTTTATTGTTAGCCTTTTTGGATATTCCTCTCCTTCTTCTTCTAGATTTTGTTCAAACAAGTTTGTTGCAAGCATCTTTGTAGCAAGTTTGGCTTTAGTTGCTAAATCGATTCTTTCGTCGAATAAGGCAAAACCTACACATTCTTTATTCAAATAAAAAAGATGATAAAGCTATTTTGATATGGCCTTTTCAGCTATAGGTTTGTTAATTGCTTTATAATTTTCTAATTTCTTTAAAAATTCGATGTCATTTACAGGAGCTTGGTCTGCTTTATCAGCGTCAAACCAAAAAATCGAATAACACTTAACCACAAATCCAGCTACTTCAATCAAACCATTTATTTCAGTTTCGGTTATTTCGGGAAATTGGTCTCGAAATAAAATAATTTTTAGGTAATAAATGGTCTTGGCCATACATCTGGCTAAATGCAGTGCGCCAGGTTTTGTAAATTTAATTCCCCTAGGTGGAATTCCTCTAAGAGTATTATTATTAATTCCAAAAATTCCTTGTAGTCATCACGGAAAAGTCTTCCATCATTTTATTTTAAAATATTAGCGCGATCACCACCTAAAATTTCATTGAATCTGGGGTGTGTTAATCCAGTCAAAAAAGCAAACTGCTATATTTTAGGCCAATGTTTCTTAAATTTCATAAATATTACTATTTCAGGACCCGTAGAAGCACTTATATATGCTTCCATGAACACTGATGATAAAATAATTTCAAGGATATGATGTCTGCACCCTAGGTATAACACATCTCGACCAATTTTTTTTCCAAAAGATTACAAGCTCCTCTAAATTTCCCTGTATTCGACGCGGTTGTGTCGAACCCTCTCCTTTTTCTAAAATATTATTTGAAAATATATATTAAACGTATAAAGACGCTTTCAAATCAGCGTTTAATTATCAGTTAATTAAATATCCTCCTGAAGATGAACAGCGAAGTTGTTCGAAATGTTGAGGAAAAATAAATATTTAAAAATAAAATATGAACTTGAATTTTTATTTTTAACTATATGACCTTGAGCCGAACCAAATCTAACACACAATATTATTTTCCTCCAAAGTATCATAAACGGCAGATGATATTTCTAACCCAGTTCCTGCTGGTATATCAGGCATATTAAGTACATGCTATTATAGCAAGACGATCTTCAGTTTTTCTTGTAACACTAGATAAGAGCTTGGTATCCCAATGAATTATCAATGGTGAAGGGTTTGTTGTGAATTCAGACACAATTTGTTCGCTCTTTGTTTTTCTTAAAATAGCTCTTTGTTTGCGAACATTATTACGATTTAAAATGTATTCCGACGTGTTTAGCCCAGCTGCATCAAGAACTGCTACTAATAAATGGACTGCATCCCTGGAACTAATTTTTAGTTTATCCAAAACTGTTGCAAGTCTTGGTGTCAATATCTCTTTGCTTCCCCTTATTCTTTGTGGTGCTTCATATTCATCGGCTTCTACGGGTTCCAGGTTCATTTATAATATTTCCTAAAGAATAATATGAATTGTTTCTTAAAACTGTAATTTTAATCGGTTAACCGATTTATACCCTTTAAAAGGATTGTAACTCAAATAAACATTATTCGTTTTATTAAAAAAAAAATACAAAAAGTTTTTTTTTTTTGCAGGAATATAATTAAGTGTGGCAATATTGCAAAGTTACTAGAAAACTGGCATATCAAAAAAAAATCAAACGCCAAAAAACTGCCTTGATCGTAAGTTAAACACACTACAAACTCATCTCTTGAGGTTGATGGGACTTCCTGAAGCATTTTTCGCCCGATCTCTTCTCGCTGCTGGCGTTTTTGTCGATATTCTGCTTTTTTTCTTAATTTAACATCTACTCCAGCCATAGAACCTTGACGTCCTTTTAGCCTTTGCTTTATTAAAAACTGTTTGTCTTTTTCAATTTTGATAGGACCAATTGCGTTAGCTTTAGCGATATCAAATAGGTCGCTCAATGCTTCTTTTCATTCTTCACATTTTCTTTTAAATAACTCAGAATCTCTATTTTTGTGTTTTGACAAATTCCTCCACTCGTTATACAACTTCATCAATTTCATCTCGGCATTCACTATTGTCATAATAGGGATACGTGCCTTTTCCCAAAAAATTGAACACTCTTTAATAACAAGACTCGCACTAGCTTTTATGTCTAATTTAACAACTCTTAAACTATTGATGGTAGCTTACTACCACGTAATTGTAGTTTTGAATAACCAATTAGAAAAATCTGCTGTGTTAAAGATGGCATTTTTAAAATCAGAATTTGACAAAAATCACTAATAAAACATACACTTTCTACAGATTACACTCATGACACCTTAAACTGTTTAACACTTTTTTTATTTTTTATTACTTGAAAAATTTTAAAATCTTTTACTCCTTGACTTATTTATACTATCTATACTTTTGAATTATCAGTGGTTTTTGTCTAAACTAACAGGCCCTGTTAAATAGAGTAATAAGTAAAGCTAGATTTACACGATTGAAATTTTCTTCAATATTGCTCTTCAAAATGCTTCAAACTCGTGTAAACAGCAAAATTTCTTCAAAATTTATTGAACAAAACTTTTGAAGATTTTGTTGATGCCGTGTAAATAAGCATCAAAATCGTATCTGGCAATATTGATAACTATAAATAATTTGACAGCATGTTCATTCTTTTGATTCAATACATATCAGTTGGTTTTGTTTGTTGCGGCAAGTTCCTAAATAATAAAATTAAAATTAGTAAAATAATATGAGTTGGTAAGTATTACATATTTTATAACTATATATTTGTGGAATAATATATCAATATTTTTAAAAGTGATAGCATAAATGATAATTCGCGCAACAATCGCAAGCAACAGAAAAAGTGGACAGGAGATGAACTGAGACTGTTCATCGAAATGGTTGAAGTACGCGAACCGATTTGGAATTTTAAAATTGATGGGTACAGAAACCGAAATGAAAAGGAGAAGTGTTGGTCAGAAATTGCTGCTGCAACGAATCATTGCATAGCCGACTGCAAAGCACAATTTAACGCTGTGCGATCACGCTATAATGTAAGTTGTTTTTTTTTGTTGTATGTTTTGATCACATTTAAAAGTATTATATATTGAAGGCGGAGCACAAAAAAATAAATACCTCCAAAAGTGGACAAGGTGGCGCTACTTATGTATCAAAATATGAATATTTTGCAGCTCTACATTTTTTAGATACTGTGAGAAATCGTGGATCAGGAGGTACAGAGTCAAACTTCGGGACCTTAACCAATTGTGCTTTTGAGGTTTGGGATGATGTTGAAGAGCAGTTTCAAAATTCGGAATGTTCACTTGCAAGTGCTGCTCTAGAAAGTAGTACTCCTGCAAAGCGTAGAAAAGTGCAGGAAGTAAGTGAAATCGACAGTCAGCGTTCAGAAGTTCCTATCTCAAAAAGTGTCACAAGGAAAAGAAGACATAAGTTGGCAGAAGGCCTATGGAGAATATGTTGGGCAGCAGCTTTCTGCATATTCAGAGTCAAATGCTCGCAGGTAAGTTTGAAATGCATAGTACTCAAATAATATTTAATACGAACTTATATTTTCAGACTGAGAACTCTAAATAATAATGTCATCGACTCATTTGAAGCGCAGTAAAACAATCAACTTTGTTTTTAATTTTTTTATTTTTATTTCAATATTTTACATGTGAACAAAATCTGATTTCTTTTTAATATTTTAATTTTTTTTATATAGAAACAAAATGTGATTTTAAGTTGCCAAATAAATGAATTGAACTTTTTATTTCGATTTATTGGGTTTTTAATTAATTTTTAATAAATATGCTTGTATTGCCATGAAACTTCTCCTTCATTTAAAAAATATTCCGTGAATTCTTGTCGAATGAGCTTGGCTGTTTCACTTTGACGACCTTGATTGCACAATGGTTCTATCGAAGACAAAATATTCTCCGTCCGCACTTCTTCACGCCATCGTCCATCCGTTATAGATCCATCCGCATTCACTTGGTCGTAGTCTCTTGTTTGTGCATAGGTACCACACTTGCGTTTGTTCAAAAAATTGTGTAATGCACATACTGCGAGAACAACTTTGACAACATTTGGTGGGGAAAGTTCCATTGTTTTTCTGACAACGCGAAATCGGGCTGAAATTAATCCAAACACGTTTTCCGAAACACGCCTAAATCTGGACAACCTGTAATTGAAAATTCTTTTCTTCGTGTTTTGATTCCGAAAACTATATGGTTTCATAATATTGGAATTTAAGGGAAACGCATCATCTGCAACAATCACATATGGAATAGGTTTTTGTCTACAGGGCAGTGGTTTCGGTTGCGGCAAATTCAACGTGTTATTATATAATCCATTCGATAGCGAACATCTACTGAATACTCCGCCATCGGACTTTCTACCCTTTGCACCAACGTCGATGTAAACAAAATTGTAGTTCGCGTCCACAAGCGCCATCAAAACAATGCTGTTTTTCTTTTTATAATTGAAATATGCGCTTCCACAGTGTGCTGGTGCTATGATATCTATGTGTTTTCCATCTAATGCGCCGATTGAATTGGGAAAATTCCACGTTTTATTTATACTTTGGGAAATACTCTCCCATTCCTCCTCTGTTGCTGGCATCTGTATCAATAGATATTGTTTTTAATATGTTTTTTATTTAATAAATTAGGTTTTACCTTTAAAAATTCATCTTTTAATACTTTATATAATGCAGCACAGACTTCAGGCACAATATTTAATACCGATGATCTTGATCTTTTAAACAAGAACATCAGACTTGCGTAACTGTCCCCAGTCGCTAAAAATCTCAGAGTAATTGCCAGGCGTTCTCCGGGGCATATAGATTCTCGCATATTTGTATTGGTCTTTTCTATTGATGGGGTGACGAGATTAAGCAAATAATCAAAATCGTCTGGTGACATTCGCACAAAGTTTTTGTATAGGTCGGGATCATTCCTTTTCAATCGCTCCCTAAAAGACACATACATACCATTACCTTCCAAAAGAAAAGGTCGAACCCAATGTTCCTTTTGTTTTCTTCTTTTTTTGCATTATTATCAGCTACTTCTTCCTCCAATATTAAAAATGTTGATGCTATGATGATTGTGTCGTCGTCCATACTTATAAATTGTTTTTTTTTTTATAATGATAAATTATTTCACAAAAGAAGCAAAACAGCTGATCAGTCAATATTTTCAATAAAAAAACTTTACCAATAGTGTAAATTAGCTTCAACAAATTTTGATCAAATTTTTATCAAAATATTTTGAAATATATTGAAAGAATATTTTGATCAAATTTTTGAAACGTGTAAATAGTACATCAAAATAAATTTTCAAAATTTTGATAACACTTCAAAATGCCTTCAATCGTGTGAATCTAGCTTAAGTCAGAATCATTAAGTTTAGCAAATAAATAAAAAGTTTTCTTTTTAATTTAAAGAGATTTGTTTAACACTTGCTTTAAATTCATTTTAAGTTACATGACGTAACAAAAACTACTATTTATTAAGGTTTTAATTTTATTTTTGTAAAACACAGACATGCTAATAGTAATAACTTGTCTTAGTCTTCGTTATAACGTAAATTTTCACATCTCCAAGTATTAAATTTAGGGTAGTTTTGAACGGCCTCAAAAGTTAATATATATTAAATTTGTCCACAAAATATTTAACAAATAACAAATTGTGTGATTTTAAAAGGGTCATTTAGACCCTTAGGGCACTCACGGGTTAGTTTTTTAACTTTATAAGATTAACTTAAAAATAAATAAAAACGACCTAAAAAATACACAATATACGATATTTTGGCCTTTGACCTCTTTGGGGCACGGCTTAAAGTTGTCCGATTTTGCTCAAATTTTGACCATAGCCGTTTTATATCAACTGGAAAATCGAAAATTGAATTTTTAGTGCCACCCTAATGAGCAGGTTATATAGACTTGCTTTTGTTTCATTTTTATATGTACGCCAATAATTTTAATGTTACGGGGGCAGTTAAGTTGTATTTCTTCAGATGCTAATAGACAAGAAACAGCGATTAAGACTCCACCGCCAATAGTTTCAGTTTCTCTATCCAGCCTGTATATATGGTATTTATTACATAATATTTCAGCGTTATAAACATTATTTTTTAACCAGATTTCCGTAAATACTATTACATTATAAGTGAAATCAAAGCTGTTTTTAAATTAAGACGTCAATTTAGTATTCAGGCCACGAACGTTTTGATAAATTATAGATATTTGATGATCGGAATGTGTTTTTAATTTTTTGTTTATATTTTTAATATTTTGCAGACTGTTATCATGAAGGGAAAGGATATTCGAAATTAGTTTTTTGAATTTTCTCCAACTTGACTAGCTTTTGGAAGTTGGAAATTATGGTCATCTCGGTAAATAAATGGTCGAATGATTGCATTCTTTGGCCAAACATTTTTGTTAACTATTTGATCAAAAAGATCCTTAAGTACAATGGTTTTAAATAATGCTCTATTACGGGAATTAAATGTGTAAATTTGGACGTCCTTGGATATATCAATAGAAAACTTCGAAAGTATATAGTGTTCAACATCTTTTGCCGAAGTGTCATAGGTGGAGCGAGTAGCAAAAATAGTTTTCTTAGGTGGGATTGTACGAAGTTTTTTAGGTGCTTGAGTATGACTTATAGATGAGGTACCTGTAGTAAAACTACCCAATCGCTGATTTGAATTTTGCTGATCACGCAAAGGAATTTTAGTTGTTTCAATAGATAAGTTAGTTATATGAGGATTAACTGTGTTTTTTTCAATCGATGGATTAGGGTTTAGTTGTAGAGAAATAGGAGGAGCAACAAAAACCGGATTTGTAGAAGTAGATGGTTGAGGAGATGCTGCATCAATTTCTATAAAGTTTATAGGAGCCGGAACAGAATTTGTAGAAGAAGAATTTTTTAGCGGAGGTGATATTTGTGTCTTTAACAGTTCTTTCTCTTTGGAGACGAGACATTTGGTGAACTTGCAAACTTATATAAATTAGAGTATGCGGTAAATAGTTCTCCATATTTATTTAATTTTCTGGACTCAGCTCGAGAACTTTTGAAAAAATTATAAAATTCAATACTTATATCTTTACAGCTTGCACAAGTCCAATGAAGGGATTTTCCCTCATCAGAAAGAGAAGTACATTTAACATGGAAATTGGCTGAGCAAAACCAGCAGTATATCATTCGCTCAATTCCCAAAATATTGCACTTTCCATTTGAACACTCCATTATTGATCAAATTATATAATTGAAAATCATCTGTTTCACAGTGTCATAGTGCGGAAGTGTCTTTGTATCGCTCAGTGATTTAATCCGGATGTGACTAATTCCATTGAACTTAAAAGTCTATAAACTGTTTTAAAAATATCCTCAAGCTTTATAATCATAACAGAGCTAAAAGGTTTTTTCTGAGGTGATCGTTTATAACATAAAAAATCAATTGTTTTGCTTTTATTTTTTCTTCAATTGCTGAAATCCTGTATATGTACCAATTAACACAAGTGTGAAAACATCTGATTAATTTAGTAACATTAAATACAACCGTAATAACTTTTGATTAATATTACTAATTGCTCTTTGAAATACAACCATAGTGGTTTGTGTATTTGATAACTTTTTCTGTGGCGCCATCTATTGAAAATTTGCATATAATAACCCAGCAAACAATTATATTGATCTATATCATCAAAAAATTATTTTAATAATTTTATTTTATCATGGATTGCTTAAATACTAACTGCAACATTACTGGTAATGATCGAATGATTTCATGCTGGCTATGTTTAGCTAACTACCACATGAAGTGTACTGGACTTGAGGCACGAGACGCGGATGCGCTTGCTGATCCAGGGAAATCACTTCAATGGACCAGAAAACTGCATTTGCTGATTGCAAAACGTTCATACGCAATCAACACAAAAATAAATATGTGTTTGCGTTCAAACGCTGAATATACCACCACACACATATTTGTTGATGATTTTGAATCAATCAAACGATGTGTAAATTGTTTTGTCACTGATTTATAATCATCAGTCGTTGTTAAACCATAGATTTTATTCTGTTCATTCGAGCCAACAATAATTATTTTGATGTAGAATAAATCAGAAAAAACAAAAACAAAGTGTATGAGTGTAATCATAATTAAAACAAAATAGTTTATTATCTATAAAAAGGGGGTGGTTTTGTAAAAAAACATATTTCATAAATGTTTTATGTATATTAGCGTGGGTCTAAAATACGTTCTTTTAGAATTTTTATTAGGAATAGCAAAAATATTGTTCTCTGTGAATTTTTTTTTTTTTAATTTAGGTCGACATCTCAGGTTCGCCCAATCCGGTCAAAGTTAAATATTGCCTAATTTTCCAATCAAAATAGATAAAAAAAAAATTTAGACAATATTTTAATTTTTCCGGATTAGGCAAGCCTGAGATATCGACCTAAATTTTTTTTCCAAAAAAATATTTATATTTCACAATGAAGAATATTTTTATTACTAATAAAAATTCTAAAAAAGCGGATTTAATTCCCACTCTAATGTAAACAATATCATTTATAAAATGTGTTTATGTTTGTTGTTTTTTCTGATTTATTCAACGCTGACTTCTTGTTGAGTGATTAAATTTGCAGTAAACATAATCGAAATATGATTAAAAATGATCAATTTAATCATAACCCGTTGCGAGCTATTCCACCCAAAAAACTGTTTTCATATCTCGTTTGGCTAGTGACACTTCTTCAGATGATGTAGATTATTACATAAAATCTAAGGTGGGCCTAAATGCTGATGTTTTAATTCATAAATTTCAATTTTCTGCACCAAGATCTATTGCATCTTTTAAAATTGCTGTTTTTGCTTACCTTTTTGAAAATGTTCTTAATCCTAACTTCTGGCCTGAAAATACTCTGGTTCGAGAATATATTTATAAGGAAAGACCACGATCTAATAATATTGGCGTTCTTCCACAACGTGAAAGGAGTAACGCAAAAAACTAAATAGTGCTACTGTTTTTAGTTTACCAAAATGTGCGTGGTTTAAGGACATAACTGTCGAATTTGTATTTAGAAAGCTTTAATATTAATCATCAAGTCATTGTATTTACTGATACTTATTTTAATAACGAAATTCTTTGCAACAAATATAATATTTTTCGTCAAGATCGTGGTACTTTTGGTGGCGTTGTTCTTATTGCATTCTCCAGTTGTTTGCCTTCTGAACATTTAATTACTCAATCATCTGTTGATATTGAATTTATATCTGTCATCATTAACCTAAAACATAAAAGGGTAGTTGTAACATGTTCCTATATTCCTCCATCATCCCCGCAGTCTTTATATATTCAACATGCCGGAGCTATTAGATATGCTTCGAGTTCGGTTAAGAGAAATGATTCTCTTATAATTATGGGAGATTTTAACATGCCATCAATATCCTGGAATTTTTTGGACGATGATAAATATTATGTCCAAACCAATATATGTACACGAGAATTGGAAAGATTTTTTTAATATCCTATATGACATGAGTCTTTTTCAAATAAACGGCATACTGAATGATTATTTTAGAATTCTGGATTTAGTATTTGTAAACGATAGAGAAGATTGCTATATAAACCGGACAACACCGATTACAATTCCTAAAGACCGATATCACCCTGCTTTTGAATTAATTATATCTATCCCATCAGAACATTTATTAGTATCATCAAACACTACATTATAATCCTTTTGTTTTAAGCAAGCTAACTACTATGGGTTAAACGAACATATTACAAATATAAGTTGGAGTAATATTTTATCATCTTCTTCTGATTCATATGTTGCTATGTCTCATATATTTGGTGTTTTTTACAATAAAATGTTTTCTTTTATGGATTCCTGTATTCGTAAAAAGATAATTAAGCCATTATCTGGACCGCCATGGAATAACAAGGAACTGTCCCGTGCTAAAAATAAAAAGAGTAAATATTACCACAAATTTAAACGATCTGAATCTTCTGTAGATCATCTAAGATATTCTGTGAGCCGTGCTGAATATACGAGATAAAATAAAGTTTGTTACACACGTTATTTAAATAAAATTAAAAACAATTTAAAACACAATCCAAGGTCCTTCTATAAATTCATTAACTTGAAGAAAAAGACAACTGGTTATCCTGCTACGATGACATTTCAACAAACACAATCTAGTGATGATGCATCTATAGGTAACATGGTTGCTGAGTTTTTTTCTACTACCTTCTCTAATGCAACTTATGATAATTCAATCGCGTACCCGTTTGCTTTAGTCGAAAATAAATCGATATCCTTACCGTTATTTGATACTTACACAGTTTCAAATGAAATAAAACGACTTAAATTTTCATTTGATTTTGCTCCTGATAAAGTTCCTAGTTGCATCTTAATTAACTGCGCTGAAGCCTTAGCGATCCCTCTGACACTTATGTTTAATATATCAATTTAATATGGGGTTTTTCCAAAAATTTGGAAAGAATCTTATATTGTGCCACTGTTTAAATCAGGCAACAAATCAGAAATTGAAAATTACAGGGGTATTGCAAAGCTGAGTATAATAAACAAGCTTTTTGAAAAACTGGTTACAGAACATTTACGTTATCAAGTTTCGAATCTAATATCTCCTTATCAACATGGATTTCAAAAACATTGTTCTACAACTTCAAATCTTCTACAACATACGACCAACATAAATCGCGGCTTTTTTCAAAGAAAGCAAACTGATGTTATCTACACCGACTTCAGTAAAGCATTCGATAAAGTAAATCATTCACTTCTTATAAATAAACTAATATTAATGGGATTGAGCGCCCCGGTAGGCTAGTTGGTAGCGTGCTAGCTTATCAGTGCAGGGGTCGTGGGTTCAATTCCTACCAGAGGCTATGTTCTGTTTTCGCTACAACGAGCCGAAGGCCTTTGTTGCTAGTGCTCGGTTAGGGTATTAACATATAGTTTGTAATTATATGATTAATAAATAAAATAAATAAAAATAATAAATGGGATTTACAAATCATAGCATAAAGTGGATATATGCGTATTTGTCAAATATGTCACAAACTGTTCGATTTAACAAATTGTTTTCGAAAAAAATAAATGTACTGTCTGGTGTACCACATTGTTTATTAATGAATTCATTGTTTATTAATGAATTGCCAAACGTAATAAAGTTTTCAAATGTTTTAATGTACGCTGATGACGTCAAGGTTTTTTTAAGTTATAACCAATTTTTGGATCACTATCGCCTTCAAGAGGTTTTGGATTCATTTTACAAATGGTGCAACGTGAATTTAATGGAGCTTAATTTGAAAAAATGCAAACTTATGCGATTTGTAAGAATTAATCAAATTACCGTAAATTATTTTCTGGGAGGTCTCAACTTGATTTGGTCGACAGTTTCCTAGATCTAGGTATTTTGCTTGACCCTAAACTAAATTTTATTGCACACACTACAAGTGCAATAAACAAGGCTAGGGGTACACTTGGTTATAAAAAACGCTGGTCAAAAGAATTTAATGATCCGTACATTGCGAAAACATTGTACATGTAGATTCTGGAATATGCATCGGTAATATGGGATCCTATTTATCAAACGCATTCTGATGCAATTGAGTCCGTGCAAAAGCAGTTCCTGTTGTTTTGTTTAATTTGCCTTCATACACCGCTCGACTTGCTCTTATTAAGCTTCCTACTTTAAAAAGCCGTAGAACTATGCTGAATGTGTCATTTATTTTGAATATAATTAATGGTGATATCTGCTCTGAATTTTTGATTAATGAAATTTTATTTAACATTCCCCAACGTGCATCCCGTAATTTTTTACCATTGTCGGTAAATTTTTTTAGAGCTAATTATGCTGATGCTGACCCTCTCAGGAGAATGTGTAACACATTTAATCAATTGTATAGATTTATAGATTTTTCACTTAATCCTAGAGTAATAAAAAACGCAATTATAATTTTTTAAACTCTTAGTTAAGTTATTTTAATATTAATATTTATTAAAATGTCTGTAAGGAATAAAATCCCATAGATAAATAATAATAAATAAATATAATAAAGACAAAATGTGTGTTCCTTTCCTTTTTTGCCTTAATTTTATTATGGGGATATAAATATTTAGTAGATCTGGCAGAGTGCTGCCAGATCTACTAAATTATTTATTAAGAGAATTATTTAAGTTTTATTTAGGTCTATTTTGTTGTTATTGATATTAGTTCTATGTCTCTTGTTTTGTTTCTATTTTTGGTATTAGTACTGTACTATTTTTTATGCATTGAGCTCAGCTTATAAGAGTTAATGTTGTTATTGTTTATATTTTTCTTTCTCTGCTTTGATATGAATATTTGTTTGGATATCTATCAGAGATGTACATGAATTCCATTCATATTTATTATTTTGCAAAAGTGGAGACTGAGTTATCACTAAACATAAACTAAACCAAAGCTGTTATTGCATGATTCACCACAGCAAGTGGTTTGTTACAAAATGCATGTAATTGCCTGCTTATTCTGAAAGCACTTACCATTCACAAAAGCATTGAATCAGTATGAGTGTTATGAATGTACGTAGAGCTTTTTGAGTAAATATACACTTTCCTTTATGAGTATGTTTGAATTAATTCTAGACTGTATTTAGGGGATATTTATTGCATATTCTTTTTTATTTTATTTGTAAGTGCTTAAACATATATATTAAAATAATGATAGAAAAAATAAGTACAAATTTAGGCCATTTTTCAGAGGTTAACAAAAGAAATAAGGTAATACTTCATGTTCAATATTTTGTTATTTAAAGAAAATGTATTTATTTGTTGTTGTATTACAAATTAACGCACTGATTTTGCTCTATGCAATCAACTTACCACTGAGCTTTTATGAATCATTTGAATGCTTTGCATAAAAATCAAAACACATTTATAATTTTTGAGCCATTATTGCTAAGGGCATTTAAAAAGTGATTGGGAAAAGACAAGCAATTGTGAGGGCGCAAACACTGCAATCGATATTATTGGCACATGTTGATGATTGAAAACAAAACAAAAGCAGTGAGTTCATACATATAGAAAAATGTGAATCAACTTATGTACATCTCTGATATCTATGTATATATTATATTTTTTATGAAAAAACAAATATATTGTTTATAACAAATATATTGTTTATAACAAGATTATAATTAATAATTTTTCAATAAAATGATGTTTAGTTGATTTCTTAAATCAAAATTATTTTTAAGAAATTAATTTAAATTTAAAGAATTTATGTATTTTTGACAATATAAAACACGTCTGACTCTCATCTAGGGTTCAAATGAACAATAAGAATAAATAGAGGTGGAAGCATGACCATATTTATTTTTCAAAACATTGCACGTGTGTAACATAGAATTTCCTAATGTAGCTCATATTTTTTAACGAAGCTTTGTAAGTAATTTGTGCGTTAGTCTAGATTTCAAAGTTTAAATGTGTAAAATATATATAAACAAAGCTTTAATTATTTATGCATTAAGTTGTTATTAAATAATATTATATTAACTATCGCTCGTGTGATGTCATTATAGCAGTGGCGTGCAAACACTAATACTATGATATTTGCGTTTGTAGTAAAGAGCTTTTTTTGAGGGACGGAAATTCAGTACGTTAGTACTTTTTCTTCATCTTGAAAATAACTTTTTAAACACACAACGATCAGTCTATGTTCACTAAAAAAATACATTTAATAAAGCGTGGGAACAGTTGTTTTTGTTTATTGAAAACAATGGCGGCGATCCCGTATGTTTGGTTTGTGGTTATAATGCTAAACGCAATCACAAACATACCATTGAAAGGCATTATAATACATGCCAAAAGAGATTTTTGAATAAAAATTTAGATAGGGCCAACTTAGTAGATGAACTGAAATTTAAGTTTCAAAAGAAAAATTTGCCAATCGACCAATTTTAATATGAAAAAAATATCAAAGAAAATACTCCTTTTGTTGTTGCTCTATCCTTAGCAAAGCACCGCAAGCCTTTTGAAAATGGCGTTTTTTTAAAAGATCTTTCAAAAGAAGTATTAAAGTGTTTTGGCTTCACTAAATTATACAACTTATAACATTTCGAAATTCAAAATTTTCAACCTTGTATTGTGCCCTCATATATGTAAAATCTCTCGTCGAAGCTCGCTTTAGGTGAAAAAGCTCTTTGTAAAAGCTTGCACATTGTGCATATGAGTTGGGCGCAACTGCATTATAGCATGAACATATGTGAAAAATTCTAATCGTTGTGAATAAACCAGAACTATTTTTTTCGTGAGTGTACGTGATTTAAAATTACTCACGCACCTATCTGTAATAAACACCACTCATTAGCTACAATAACAAATACCACACGGAATATACAGACAAAACATAATAAAAACAACTTGATTTTTTGTTTGTTTTTTTCATTTAGATTTTTAGCAACTGGAGTTCTTTCACAAAAACTTTATTTTTTTTTCATATTTCATATTATTTATTGGATCTTCACTCTTAAAAACTGTGAACTAACAATAATTATCCAAATCTTAAATCTAAATATTAATTATTAAGTCCAGCCAGTGCCAGACTGATGTTATGTGGTTTAGTAGAGATGATTACTGCTCCTTATTATTATCGGACCAGATTCGCAATGTCCCTCCTTCTAAGACGCTGGTGGCCGTGATAATTAGTTAAGTTACGGGCTAGTATGTTGGGATGTGTTTCCAGTTTTGTTAAATAGCGTTGACAGTGTCTAATAATTTCATCTTTGACCAGGGGTACATTCAGATCTTTATGTATGTTGTAATTCCTAACATACAGGGTGCGTTCGTGACCGTCTTCAAGACTTTATTTTGCATTCTCTGTATTTTTTCTATATTGGACGCAGAGGCAGTACCCCAGAGCTGAATTCCGTAAAACCATATGGGTTTCATGATCGAATTGTAAATAAGTAATTTGCAGTCCAGGCCTAGTTTAGAGTTTCTGCCAGTTAGCCAAGCGAGTTGAGCAGTTTTTAGCTTCATCTTAGTTATTTTCGCATCTATATGATTTTTCTACGTTAGCCGACAGTCAAGGTGAATACCGAGATATGTCACACATGTGTGTTGAGGTATATTCCGATTATTAATTTTAATGGGTGGACACGTCTATTTTCTCAGTGTGAAAGTAATGTGGATACATTTCTGTTCATTCACCTTAATTTTCCACTTATCCAACCCAGCTTCCAATTGTGAAATGTGAGTCTGTAACATTCTAGACCCGAAAGTCGACGTGTGGGTATAATTATCTAATGGCATGTCTGAAGTATAAAGGATATATAACAGAGGACCCAAAATGCTACCTTGTGGAACTCCGGCTTGTATATCTTGAGGAGAGCTGACAAAACTTTTTTCAGCAAGTGTGAATTTCCGATTTGTTATATAGCTTTCGAGTAGCTTGTGAGTATTTGTTGGTAACAAAAGTTTTATTTTAAACAACAGTGAAACATCGATAAAAAGGGCAGAGCAGTATTTTTTCTCCTCGAGCGTTTTTCTGACAACAGTAACTAGCCTGTGGGCTTGCTCAATGCTGCTGTGTTTTCTCCTGAAACCAAATTAGTGTGCTGGAATACAGTTGTTTTGTTCTACATTCTACAAAATAACTGTTTTTTCCATTAGGATTTTCTCGAACAGCTTTGACAAATTGGATAAAAGGCTAATATGCCTATACGATTCCACTTTTGTGTGATCTTTGCCTGGCTTGGGTATCATTTTAACGGGTGAAACCTTCCATTCTGGGGGATAGTATTCAAGGCGTAAAATAGCATTAAAAATAAAGAGAATTATCTTTAATGGTGTACGGGGTAACTCCAAAAGCATGTTGTTACCGATTCCATCGATACCACGAGCTTTAATGGGTCTCAGAAATAAGCATTACGTCAATTTTCTGATTTCTGAGAAAATACTCGAGCTCTTCTTTATGTTGGCATATGCAGTTAGCATTCCAGTAACATATTTTCAAACTGTTCATGGTTTAGTTAACAAAGCTTGCATCAAAATAGACTGATTTCTCATCATCTCTTGCATCATATTACTCATTGAGTTTGTAAAGTTAGTAACAGTTTGAACCAGGGATTCAATGGTTGTTTCAAGTCTGCTGAAATTTTGTATCTGGGGTTCAGATTGAGAAAATGGAGCATTTGGATTGACTTGTGCGGCTTGAGGAGTTCTTGGGGGCTGTGATTGTCCTCTTAGAACTTCAGAGTATGAAGCACTGTTGGTGATAATTTGTGGGTATTGTGGAATATAAAATTCCGGTTCTAACTGTGATTTTATTCTGGGGTTTCGGGTTTTTTAATTTTAAATATACCTCAAAAGCTCTGTAATTAGCAGTATGGGGGTTACCGCAATTGCTACATTGCCTCTCAGTATTTACTGTCTTTGGTTTGGCGCAGTCAGCTGTGCTATGCAGCTCACCGCAAAGTACGCAAACTAGATGCAGTCTACAATATTACCTAGTGTGACCATGCACAATGGTGGTGCTTCAACTGTAACTCTATAGTTTAGCAAGTACCTAAGTTGATAAATAGGGTGTGTTTAATTTTTCTTCAACTCGATATCGCCAGGCTCTCATTCAATTTGGAAAAGGGGTTGGGGGAGCTTATCCCGGTTTCTTATATTTACAACGGACTTAACCTTAAAACCGTTGATTTCGAGTGCCTTCTTTACTTCTGCTCTTCAACTGATAAGTAAAAAAATATTTTTTTTCGGATTCAGGAAATGATACTAATTTTCTGAAATTGGATTCACATTGAACTTTAATCTTAGTTTCAACAATTTTGCCATTTTTTATTGGCACAATGTAAAAAGAGTTTTCCCCAATAAGGCTGACTAGGGTTTTAACAAATTCATTTGAATTTTGCTCTCTTAGATAGATAGGGGGAGGCCTTTGTGGTTTAGGTATCACCGGGGCATCATTATTTTCGCTTTCCAGTATGACAAAACGGTTTTGGGATTGCGTGACATTTATTTCATCTCTACTAAGCCTAGGAAAGGGAGCTGTTTTAGCCGATTTTGTGCTTCTTTTTCTCTTAACTATTTTAACATACCTGTCTAATCCAGTTTGTACTAATGGATTGAAGGTAATGATGACTGGCAGGTCAACATTGGGTATTGCGCCAGTTGAGGGGTTAATAGTAAAACTACTTACTGACGGAAACTGAAGCATACTTTGGGGCTGTTTCAAGTTATCAGGTTGAGCCATAATCTTGATCTCACTGTTTAACGTAGCAGAAGATGTTGTTGGTGTTTAATTAATCTCACTATTTGCTGATGTTGTAGCTTTAGGTTTTGGTGAAGTCAAAAACCGCATAAAGATATTTTGGAATTTATTAGCTAAAATGTCATATTTGAAGAGGATGTAAGCGGTTTTCACAGCAAGGTTGTTGAAACTCTATACATATATCGAAAATACCCAATTTTTAGAGCAATATGATATATTTTTTTTAATATTTCCAAAACATTTGTCTTAACAAAAAATAATTAATTATATGCTCGAATACCTGAAGTAGACGGTTTCATTATAAAACTTTTACTTTTATAAGTCTTAATAAAAAAAAATAATCACTTGAAATATCAAGTTTTCACTCGCAACCAATGCGCGCAAAAATAATAATAATTATTGAACTTTAAATACACACTGAGAATAAAATAAACAACTTAGAAACTTTCCTTTGCAATAAGTGATGTAGAATTTTGTCTACTTTCATACGGTTGTAAAAGTTGAAGTTCATCTTTTGAGTTAATCGCCACTTTTGATGGATTTCGCCCCTCTGTGCGACGTTACGTTCTAGAAGTGACTTTTGGAATCTCGGTTTCGAACCCCCTCCCCACAATTTCTAAACGATAAAAAAGTTTTTTAAATTCCATGAAATTTTGTCTTCTACAGTATATTTTTATTCATCAACAAAAAAGTTACTGAGTTTTAGGAAAATACGATTATGTATAAATTTGACTTTTTATGCCAACATTCATAAACAATGATTTATAAAGCTTTGCTTAACCTTTGCTCTTGCTTTCGTAGACATTTGTCTTTTTTCAATTTCTATGGATGATTGATCAATTTTATTTTGTTATTGTTAGCAAAGATTATATTTCCGTGTCATTCGCAAAATACCTAACGCTTTGTGCGAGTTGTTAGTGAATCCGCAAATAAGGTAAGGAAGGTAAACCGCATGGGTATATATTTGATAAAATAAGAAGTCGAGAGCAGTAAAGCCAGCTGGAGTCTCACCAGAATTTAAATTAATTTATTAAATTGGTTTAATTTAAATTATATCATTTAAAAAAAAAATAATATCAATATATAAAATAGTTTCCTCTATTTAATTTTTGTTTATAAATAAAAAAGCATTACAATATTATAAAAAAGCCTGTTAAGTAAACAAAACTGTATCTTTGTAGAAAAATTATCTTATAGGAATCGATTTGCTAATATCAACTAATTTTTTAATAAAGTTTAATAAATGTTATTTCAATTTATTTTTGTTATCCCTTGGAATTTTCTTAAAAGATGGAAAGAACAGTAAAGCACACAAGTGTCACTAAAGACCAAAGCTTATTGTTAACGAATGTTGACATAAAAAGTCAAATTTATACATAATCGTATATTTTTGTTTATGAATAAAAATATATAGTGTAAAAGACAAAATTTCATAGAATTTAAAAAACTTTTTTATCGTTTAGAAAAAAATTGAAGTTAAAAGCGCGGGGTCAAGGGACGTGGCAAAAAAAATTTTTTTGAGATCGTCTACACATTACTTTAATTCTAGGGGGTGACCGGCACAACTTTTTTTTTGTATGGAGTGCGACCCACTCTAGTGTACAGGTTATGAATTACATGCGATGATTTCAGAAACAAAGTTTTTGTTGGCTCCAGTATCCACTAAGAATTCCATTATTTGTTCATTTTTTGAAGTAAGTTCTAAATAGGGTAGGCTAGTAAGGCTCCCGACATAAAATTTATTTGATTTTCCTCGTAATTTTCCAAATCCAAATCCTCATCATCTTCGAATTCAACGTCGCATTCATCTTGAGCTGTGTATTCTTCGCAAGTTTTTATGGTTTCAGTGTTAAATATTCGCTGTTGTTTTCGGGGAATGTTGGAAGTGTTAGCCGAGCCAGGTATCGGAGGTTTTTCCGGACTATTCATATAATTTACATGATGTGATTTGATAGACGGGTCTATTTCCATAGGTATGGGTGGTTAAGGTTGATTAGGCCTAGGTGGTGGTACGTTTTGTGCGTATTGTTGGGTAGGCGTATTATAAATACGAGCTCTCATTCGCATTGAGGTTTCTCTGAGGGATTGGTGGTTTACCGAAGTATCCGGTTTTACTCATCTGCTTTGTTGGGGAAGTTATTGTGTTCGAATGTCGAGGGCGAATTGAGGTATTTCAAAAGTTCAGATTCTGAAATTCAAGGCAGGAAGTATAAGCTTCCGCTAAGGTCATTGGCTTTTGGATTGCCAACAGCCTTGAAATGTTACCGCCTACTCCCCTGATAAAAACATCCAATGCTCTGTTTCTATAACAGAGATCCCCACACACATACATTCACATTTATGTTTGTGTTGGTTGTTTGTTTTTGAGCGTAATTTATTTTTATCACTCAACCAGGGTTGTCAAGACATATTTCTCTGTCCCCGAACAAATTCGAGAAAAGCCGCACAAATCGCCAATTGTGATTTCATATATATCATAAAAAGGTTTTTTAAGATTTTAAACTCAAGTAATGAGTTTTAATTATTTGATAATCATACTCGTCATACTCGTAAGCGACAATGCCTTTCTGTCAATCTTTATCTTATTATAAGAATCAGGTTGATTTTAATAATTCTTTTGATACATAATTTAATTTGAATAATTAAATTTTAAATCAAAGAATCAAATCAATTTTTATTTGATTTGCGTATCAAAAAATAATTAATTTTATTTTCTAATATAATTTAATTCGCTAATTAAAATATTTTTTTTAAATCACGATTAATTTAATTTTAAAACCAAAGGGTTTCATGGAAATTTTATAAAACAGCCTCTTCGGGATGTCTTCCGGACCTGGCCCATTTTTATTATCGTGGTATATCCTATCTCGCTTAGTTTTCGAGATACGTGCCATTTTAAAAAATTACCATTTTACAAAATGGCGAATATCTAGAAACCTATGCGCGATTTGCAAGTCAATTTTAATGTTTTTTTATTTTGTTTTATTTCGCAAATCAAATTAATATTTTTTTTAATTCGCGAATTGAAAAAAGAATTAAGTTTGAAATGATTTGATTCAATTGAATCAAAAAAGATTCAAATGCAATTGGTTAATCAACTGATTTTAAATCTGATTTAATAAATTAATTTATAAAATATTGAATCAACTCGCTGATTTACAAAAAGAATAATTTTTTTCACGAATTAATTCAATTAAGTTTTTTTATCGATGTCTGATCACCCATCACAATGCGTTGGCATACTAATTACTGAAGTAATTTTCGGCAAATAAAAAAGTATTTTCCCATTCTATATTAAAACTTTTGATCAGTCTTGTGTAGTAACAAGTGACAACACAACCTGCTGATATGAATAATCTAAGATTGTAATGGCAACCCTGAATATAAGCAACAAGCAACTACACAATCTGCGCACATGAATGCTGAAATGAGACTAAATGTTTTTATTTAATAAAAATAAGTTACTAACATTATAGTTTTTTCAATCTCTGTTCTATCAATTTTTTACAAAATATTGTTTTCTTTTAAATAGACAACTTGATTGTTCTAATTTTTTAATTTTCCTCGATCTTATTTTTTACAATATTTTGTTTTCCTTCATGTTTATCTTAAAATATAATCGATAGTGCTTACATTAATATCAGCATATCTTTTGGACGGTCTGTGATTATCCTTTTTCTGGGCTATTAATGGTACAGATGACGTCACTTATGGCTGATGGCTAACTTTATCGGTTGTAGATTTAGATGAATTTTCTCCACGTTCTTCGGACTAAGCTCCTTTATCGGTGGTGGATTTAGATGAATTTCTTCCACGTTTTTCGGATTTGAGTTAGGGGGAAATTTCCCCCTTTACGGCCTGCCCACACCGAAATATCAAGATACCTTAAATTTTAAATATGTATGGACTAACTCACTGATAAGCTATATTTAAGAATTTAAGCCAAGGACGTGTTAAAAATGGGGTTTCAAAGGATGAAATGTCTGCCCTTTAACGGCTTGGCAAAACCGCTGGACATAGGAAGTTGAAATTTAGTATGCAGGCTCCTTCTCCATTGTAGATAACAGCAAAGATGTCAGTTTTGGAAAAACAATGGGGAGGGCAAAAAAATGGAAATTTTCCTCCTTGACAACTTGCCAAAACCGCTAGAGTTGGGAAGTTAAAATTGGGTACAGTGGTTCCCACTCCAGCGTAGACATCCACCCAAGTTGGATTTTTGGAATCCAACTGGGAAGCTAAAATTTGGTACATAGATTTCTCATCCAATGTAAATGTGCAAATTTGTAAATGTACAAATTTGAAAATGTGCATATATACAAATGTGCAAATTTGCAAAAGTGCAAAAGGGCAAATTTTCAAAAGTGCAAATATGCAAATGTGTATATGTGCAAATTTGCAAAAGTGCAATTTTGCAAAAGTGTAAATGTGAAAATTAGCAAAAGTGCGAATCCAAAAATGTGCAAAATTTGAAAAAGTGCCAATGCGCAAAAGTGAAAATTTGATTGTTTGATAGATTGATGGTTTGATGGTAATGTAAATGTGCAATGTGTAAATATGCACATGTGCTAATGTGCAAATGGGTAAATATTTATTTATTTTATTCAACATCGCCCAGCCCAAACTGCAGGAGATAGGACCCTGAAATTTGGTATGTGCGAATGTGCAAAAGTGAAAATTAATTGTTTGATAGATTGATGGTTTGATGGTTATGGTAATGGGCAAATGTGTAAATATGCACATGTGCTAATGTTCAAATGGGTAAATATTTATTTATTTTATTCAACATCGCCCAGCCCAAACTGCAGGAGATAGGACCCTGAAATTTGGTATGTAGGTTCCCCCTGCGGCGTAGACATTCGCTAATACGAGGTTCTTGGAAATTCCTTCGGAGAAGAGCAAAACGGGGAAAGACCCCTTTACGGTCTGCCCAAACTCTTACAACAACAGCCTGTACAAACCGTTGGACCTAGGAAGTTGAAATTTAGTTTTCAGGCTGCATCTCTAGTGTAGATAACAATTAACACGTAATTTTTGGAAAATCCAATGAGGAGGGGCAGAAAAGGGAAAAATTCTTAGCATTGCCAAAACCACTGGAGCTGGGTAGTTGAAATTTGGTGCAAAGGTTCCTCCGGTGTAGACATTCACCTAGGTCGGGGAGGAGAAAAAGGTGAACAGTCTCCTCCTTAACGGGCTGCCCCCAACGATTTAGCCAGAAAGCTGAAATTTTAACTATGTGTTAACTGGAGTATGTGCTAACTCATTGATCAGCTAAATTTTAGAATTTTAGCCAGGTACATGGTAAAAATGGGGGTTCAAAGGAAAAATCTGAAATTTGAAATGTGTGTTACCTGTAGTATGGGCTAACTAATTATTGAGGTACATCTTAGAATTTTGGTCCGGACATGGTAAAAATTAAAGACTCCGGGTAATTATCTGGGAAAGCTGTATACCCCTGCGTTAGCCCGGGTAACCATTTTCTACGCTAACAACATAGCGGGCTTTGCACGCACGCAGAAATGCAGTGGAAAGTGTACCAGTAAAATTGAAACACTAGACAAGGGATACGAAATGGAATGAAACGGGGTACGAGTGGAATTCAAACACTTGCCAAGGGGATTGAAATGGAATAAAATAAGTAACGAGTGAAATCGATACACTTGATAAAATTGAAAGGGGAACGAGTGTAATTGAAACATTAGACGAGGGTAAATAAATGGAATGGGAACAAGTGGAAATAAATCATTAGATAAGGAAAACGAAATGGGATGGAACGGGGAACAAGTGATATTAAAAGAGTTAACACTGGACACGTCCACCTTGAATGACCTATAAACAAGAAACTCAAAATTTTAAATTTAAACATCCACTTCAAAAGATGAAACAAATTTATAACTATGGTTTGAGTGATTTGTTTCAATCGTTAACTTACAGTTTACCAGATTTTAAATTCATAAAATCGTAGTTACTGTTTCTACAAAAAGTAATACATTTATTGTAGTAAAAATTGCAAGAATTTCGAATAAAGTAAATGTTATAAATAAAGTAATGTAATAAATTCGGCCCGATTACTGAATGTCCCTTTATAATTTAAACAACAGTCAAACTCAAGCTTTAAATACAACAACAAATGTGGCAGTTACATTCCCAGGTAGGAGCTAACTGGAGGTTGTAAAAATGAGGCTAAGGCCCGATCACTGATGTCTTGTTAAAATCTAAATTACAAATTCGAAAATTTATTTGGAAACATCAAAAGGTCTCATTTTTCACTTAACCATAAGAAGGTCTTTAGATGCAATGAAAAAGGATCATAAAAGAAAACTTCCACCCTATTTACCTAGGGTGAAAGCTTGCTGCGTTAATATCCCAGCAAACAAAAGTAACAAAAGAAGAGAAAAAGATGCAGTGATTTTGATTCCGGTGTTGTGAAAATTTGGATCTGATCCAGTGATTTTAAAATAGGGTTGTCATTAGAGATAATAAATAAAAATGCGTTTTTAAAGAGTGTCGCGGTCTAATTTGTTTCCTTTCTATATAAAACTAATAAACATGAAGAAAATATTAGGTCATGAAATTTGATAACACGTTTTTAAACATTGAGAAATGATTACAGCCATTCTTGTTTTTTGCTCTCTATACTTATAAATACTCAGATACGAAATATTGTTTTATTATCTGTTTGTTAACCTGTCGCGCAATAAGGCGACAAGCTCTTATTTTTTTGATACTTTGTATCAAAAATGAATAAATTTTGTAGTTTTTAATGTTATATTTCATCTTAATAGTTAAGCGGTTTTGAAAACAAGACGACTTCATTAACCCTTTTGGACATATGGCCACAAATGACCCCAAGCAAATAAAGGACAATTTATTCCAAAAAAAACGCAACTATTTTGTAACTACTGTTGAATTTTTTGAAGTGATGCTTAAAATATAATAGCCAAATGTGCAGATTTTTATATATCGAAATATGTTGAGTGTTAACTGTTTTAATATCACTTGTTCCCTTTCCATCCCATTTCGTTCTCCTTGTCTGATGATTAATTTCCACTCGTTCCCATTCCATTTATTAACCCTCGTCGAATGTTTCAATTACTTTCGTTCCCCATTCCATTTTATTTTTTACCCTATCAAGTGTATCGATTTTACCCGTCCCTCATTTCATTAGATTTCAATGCCCTTGTCAACTGTTTGAATTTCACTCGTATCCCGTTTCTTTCCATTTCGTATCCCTTGTCTAGTATTCCAATTTTACTCGTAACCTTTCCATTCCATTTCTGTCCCTTCCAATTTGCAATTTTACCTTGCAAATATTTCCCCATATACACCATAGCGGGCAAAGCCCGCTATGTTGTTAACGTAGAAAATGTTTGCCCGGGCCAACGCCCGGGGGTATACGGAGTTCCCAAATAATTACCCGGAGTCCCTAATTTTTACATTGTCCCAGACCAAAATTCTAAGATGTACCTCAATAATGAGTTAGCCCATACTCCAAATAACACATATTTCAAGTTTAAAATTTTTCTCATTTTTAACATGTACCTGGCTAAAATTCTAGAATGTATCTGATGAATGAGTTAGCACATAATCCAGTTAACACATATTTAAAATTTAGTTTTCTGGCTAAATTGGTGCAAGCAGCCTGTAAAGGAGGATACTGTTCACCTTTTTGTCCCTCCCCGTACACATTTCCAAAAACCGACCTAGGTGAATGTCTACACCGGAGGAGGAACCTTTGCACCAAATTTCAACTTCCCAGCTCCAGCGGTTTTAGCAATGGTATAAATTTTTCCCTTTTCCGCCCCTCCTTATCGGATTTTCCAAAAATTACGTCTTAACTGTTACCTACACTGGAGATGGAGCCTGCAAACTAAATTTCAACTTCGTAGGTCCAACGGTTTGTACAGGCTGTTAAGGGGGATACTTCATCGATGAACTAGCACATACTCCAAGAAAAACATATTTGAAATTTCGGGTTTCTAGCTTTAGGAGTTTGGGCAGACCGTGAAAGGGGTTTTTCCCCGTTTTGCTCTTCACCGAAGGTTTGATGACTCTTAACCCCCGGATGGGACTTTTCTCTTAGGAGACTCTTGCTACCTTACGTACCGGCCATGCTCAGGGAATTTTGGTGCAGATCTTGTCCCCTTCGAGATAGTATAAGAGCCTACCACTATAAAATTTCGGTAGCGAACTATAAATTATCTAACCCATATGAAATGACAAAGGATATAAACAGTAAAAGATGAGAGTGAAAAGTAGAACGACGTATAGTTAAATTTTTAAGAGAAATAAAGATGTTGATTATCCCCTTTATTATCAACACCCACCCTAGCCTATGCCATCTATTTTCATAGTTAGATAGCCCATTACTCTACCTAACCAATAATCCTAAACTTTTCGCGAAATCAAAAAAAAAAATTATAGTTCCATAATTATTTTACAAATTTTATTTAAAAAAAAAAACACATACAAAAAATTATATTTAAGACTATTATCATTATTAGCAAAAAAAAAACATATTCCGAAATTAAATTAATTTAAATAAAAATAACGTTAAATGATTAATATAGCGAAGTTGAAAAAAATGTTAACATAAGAAAATTATTATTTTTTTTATATAAAACAAAACAAATTTGAAATCGTTGCTTCCTATTTTCTTGAGTGTAATGAGGATGTGATAAAATTTAAAAATTATATAAATTAAGAAATGTACGTTAATCTGTGTTTTAAAGAAAAATTTTATATTTGAAAAATAATTTAAAAATTGTTATTAAGTTAAAATATACAGATAGGAAATCGAAATACCTTATAGGTATAACTTACGTATGTATATATATATATAAATATATATATATATATATATATATATATATATGCATTGCCCATACTTTGAAGACATATGTATATACAGCCAAAAAAGTCCCTAAAAAATGCGCTGTGTCCAGTAAAATGTCTTCAGAGTAAACACTAGAATAACGTAAAGTTTAAGGACAGTCCCCAAAGTAACAAAATGTCTTCATAGTAACTTGTGGAACGAAACCCCGTCCCCGCAACATGTGCTGTGCACATATATATATATATATATATATATATATATATATATATATATATATATATATATATTCATTGCCCATACTTTGAAGACATCTGTATATACAGCCAAAAAAGTCACTGAAGACATTTTACAGGATACAGCGAATATTATAAGGACTTTTTTGGCTGTATATACAGATGTCTTCAAAGTATGGGCAATGAATATATATATATATATATATATATATATATATATATATATATATATATATATATATATACATATATATATATATGTGCACAGCACATGTTGCGGGGACAGTTTTTCGTTCCACAAGTTACTATGAAGACATTTTGTTACTTTGGGGATTGTCCTTAAACTTTTCGTTATTCCACTGTTTACACTGAAGACATTTTACTGGATACAGCGCATATTAAAGGGACTTTTTTAGCTGTATATACAGATGTCTTCAAAGTATGGGCAATGAATACGATTTTTTTTGATGAAGCGTATAGCAAAAACGTAATCTATATGTGATTCTGAGAAATTTTGCTCAAGAGACCATAGCTCTAAGTCGGATTTGAAGCCCCCAAATATTTCAAAGTAGAAATTTTTCCATATGTACATAAAACAATTTAATTAAATTCGTCATAAAATCGGATAGAATTATAGTAGATTTCTCAATCTGGACTTGTTTGAAAGGTATTTTTATCACCTTTCAGAATCTGTATTGATACCTGGCAGCATTGTTCAATTGAACAACTTTGTAACACTAAATAATGACGTTACAAAATAATGACGTTTACCAGCACTAAATGTTGCCAAGCTTGCTTTTCCTTCTTCCTTAATCGTTTACCGTGCAATGCGCATGCAGTTTGCCAAAATACTAAATAAAAACTCGGTTATCACAATACCAATATTTTTCTTTATTTTTAAATTTAGTGTGACACAATAAAAGAGTGCAGTTGTTTAAACGTCAATGGACAGAAAATAAAAACGCGTGTGATTTCGATTTTAGATTTTATGAGACTCCACTTTATTTACAAAAGTTACCTACTTATATACTATCTTACAACTAATAATAGATTCCTATCTTTTACGTTGCTATGCATGTGAGAAAGTTCTTATCATAAATTATGTGTTTTTATGGACAAACATAAACACACAACAGATAATGCATTGTACTATAAGCGACCAATGCACTGATTCTTAAAACATGTGCGATCAACTACTGCACAAACAAGCATATCAATAATGCTCAAACAAAACATATACAAAACAAATAATCTATATAGTTTATTTGACACAATGTTATTTTAATGATTAGAACCATTCTCCTTCAACATAGCCTATCATGAAATTTATATTTAAAGAAAGGACATAAAACTTATTTTATTATTCAAAGATAATGATATTCGACTTAGATAATAAAAACTGTTTTTATTACATTCAACATTCTGCCCGCTCTGAAAGATCCTAATCTTTCTGAATATACATGTAAATTAGAAAAATAATTACTGGAAAATAAAATGATTGAATTCTACCCTATGCTAAACGAGGTATCGCCACGGTCGCTGGCAAATAGGTAGTTGACATTTGGCACATCTTCTGCAGTACCCAAAACAAGGTAATCACTATGACAACGATGATGATGAATGTAATAAAACTGATACCATAGTGGTTTAGATGGTGGCCTTCTAATGGTGTCGGGAAACCGAGAATTTTCGTTTCTTTCGGAATATCTGGTATTTTGAATATTTCTATTTCACCAATTAGCTTGAGATGATTTATCTTTGGAATGAATGTTGATATGTTCATAGCTGGGGAAACATAATTACTTTCTGATGTCTTTGCATCATATGCCCACAAATGAAGATCTGCCGCTTCCAAATAACAATCAGCTTCCATGGTTAATATGCCAGACCCATGAAGAGTAATGTGTTGTGCTCTTCCATGGCATGTTACGTCGGCAATTGTTTCTTCAGTCACTGAAAAAATCCATGTGTTCGGTGCATGTGTTTGGCGCCAATAGTTGTGAAGGTTTTTGATTTCTATTTCACAGCTATCTGGTAATCTCCTTGACCGTAGAAATAGCTTCACTTCGCAGCTAGTTACCGCTCTGGTGCTGAATAACGGATGAATCTGATGACATATAGTGATGTCTCTCATTCTTTGACAATGCTCAAAGTTGTCGTTATCCAAAATATAATATAACGTCTTCCGTTCGTCGATGAGGAAATATATGTTATTGCTGTCGATGTTTATGGAGAACCCATCATGTGCTGTCGGATACTGGTACACCTCATATGCGTGAAAGATCTCGTTATTTATCAAGGGTATTTGAATACTGAAAAGTACAAATTCAGCTGTTGTTCTTGTGGAAACTCTTGCTACCTTAGCAAGTTTTACTGTATCTTCTGTTGGCAACCGTAAATTGTTATTGAGGTTGCTTTTTATAAGTCCAATTTGATTTCTAAACTTCTTTATTGGTAGAATTCCATTAAGAAAATTTCCGTTTGCGTTGAAAATAGCTCCAATTAAATCTTCTTGAATTCGTTCTAAAACTTCAAGTGACATTAAAATGTTAGATATCATCTTGATTCGTGCGGCTTCATCTTTATTCTCATTAATTTCCCCTTCTAGCGAACTGATCGCACCACTTAGCGTTTGGATATCTTTGAAAACTGCTTTATTCTGCTTCCTGATTATCTCCATGGTCATATCTTGCACTGATGACAAGTTTCTGACGACGTTGAGCAAATACTCCTCATTTATTTTATTATGTTTGAGTTTCTGAGCAACATCTTCTGCATGTTCTTCGTCATTCAGGCCAAACAGAGAGTGATATATGCCACCAACAAACGGCAATAGTGACCTTTTCTGTCTCTTTATAGCAGAAGCCATTATCATTTCGTGCCTGTTGATAACTCGTTCGTACATCACTTGTAAACTTTGATATGCTGATGACTGGTACACTGCTTCTTTGGTTTCCAGCTTGCCAAGGGATGTCATAGCTTCGTCTAGGGATTTTACGGCTGCTACATATTCGTTTATGTTGACATGTAAGGTGATACTCCACGATGTTTTAGTTAGCCCAACCGTAGCTACCTCATCGAAGAATATCCCTGCCTCATTTCTAAATTTAGTTATATTAGTTTGTGCTCTAATTGGATTTATAATAGATAATAATGAAATTAACATAAAAAACATATTTTTATTTTTAAACTTATTATTTTTTTCTTTATCGTTAATATATGTGCTATTTTTATTCAACAATATTTTTGACTTATTTAAAGGTGGTTTATCCACATCATTTTTTTCATTATTTTCTAAACCTGGATTGACCAGTTTATTTTTCCTTATTGCAGAATCTTTAGAATCACTGAATGGTTTTTCCAGATCCTCTTCTGTTTCCTCAGTGGGAAAAGGACAAACAATGTGAATCGACCTTTTCGTTTCCCCATTGCTGGTCCTTACGTCCACCATTCTGCATAACCCATCCGAACCCAATATAGTTCGGATGACTATCCCCCGCCTCCAGGAGACGGGAGGAGTGTTATCGTCTTTTAATAAAACTAATTGACCAGCTCGGACAAATACTCTACGGACCAACGCTTCCAAAATTCCTCGGTATTTAATTGTACGGCCTTCCAATGTTCACGCAATCCGTGAACTTTTATTTGTTGAAGAATCTATAAACGTCGAAAATGCTTCTCCTATTAAAAAATGTCCAGGCGTTAAGACTTCAAAATCATTCGGATTATCGGACAGTGGCGTCAATGGTCGAGAATTTAAAATCTTTTCAATTTCCGTCATTAAGGTATACAGTTCTTCAAAAGTCATTGTCCCGTCCGTAACTCTATAAAAATGCTTCTTCACAGATTTCACGCATGCTTCCCATAAACCACCAACATGCGGAGATCTTGCGGGTATATATACCCACGCAATAATTTGCAAAGTGCAAAACTCATCTAACTTGACCCTATGCTGTTCATTGGCAAACAACTGAAAAACTTCATTAAGGCTTTTTGCAGCGCCGACAAAATTTGTTGCATTGTCTGAATATATTTTCAGAGGACACCCTCTTCTTGACACAAATCTTTTCAGTGCACCAATAAATGATGCAGAAGTCAAATCCGACACCGCTTCTAAATGCACTGTCTTCGTTGAAAAACACACAAATACACAGACATACGCTTTGTATGTATTTTTTTCCTCGTATCTTGTGATGTATGTTGATAGGTCGTAGAAAATCGACACCTACATTCAAAAATGGACGCGTTCTTATTACCCTGTCTTTTGGTAACCCCCCCCCCCCCCCCTTTAACTGGTGAATTTCTTTTGGTTGAATTCTGAAGCACTTATAGCATTTTTTTATTATTTTCTTGACCAACTGTCGCCCTCGCAATGGCCAAAATTCCTGTTTCACAATTGCTAGTAATCCCTGAGGCCCTACATGTAAATGTTTATGATGCAAATTTTCAACCAATAATTCAACAATTCTCTCTTTGGAAGGAAGGAGAATTGGATGTTTTGCTTCAAAGGGTAAATGGCTTTTCTCTAATCTACCTCCTACGCAAATAATTTCATTTTTATCCAATTGTGGACATAATGAAATTAAAGTTGATGTCCTTGCAAGTCCTTTATTTGACTTTAACATATTTTTTTCTTCACCAAAGTGCTCATTTTGAATATCCCGAATTAACAGTACTAAGGCTTCTTTTCGATATTCTATAAAGGACTTTTTAACTCCCTTTTTCATCATATTTCTAAATTTCAACATATAAGCTATTATATTCTGGAGAAATCGGAACTGGTTTCTGTGGTTAATATTTCTCCACCACAATTGATTGTCCTGTGTTAATAACAACACTTTGCTGCCCTTTTTCAGCTCGGGAACATCCTTATCAGTGCTAAATTCTAATTCCTGTATTATTTTCTCCTTAAGAAATACAGGACCCTCAAACCAAAATTTATTATTTATAATTTCTCTTCCCAATAAGCCCCTCGAAATGAGGTCTGCTGGGTTATCTTCTGACTTAACATTTCGCCATTGTGCCACATCAGATCTCGATTGGATAAGAGATACCCTATTCGACACAAAAATGTGCAATTTAGCTGCATCCAGTCTAATCCAACTTAAAACAATAGTGGAGCAGAGTAATAAAAAATGTTGTGGAGTTTCATCTTCAAACATTCCACAACAGCTTTCATTAATTCTACTAATAGAACACCTGCGCAAAGCTCCAACCTTGGCAGTGTTACCACTTTAATCGGGGCCACTCTTGATTTTGATGCCGCAGCCATTAATTGACCTGGCATATACTGCTGCACCATATGCCTTCATCAATTCATCACAGAACCCATGCAGTTCAATTTGTGTTGGTTTGACACAAGCAACATGTCTTGGCACTTTCATCTTATTAAGATAGCCAAAATTCTCTTTAATCAATTTCCATTTGGAAGCAATCTCTTCAGGAATTTTTTCGTCCCAATCTTTCTTTAACTTCCATAAGTCCTGTAATAGTATCTTTGTCATTACTATTACAGGCCCAATTAAGCCAAGTGGATCAAACATTTTTGCAACCTCCCTTAATATGGTTCGCTTGGTTATTTTTTCCTGCACTGGCCATTTACATCTAAGCCCTAACTCATCAGACTTTGGAGTCCAGATGACACCTAGCGCTTTTACAGAATTCAATTGCTCTGGTTGAATTTCTAAATTTACCTCCATATCCTTTTCGTCAACGCCCTCTAGCAACGACTTTTCATTGGCACACCACTTTCTTAAGGGCATTCCAAACTCCAGCATAATATTATTTATATTTTCTCTCTGAGACTTGACTGATTTAAGACAGTCTCCCCTGTCATTAAATCATATCTGTTGGAAATTGATTTGATTTCCAATCAGCAATCTTTTGCAGGCATTTAACTGCCAAATACGGAGCTGAAGATGTACCATATGTTACCGTTTTTAATGCATACGTTTGTAAGTTGTCATTTGGATTCCAGCGCCAAAATATCAATTGATATTTTCTATCAGCTTCTGGTACCCAAATTTGACTATACATTTTTTCAATGTCTGCAGAATATACATAGCGATGCTTTCTAAACCGCAATAAAATATTGAACAGGTCCTCTTGAATACGAGGACCTGTATGCAACAAATCATTTAATGACATATTTGTGGTCGTTTTGCATGATGCATCAAATACCACTCGAACTTTAGTGGATGTACTTTCTGGTTTTAAAACACAATGATGTGGTAAATAATAACCACTGCTTATCCTAGAGTTGTTGGTCATAAGCTTCATATGACCCATTTCCAAATATTGTTTTAGAAAATCGCAGTATTGAAACCTTAGTTCTTGGTTCTTGGCCAATTTTCTTTCAAGCGCGAAAAACCGCCTTTTAGCAATGACACTAGAATTTTCTAAACCTTCACCCACCTTTTCGTGAGCTGAAGACCGTTTCATTTGCAAGCTTTCAAATTCTTTATTTATTTTTGAACCCTTTAATTTCAGTTTACTTCTGTATTCTTTGGAAATTATATTAACCTGCGATCCACCATCTAATAGGACCCGGCAATTTATCCACTGACCATTTCCAGTTTTCACTTCCACTATTGCTGTGGACAGAATTACTTCATTATTCTCATGACTGTTTACTAGAACAGCTTTTTGAGGTAATTTCTCTTTATGAAAAAGAGAATGATGAGCCATATTGCATTTATTGCACATGAAGTTACTGATGCATGCCTTTTTCATATGACTAGAGCTTAAACATCTCGAACACACATTGTGTTCAATTACCTTATCCCATTTTTCTTTAATGGAAAGATTTCTAAACTTGGTACATTTATAGAGTGCATGACCGACTGCACAACCAAGTGGCCACTTGATTTTTATTGTATCTTTTGAGAGATTTTGGCTTGCCCCCTGAGAATACTGCGCTCCATGTTTTAAAGGATTTGTGCCACTTTGGTTTGCCTCCCAAGATCTTTTTTCATTTCCTGAAGGATTTATACCTTTGTCGCCCCCCACGAACTGTTGGCTTGCCTCCAAGGAATAATGCATTTGATTAAGGAATTCAATGAGATTATCCAATTTCGGAAGATCTCTTGATTTTCCTAAATGCTGCTCAAATTGGATTCTTAATTTTTCATCCAATTTTCGCTGAAGCACTAAACACATAAATGCCTGATATGCTTCTTCGGCTTCCATTTTCATAGCTCCCAGAGCTTATACACTTTCATTTATAATTTCAATAAAGTTTTTAACACTTTTTTCGTTATAAACTACCGAAGGAGCGTCCAAAATTGACATAAAATACATTGAGGTGGTTGCCCTTTTATTTGAGTAATGATCTTTCAATATACTCCAGGCAGTCTCAAAGTTTTCATTTTTAGCAGACAACTTTGAAATTTTCTTAGCCGCATCTCTTCTACCTTCGTTTTCAAAACACACATTTTTTGAGAATTTGAATATGGTTGATCGATTATCAACACTTAAATAACTCCCTAAATGTGTCCCATTCAACCATTTTTCCGCTAAACTTTGGAAGATCATTTGCCGGTAAATTGAATGGCAAGGATTTGGCATAACTATCTATGCCAGGTATTCCTAAATATCTATCTCGCAGAGAGTAAAATACCTCTGTTAATTCATCGTCAGTAAATATTCCAACATATTGTATGAATATATTTTCTAACGTTTTGAATTTTTCTTTAAGGATGTCTATTGACACTTCCTTATTGTTAAATCTATATATTTTAGATTCAAAATCATCCAATATATATTGGAATTGACGCACTAGACCATTATTCCGAACTTTCTCAGAATAGGGAGGCAGACCACTTATATCCATATTATTTTTTGGCGTAAATTGCGGAGCAGTCGGCTCCTTTTCACGTCTATGAGTTGTCTCTCCCAAAACTGATGCATTCAATAAACTATCCTCCTGAGAAAACTTTGATTTCAATTGCGCGTATAAGCTATTGAAATTTTTTATAGCTTCTTGTACCTCGCCTACAAAATTCGTTTTGAAATACGGATTTCGTTCTAATGTCGAGGATGGAGGACGGAGCTCTTTATCATTCCTCTGAAACTCCTCTTCGAAACCACAAAACTTTTCTCGCAAACCCATCACATTTTTCCTTATTTCTAATTTTGAGCTTTTACTTTGAGCAATCGTGCTCAAAGCATTATACGTATTTACTATTTCGTTCCCTAATTTCTCCTCTTGTTTAATAACCTTACCAGGATCCGTAGTATTTAAATAAGAGAAGAAATAACACAATCAATAATAAAGAAATATAAGGAAAAAAAAAATTTCTTTTTAAATTTAAAAAATAGCTTTATTGTTACCTTTCAGCATAAAAAAAACTAAAAAAAAACCAATTAAAAGTTTTACACAAAACAACAAACCAAAAAAAAATCTTTTTTTTTAATTAATAAGGATTTATTTTTTTGTTTTTTATGTAATCAATTAACACTTTTTTTATATATTAATAAGGGGCTTTACTTTTTCTTTTATTTTTTATATTAATAAATATTTTACTTTTTATACCCTCCACCATATATGGTGAGGGTATATATCAGTTTGTCATTCCGTTTGTAACATGTCGAAATATAGGTTTAATTCGGTTTTATTCGTGATCCTTATGCAATTTTAAGTCGATTTAGCGATGTCCGTCTGTCTGTCTGTCTGTCCGTCTGTCTGTCTGTTGAAATGGCGATCACGACGCGAAGACGCAAGCGGGGTTGCCTATTTTTACCCAGATTATTAAACATCCTCCCGAGCAGTTTGGTATTTAAAATGAGCAAAATCGGTCAAGCGGTTCAAAAGTTATGAGTGAAAATGTGAAGATACCTCTAAATTTTCCATACAAATTGGTACAATTTTTCTGTATCTATTTTATTTTTATACCCTCCACCATACATGGTGAGGGTATATATCAGTTTGTCATTCCGTTTGTAATATGTCGAAATATAGGTCTAAGACCCCATAAAGTATATATATTCGTGATCCTTATGCAACTTTAAGTCGATTTAGCGATGTACGTCTGTCTGTCTGTTGAAATGGCGATCACGACGCGAAGACGCTAGCGGAGATGCCTATTTTTACTCAGATTATTGTACATCCTCCCGAGCAGTTTGGTATTGAAAATGAGCAAAATCGGTCAAGCGGTTAAAAAGTTATGGGTAAAAATGTGAAGATACCTCTAAATTTTCCATACAAATTGGTGTATTTTAGTACAATTTTATAGTAGCGACTGGTATATAATATATTTTCTCATATTTAATTCACCAATCGCTTAGAAATTAATAATATTTTGTACACCTCAAATATTTTTCACCTCGAAAAATTTTTTTCACCACTAAAATTTTTTTCACCACAAAAAATTTTTTTCACCTAAAAAAATTTTTCACCTCAAATTTTTTTTCAATGGACAGAAAATAAAAACGCGTGTGATTTCGATTTTAGATTTTAAGAGACTCCACTTTATTTACAAAAATTACCTACAACTAACAATAGATTCCTATCTTTTACGTTGCTATGCATGTGAGAAAGTTCTAATAATAAATTATGTGTTTTTATGGACAAACATAAACACACAACAGATAATGCATTGTACGATAAGCGACCAATGCACTGATTCTTAAAACATGTGCGATCAACTACTGCACAAACAAGCATATCAATAATGCTCAAACAAAACATATACAAAACAAATAATCTATATAGTTTATTTGACACAATTTTATTTTAATGATTAGAACCATTCCCCTTCAACATAGCCTATCATTAAATTTATATTTAAAGAAAAGACATAAAACTTATTTTATTATTCAAAGATAATGATATTCGTCTTAGATAAGAAAAACTGTTTTTATTACATTCAACAGCAGTGATAATATCAAAGTTATTATGGATATTCAAGAACCATCAACATCGTCTGCGGTGTCTTCGCAAATGGAAGCAACAACATCAACAAGTTTTGACTCTTGATTGACTAACATGCCTCATCAAGATATTGTTGTTTTTGGTTTATCAAGTAATTTAAATGATCTTAGTTTGCCTACGAAATGTGACATTTTAAAATATTATTTTTTTTATGTGATCGTGCTAAATTTGAAAACAAAATGTTCTCGTATAAAACTTTTACTCCTCACGTAACAGATAAATTGATCCAAATTTGGTGTAAATTAAATATTGAAATCATTAATAGTAAGTTTTTTAAAAAAATTAACTGGTTTGCTTGATAATTATCAGAAACATGTACAACATAGAAACAAAAGAGATGAATTTAAAGCATTTGTTGATTCAATAAACGAATTGTTTTATATCGGCAAATGTAATTGCAAATTAAAAACAACAGAATGCTCGTGTGGATTGATTTCAGAACATCTAAAAGAATTTATGATGGACCAGCATAATGATAGAAAATTCACAATACCTGAATATACGGAAGACGTTGAAGAAGTAGCTACAACAATACCAACACTTACAACTGGTACGGATGATCCAAGTTACGAACCACCTGAATTACACATGGATGAAGATGAAAGTGAAGCAACAACAGAAGTTCCAGAAGCAACTGTTCAAATGAGACGAGGTTATTATACTCAAAGATACAATGCCTTAAATTTTGCTATGATGTGTGATAGATTCGGTGTTTCAGATAGAGTCGCTTCATGTTTAGCAACAGCTTTATTCGAAGATATAAATTTTAGAGATGTTCATGGTAATCTTGTTATTATGGATAAATCAAAAGTGGCTAGAGAAAAAGTTAAATCTAGAGATGCAGTGCTTCGTACAAGACATACAAATTCTTCCATAACTGCATTCTCCTTCGATGGTAGAAAAGATGACTCATTAACTACAGAGAAAATAAAGGACAAATTTCATACCACTATGGTAAAAGAACCGCATTTAGTTGTTCTAAAGGAGCCCTATAATGAGTTACCCAACACAGAAAACTGAATGAATTTTTCAACAATAAAACATTAACAGTTGATCAATTAATTGGTATATGCAGTGATGGTGAGCCAGCAAATACTGGAACAGAAAATGGTGTTTTACCAATTTACTGGTTTATATGTCTGCTTCATTTCAATGAACTGCCATTTCGTCATTTATATGAAGCATTGGACAAAACAGTCACAAGTGGACCACGAGCAGCAAGTGAAAAGTTATTCAAAGCTATTCAAGAATGTGAGAAATTGCAGGTATGTAGCACTATATTTTATTTAATATCATCATTTATTATCATTATTTATTGTCATTATTTTACTTTTTCGATTGGAATAAAGTTAAAATAAAATAATTGCATTTTAATTGATCTAAACATTTAATTTTCAGGTAGTAGCTGATTTTGATCCAATACCACTGGAGAATATGGCTGCAATTATGGATCATGAACATGAGCTCGAACTATCAACAGATGTTAAATATTTATATCAAATAGCTAAAGCAATTTCGAATGGTATTGTTCCAGTTGATTTAGCTAACATTAAACCAGGACCAATTGCACATTCTCGTTGGATAACCAAAGCAAGTAGATTACTACGATTATATGTAACAACTAACTGAATTTTCTTCGAGATTTTGAAAGTTCAGATACTTTCCAACAACTTTTATTACAATAAATTTTTTTGTTTTCGAACTCCTTTTTATAGGAAAATTGATCTGAAAAAATCAACATTTTCAAGGTTTCAACAAAAAACACTATTTTTACATTTTTTATTCAATTTATTTTTAAATATTATTCTCGACCTACAATTTAATGTTTTAACGTGGTAATATTATTTTTTAAGGTCCTTTTTACTTTCCATTCGAGGAGTTTTCTTACGATTTTCTAATGTCACTGCCATAACTCCTTCACGATTCTTTTCTTTCTGTTCCTTGTATGTGCATTGGAATTTGTGGATCAGCCAGTGGTGGTTCATCTAAATCTAAGTATTCTACCAAGTGATCATATGGAATCTGTCGAGTAAATGCTGGTTCTAATAATATATTGTCGTTATTCATATCAACCATATTGACATAATCGGTAGCATCGAAATTTAAGATATATTTTTTGTAAACTCTGAGTTTAGTTGGATAGGACAATTTTTCTCGATAGTGTAAAATCTTTTTGATAGCTTTATCCCGTATTTCTTTTCGATCATCAAGTAATATTGTTAATAAGATATTTTCTGGATGTGCGTAATATGAGTTGTTTTGAATTACACCATCTACAATATTACGAAAGTTTGGTTGTAAGTATCGTGTCCAACGTATAAATTTTAATAAAAGTGCAATGCCGTACACAACAGAGTTATAAAACTTCACATTGAAGTACATTGGCACATAAACTGTAATAATATAAACTGCCAAAGTTTTTAAATTGGTCGAT